>CM053608.1:39807045-39826020 GCA_028646535.1 Procyon lotor | reverse complement strand
CTGTGCAAACCCTTCTCGACAGAAAAGGGAGGGGACAATTTGCATTCTAATCCTTGTCTCAAATTCTGTCTCTGGGGAAATCCAATCAAAGATCCTCTTAACTTCAAATCACACAAGTAAAGAATGTCCCCCTAACCTGATTTTGTTCCTTCATGGTCAATTCCCTATCCATCCTTTCAGGGAAATTTTCTTGCAGTCAAATGCTTAATGTTGCTTGATGAAGACCAGACCCTAATTCAACCATTGGAAATATTCTCTTCTTCCTGTGATATTAAGCATTATTTTCAGATTGCTACAAACAGGAATTTCCCCCCGATCTTCAGAAGGATCTTCATATGGGTTTGCTCTTCTTTATGGTGGTCATTGGCACCATTTCTTCTGCTCCTTCATCACCTTGGTCACAGCCCCAGTATACCTCCTCTCCATCTTAAAAATATTTGAGGTATCACACGAGACAAAGGAAATTGGGCTCAGTGAATAGAACCGAGTACTGCCAAATATCTTTTAATTCCATGTATTTGCATTCAAGAAAACACAGAATGACTGACTCACAGTATTTTATTTACTAATTTGTTCTTTCTCAAGGCACAAGGATGACTAACATGAGATAGTCTTCAAAAATTAGGGCAGAGGTAAGTTGAGATGGAACACAGTTCTTGCTACTTATATATATTTTTTAAAGATTTTATTTGTTTATTTGACAGAGAGATCACAGGTAGGCAGAGAGACAGACAGAGAGAGAGGGGGAAGCAGGCTCCCTGCTGAGCAGAGAGCCCGATGTGGGGCTCAATCCCAGGACCCTGGGATCATGACCTGAGCCGAAGGCAGAGGCTTTAACCCACTGAACTACCCAGGTGCCCCTTATATTTGAATACAGCATTAAGTTTCAATAGCTTTTTCTTTTTTTAATTTCAATTTATTTTTTCAGTATTCCAAGATTCATTGTGGTTTTTTTTTTCAAATTTTTATTTATTTACTTGACAGAGAGATCACAAGTAGGCAGGGAGGCAGGCAGAGATTTGGGGGGGAAGCAGGCTCCCTGCTGAGCAGAGAGCCTGATGAAGGCGGGGCTCAGTCCCAGGACCCTGAGATCATGACCTGAGCCAAAGGCAGAGGCCCAACCCACTGAGCCATCCAGGCGCCCCTCAAGAGTCATTTATGCACCACACCCAGTGCTCCATGCAATACGTGCCCTCCTTAATACCCACCACCAGGCTCATCCAACCCCTCACCCCTCTCCCCTCCAAAACCTTCAGTTTGTTTCTTAGAGTCCACAGTCACTCATGGTTCATCTCCCACTCTGATTTCCACCAATAGCTTTTTCAATTACCACCACCAACATGGGGGTGCAGATAGAAGGATGGGGATGATATAATCAAATAGTATTTGTAAATAAGCAGATACTGCTAGTCTTCAAATCCATTATTTCCTTTAATAACAAAACTTCTGAATTTTAGATGAGAACATACGGTTCAGAGTCAAGACAGAATTTCTCAACATTCATTGCTACTAAGTGTCGGTGTGTAGCTCAGTGCTGAGCTAAGCAATGGGGAGAGAAGAGATTTGTTGCCTTAATTTTTTTTCTTCTCACCTTCCTGGTAACTGTGTGGACATCATGGTGGGAACAGAAGCATCTGGAACTATAAAATAAAAGATGCATTTTAGTAATTCAGCAAGATAGAGGAAACTTTTGCACCCAGTGTAAACAAGCCACTATAGTAGCCCTGAATCACAAGTCAATACCCAGAGCAAAAGCGTACTTCTACCTTGATTAAACCACTGTAGTTTAAGTTTACTTTGCTATAGCAATGTAACTTGTATCCTAATTATGATAGTATCCTACAAGAGTAATATAGATTTGTCAACATTTAATACTGATATTAGGAAGAAAATTAAGAATCGATTAAATCATGGATAAATTAAAATATGTGGCATCGAAACATTTTGTTGCTTTGTTTGCTGAAACTATTATACATTTTATTTTATTTAAATAATGTATTTATTATTTATAAATAATATGCTTGAATTTACTTCCACAAATAAGTGAAAATCTTATACATCTTACATTGATATCAGTGGTACAGTCTACTGTTATCTTTAAGTAATAACATAAAATAAAAGCATAAAACAAATAAATGACTACTTTCCATCTAGAACTGTAAATAGATTCTAGTTGTCATTCCCCAAGTTTTATTCTTTGCTACAGGTATGCTTTGGATCAATTCCACTCCATCCATACATACATAAATAACTCTGTGACTAACATTCCTTTACATTATATACATTATCTCATAATCTTACAGAAAAAATTTGTTGTTTATATTAGTGAAAGCAGAAAGGGAATCGATCTCAAATCATTTAATATATATGATATAAACATCCAATTGTTCATTTAAATTTAATACATTTGCAAAAGATGTATTAAACCTGATTCACTTTCTCTCTAATCATTGTTACATCAAAATTATATTCTCATTTTTTTCTGAACTTTATCAAAACTATTAAATTGCTTTGCCTTACTTTCTGTTTTATGCATTCCTACATAATACATAGCAAAATTATGATCAATTCATATTAACATTTCTTAATCTAAATACCTGGTTGTCACATAAATCTGCTGATCATACCCAGCAGGGTATCCAGGTATCCAGGCTTTAGGAATAAAACATGTAATGGATTGAGAATAATAAGAACTATCACTACTTGTTTGTCCCATAATATATTACTTTTAGAGCAATTAACAAAAAACAAAAAATAAATTGTAAAAAAAATTAAAAAATCAAAAATTCTGTTTAGGAAAAATACACATACATTACATAAACTCAAAAAAGCAAAAGTAAGAGTAATTGTGTTGGAACTAAAGTCAACATATGAAAACAAACTTAATAATAATGAGAGAGAACAGATTTTTGATGTATTTGATCAAAAAACTATTTTGTTTATAGAACTTTCATATATTAAGTGTATGAAAAGTTGGTGAATTTGCATGAGGACCACAGTTTAATAGGATTCAGTGATTATAATTTTTGTAAGAATATTGTCACTATTAGATGTCCTGTGTATGTAAAGGTGAGTTTTAAAATATTTGGGACAATTAAACAAAACGTTGCTGTAAATAATATTCATCAGGTCCTTGTGATATTACATCAATTAAAGTTAAATGTAATCCACCCAACAAAAAGTACGTTAGCATCACTAAGCTATTATTTTAAAGAGAAAGAGTTGGGAGTTCAAAATCCCTTTAAAATAGTCTTTGTCAATTCAAATTATTTTAGAATAGGTAAGGCATATGGCATAAAATGTAAAAGGTATAAAGCACCATAAAACTCTTTATTTTCCCCTGTCACCAGATATCTAGAGGCAACTATTGTCACTACTTTATATGTTCTTCAGATCTGTTTGTACTTTTGTTTTCACAGTAATAGTAGCATAACTTAATTTGCCTTTGTACCTTATTTTTATTTTTATTTTTTGAGTCAGAATATCTTGGAAATATGTCTCTGTTAGTGCTCATGGAATAACTGCATAGTATTCAATTTTATGTATGTACCAAGAATTATTTTTAACCAATTTCTGATGTTTATGTGTACTTATGATGTGTTTAAACTTCTACAAAAAATATTGCAATTAATATTGCCTATTACATATGTCTGTAATATAAATATCTAGAATTGGAATGGTTAAGTCAAAAGGTATACACATGTTTAACTTGAATAAATAATGTCACATTTTTCTTTACAGGTGTTGTAGTAGTTTGCTTTCCCACCAGCATTAAATAAAAATTCCTATTCTCCTACTTTTCTCTTAAAATCAGTGCATCATCAAACATTCTTAACTCTGCCAATCTGATAGTCAAAAATTGGGGTCTCATGTTAGTTATACTTCTCTTATTATGAAAATTATTCTTGACATCATAATGAACCATTCGTTTCCTTTTCTTTTTTTTTATGTCTTATCCAAGTTTTAATTGAGTCATAGTATTATCTAATTGATTTCTAAGAACTCTTTCTACATTAAGGGAATTCTTTTTCTGTAATATGAGTTACAAATAACTTACCTATTGGTCATTTGTGTTTTAATTTTTGTTTATGGTAATTTATTTTACATTTTATCAGTTTTAAAAATGTCATCCAGTAATATTTATCAGTATATTTTTAAAAATCCTTAGTTTTATATTCTATCTAAAAATTCTTTTCAACTTTGAGAATATAAAATGCTGTATTTATTTTCATAAATATGTTTAGCTTTTAAATAAAGAATTATTACAAATGTGTTATCTTACTAAAAATGAGACAGGGACTACGGAAGTTATTTAGTGCTAGTTATTAATATTTTTAGTTCTCTCTAGAGGCACAGGTTAGAATTGTATTTCCCTGCTTCTTTGAATTCAGATGTAGTTATAGTACTTGCTTTGTTCAAAAAAAAAATGTGAAAAGTATCATACATCCCTTCCAGGTAGAAATTTTAAGAATCAATGTACAATTCAATATGACCTTTTTTCCCCCATTAGAATTGTTTTTATTTTTCCACAGAGAGCAGCTGTTTGGATAGCTGGGGTCCTAGAGTGGGAGTGAGTTTACCATATAGGAGAGATCTCCATTCAAACCACAATGAATATGTAATATGAATAAGAAATAACCTTGTTATTTTTAGACATTGACATTTGTGGTTTGTTTGTTACCACGGCATAACCCAACCAATCTTACTGAATATAACAACTAGTATCTAGAAGTGGAGAACTGCATCACATTCCACCACTCCCAAAACCATTTAGAGCATGTGGCAGTGATTATATGGGCTTGGAAGCGACCAGCAATATTGTTGCTTTTGGAAGCAGATCATGCATCCAATGAACTTTCAGTCCCATAGCAAAACATTGGTTAACTAAATGTTTCTCTGTGCCTTGTTTATTGCTGATTACATTTGGCAAAATTTGCAAAAATGAGCTGAGATTAAAAAAAGAAAAATTAAAATGACCAGTTTGCAATCAATAATGAAAGAGATTAGAGTCTACAACTCAGGGACTTGTAAGTTTTAAACTGGCAACTCCTCAACCCCCAAAAGTATAAGTTAAATGTGAGAAATATTTTAAGGAAATTCAAATTTAGTCTTGTCATAGAGATTTAGCTGTCAAGCTCACTGTTAAAACTCTGAATGAATGAAAGTATATGAAATTAAAAGTGTGGCAGGAAGTAAATTCATTCATTTGGATAAATGTCTCAAGGAAATGAGATATAGGCTCTCCCCTTCAAATAAGGTAAGTGCAAAACACCTCAGTTCATTTAAGAGAGAAAGTCATGAGATCGAAGTTTGAGGGTATATCTGTTGGCATATAGAATTAACTAGTGTCTTATAAATAAGAATCTTATTAAGTTTTTAAGAATATTCTGTTGCTAAAGCAACCTCAGGTGTGTAGGGGAAAGCATCAACAATTGCTTGACATCACTGGTCCCCTGCCATCTACTGGGCAGACAGAGAATTCTGCTCAGTTTACAAGGAGGGTACATGCTCAGATAGATACCCACTATAGGTGTGACTTAGAAGACAGTGAAAAAGGAAGAATTTCACTGTAAGTGAAGTCAGGAACAGAGGAAAACAAGAGAGACGAGCATTCCTTCCAGGGAGTGAAATCAAGACCTAATCAGGGAATGGAATATCCTTCAGAGTATCTTCTTTGCAGTTTCAGAAATGCCTAAATAAATACCAGTGTCTGCTGTATGTCTCAAAGTTGTCTCTTTCCAAACAAGAATGTTTATTGTCATTATCATATCCCTGTTTCATTATTATATAACAGGTGTATGGGACAGACAACTTGTCTCTTTCCTCTATTGGGGTGACTTATGAACTAAATTTAACTAAATTGCATAGGTACCACACCCAGAGCTTCTGTAGTGACTACAGGGCATGTTTTTATCAGTTCAAGCTGCTAACACAGAACACCATACGCTGGATGGCTTATAAACAACAGATTTCATTTCTCACAATCATGGAGGCTGGGAAATCCAAGATCGAATCACCAAACTCAATATCTGGTAGGAACCTGCTTCCTAGTTCATAGAAGACCATGTTCTTACTGTGTCTTATCATGGCTGAAAGGGAGAATTTTCATCTCTTTAGCCCCTTAGAATGGCCCTAATCCTATTCCTTAATATTCCATTCTCATGACTTAATTATCTCTCAAAGGCCCACCTCCTAACACCATTACTTTGGGAGTTAGGATCTCGAAATATGAATTTTGAAGAGATAGAAACATCCATGCTATCATAGGGCATAATCCAGAGTTCTTGAACTTCCGAGCTGATGACATTACTAGAAGGTGCTATTGGGTAGTTGTGTTTGGCAGTATGGGTGAAGATGGTTGAGAAGAAAGATAAAGAAGGATTTAATGTGGTTTTCCCCAAATCTTTACAGTTTTCCACTTCCAAGCACGTGTAGGGTTATATTTTCTTATTCTCTACCTTGAAAGTAAGTTCATATACCTTACTTTGGCTCAAGACATGAGCATAAAAGTGATGTATTTGTCACTTTGCTAAGCTTAAAGAACCAAGGCATAAGATGCCATCCTATTTTTATCCTATAGCTTTCTGGCAATTTTGGAAACATGCAGTAGGAACCTCATTCAACTAAGTACCTGAATATGAGATATGATGCAGAGCAGTGTCCCCATCTAACCTACAATGCACATGTAGCATAAAAAAAAAAAATCTTCTTTTTGATTTTTTTTTAAGTCACTAATATGTGGCAATTGTTTAATACTGCAGCATATATATCTTAGCTGCTCCTGACTTGTCTTTTCACTGATGGCAGAAGGGCTCAATACTACTTAAAGAATAATGTACTTTTTCCTCTTTTGTTTGTTTATTTATCACATATTACATTCCTGAAAATATCTGATCCTGTTTCTGAATTTTCTATTCTATTCCATTAATCTATTATTTACTGAAAACTACATTATTTAAATTATTGTAGCTCTGTGAATATTAATATCTAAAATAATAGCCTACCATCATTACTCTTTGTTTTCAAAATTTGCCTGATTTTTCTTGCTTTGTTTTTTTTTCCACATGAAGTTTACAGTTTGTTTTATTAAAAACAACAACAAAAAAGTCCTGTGTGTATTTTCGTTTGTGTGTTAACTGACGAGTTTATTATCATTCTTATATTAGCTATCATTTTTATTTGTGATTACGAATTGTTAAGTGTAAAACTACAACTATTATATAGATTGTTCTAGTTATTTTGAATATGATTCATGTGTATTCAGGGTATTTATAACAACTTGTTCCAACAGAATATATGTATTAAGATGACTACTATGATTTAATCATTGTAGTGTTTTAGTAAAAGTTGCATCACTTTCCATGAAGCATTTACAAAATTCTTATTCTATGGAAGTTCTGACATACAACAGAATATGACCAATCAAGAGAGAAAGGCTTGTCCTAAGACACATTTACAAAAAGCTATTCATTTTCTAGCTTAATGGTCAAGAGAGAAGACTGTAGAGCTAGATTACCTGGATTCTAATCTACATTTTGTAATTTACTATCTTATAACTTCAGGCAAGTTATTGCACTTACCTGTATCTCAATTTCCTCATATATAAATAACATTATTTCTGGAAAAAAAAAAAGACCCACACACAACTCACTATAATGCATAACCTTATAAAAACTTACTTCATCAGAATTAAAGAAAAATAAACACAGAATCTTTTAGAAAGGAAAAAGAAAACACAGATCACATAGAAATGAGTAGACCTTGGGGCGGCTGGGTGGCTCAGTGGGTTAAAGCCTCTGCCTTCGGCTCAGGTCATGATCTCAGGGTCCTGGGATCGAGCCCCGCATCGGGCTCTCTGCTCGCCAGGGAGCCTGCTTCTCTCTCTCTCTCTCTCTCTGCCTGCCTCTCTGCCTACTTGTGATCTCTCTCTCCCTGTCAAATAAATAATAAAATAAAAAAATTAAAAAAAAAAAGAAATGAGTAGACCTCATACTGCTTTGAGCTTTTCAATAACAACACCGGAAGCTGGAAGCAAATGAAATAATGCCTTAAGTATTCTGAGGAAAATAATTTTCAAGCCGGAATTCTAAACTGAACTAAGCATTCACCACATATGAGAGAAGAATAAAGACATTATCAGATGTAAGGACTCAAGAATTTTATACCCATGTACCTTTTTCCAGGAAGATATGGGAAGATTTACTTCATCAAAATGAGGCTATAATATAAGACAGAAAAAGGAAAGAAATTTAGTGAAGAAGGGATTTACTTTGGAAAAGAACAAAAGAAAATCTCTTGAGAGGTGAAACTAAAACCCAGGGCAGTCATCCGGCTGCTTGTCTCTTCAGGCAATTCAGATTGGTACAGAATGTCAGGGACACGAGGAAGGATATTTTCTGGGGAGAAAGTGGACCTGATAGATTATCTGATGGGTTTGGTCTCATTGAGAAAGCCTTCCCACAGTTTGTAGATTAGTAACAGTTACAACAAAACCTCAACAACTGAAAAATCAAAGCCATTGTGACTCCCAGAGAGAAGAAAAAGTTGTATAAGAAAAAGACACAATATAAAGCTATACCATGTAATTGAGCTAAAAGTTGATTTCAGTTGAATGAACATAGATTTAACAAAAATTGTGAAATCAATGCATTGAAAGCATGGAAAAGAACTATATATGTGTACATATGTGTGTGTAAATTCTTACATTCTTTAAGTAGGAAGTCAGTAAAGATGTCAAAAAAGTAAAATCAGCAGATGTCCACACATTTTTTATTTTGAAAAATAACAGGAACTTCAAGAAAAAAATAGTTGAAATTGAGTTGAAATCGGTTGCTTTGTAGAGAGAAGGTATTAAGGATAGGAGGTGAGATAGGAGACTGCTCTTTTGTTCTTATAAGCCCATATTATTTGACCTTAAAAGGTATATGTGCTATTTTGATAAATATTCAAATTAAAGTTACAAAACTAAAACTGAAATAATAATAATTTTTTAAAAGAGAAAAATAAGGAAATGACATTGTTTATCAGCTTAAAAGATACTTTATTGGTTAGAGAAATGACCATATCTATAGGTAAAATAGTCTGATTGATAAAAGTAAATTATACAAAGAAGGGATAAGTCCTGAAATGAGTTTATGAATTAACCACTTTACACTGCCACAGAATGTACACAGTAATACTCTAAGGGCCAAACTGGAAATGAAGCACAGAAAAACAACTGAAATTTACTAATTTATAAATAATTTGTATATTTGTCACATATAAATGTGCATATATTACCTTTTGTTTTACCTCATGCAAAGAACAAGGATATAATTTTGCTTTAAAACAACTGAAAGAGATTAGGTTTGTGAAATAAAAAGTAAAATTTGATGGGGCGCTTGGGTGGCTCAGTCGTTAAGCGTCTGCCTTGGGCTCAGGTCGTGACCCCAGGGTTCAGGGATCGAGCCCCGCATTGGGCTCTTTGCGCGGTGGGAAGCCTGCTTCTCCCGCTACCATTCCCTCTGCTTGTGTTCCCTCTCTAGCTGTGTTTCTCTCTATCAAAATAAATAAAATATTTAAAAAAAACTAAAATAAAAAAATAAATAAAATTTGAAATCCTAAGACTTTTGAAATGTAAATTCAATTTCAGCAATAAAATAACTGCCATTTTGTTTGACATTTAAGAGAACAATTTGTTAATTTCTAATTTTTTTCTATTACTGTGAAATTAGTCACCACCCCAAATGAATTCCATGTGAAAGCAAATATAGTGCTGTATTAAAATTAAAAATCAGGACATTTTTAGATAATTTTGTCTGCAATTCTCTTTTTAAGCCAATAATTTATTAAACTGATGCATTCAACCTCCATTAGTGACCGTTATCATATTAGCACTGTATTTCCTGAAGAGGAAACAATAATCCTTTATGCTTCCGCTTGCCTTTTTTTCCTCAAACTAATTACTGAATTTGGATGCTGTGGTCCCAAGCTTAAAAAGTTAAATGAGTGGGAGGTGCCTGGATAGCTCAGTCAGTTAAGCGTCTTACTTTGACTCTGATCATGATCTCAGGGTCCCCATTAAGCGCCCTTCTTGAGCTTCACCTGGACCCCTACCTTGAGCCCCCCTCAGGTCCTGAGTGGGCTCTGCACTCAGCAGGGAATCTGCTTGTCCCTCTTTTTCTGCCCTTCCTCCCTGCTTGTGCTCTCATTCTCTCTCAAATAAATAATTAAAATATTTTTTAAAAAGTTAAATATAACAAATGTTACATAGCAATATAAACACAATTGTTAAAACTGACCATTTATGAACAATGACTATTTAAAAACATGTATATATAAGCATACACATAAAATAATTTTATTTTTAGAGCTATAAATATATGTATATGGAGATCTAATATTTGTTTTAATATTGCACTAAGTTTGTCATTCCTGAACATATTTATTTACACAAAGTTGAATTTTTGTTTCTTTTTTTAATAAAATTCTTGCTTTTTTTATATTACAGCAAATGAACTGGCTACAATCATGATATGCAAGCAGAGTAAAAACAAGAAGATGTCTAATTGCTGTGGTACAACTGCGTCAGCCTGATGCCTCAGCATATTGGAAGAACAACAAATGAGGCAACTGAGTTATCTAGATACAATCTTTAAAAGTAAACTTGAGTTCATGACCAAAAAAAAAAAAAATGAGACTTACCAATCAGTTCTTACTTATTTTGCCTTGTAGGACATGGTATTGTCTCAGAGTATCTGTACACAGTGAGCATAATGTAGGCAAGATGATTGATTTTAGGAATGTGCTAGTCAACTCAAACAATAAAACCCAAACAATCAACTGTGAGATTACCTGCTATTACCTAAAAGACTATATGGAATGCACTGGAATAGAATATGTCTATTTCCCAGTGTAAGTGAAACAACCAGGAAAGAATAAATTGCTTAATGACATCAGTATTCCAAACATAATAGTTCTCAACATGTCTCCTTTCTCTCACATAACTGCATTGCTGAATTCCAACTAAGTTTGTTTTAAGTATTCTCTTACTGAGGAATACTTGTAGATTCTTTTTAAAACAAAAAAGGGGAAAGAAAATGTGAGTTCAGATTTTAGATGAAAGATTCCATTTCACTATTACTCATCTCAAATCAGCACTTGACCTCCAACTGTTACTGACATGGACAGTGGCTATCAAAATCCAAGAGAATATCAGGTGTCCTGTGAGAAGAAATCTTTAATTTGGAAATCCACTCTGTTCATTAGAACCTGTAGTTGTTCAGACATCCTACTGATATTTTGGTATCTGATCTTAATTGGATCCTTTTTGGGTGAGGAGTGAATAAAGGACTCCTTCTCACATATGCAAAACATGGGGGGGCACACAAGACAGGAGAATGGGAATTGTTATCCCAGCTCTACAGTTGAGAAACAAGCCTAGAATAATTAAGTGGCTGCCCAACTTGATACTACAGCTATTTTCACCTGACTCAGAAAAATTTTAAAGCAACCATTTAGCCCAGTGATAACAATTCCTATAGACTTTATGAACATTTAGAGCAGTCATTCTTGACCTCGGCTGCATATTGGGATCATATGCACCACAGGGAGGCTGTGGCCCCATCCCCGGGACAATCATAATCTTTGGGGGTTAAGCCCTAGGAACTTGTTGTTGTTTTTTAACTCCTCAGGTTAAAATCCAATACACATCGGAATTGAGAATGCTGATTCAGATAAATGTTTAATTAACAAGATATTTTGGATAGTATGTATGAAAGCAAGCCAAATTACTCAACTCTCACAGGTTGCATAAAATTTTCATTTTAATTAAATTTATATTTTCATAACATATTAGACTTATTTTACCAACAATAAGATAACTTACATTTGTGAGACTTGCCCTCAAAAAGCAGAGAAAGGACTGTGAGTCAGTATCTCTGCTCTGATCTACCTATCACTCAGGATAGGCTAGTTTTTTCTAAGGTAATAAATAATCCAACTTGAAATGACAAAGCTTCTTTCTTGCCCCAGTTACATGTCTATTGTGGGCTGGGAACGGGTTTGGTTCACCGAGTCAGACAGTGATCCAGGTGGGACAGATTAACTGAGATAAGCTTCCCTAATCACGGAAGGGGAGAGAAGAGTATGGCTACATGGTGGCTCTTAAATTACATCCAGAAAGTGGATGTAAGCATATATCACATCTCCCTACATTTCCTTGGTGGAAGCAAGTGATGTGACTGCAGCTGGTTTCAAGCATGTGCAAGACGGAGGTCCCACCATGTGTTTAGAACAAGAGAACTGGCATTTGTGAACTGTCCTGACCACTACCATTCTACTTTACCTAGTTCCATAGGCCCCAGAAGGGAAGGTACCAGCAATGTGGACCACGGTCACCAGACAAAATAGCATTCCACACAGACTGGCTAAACAATAACATGTACTGGGAACTAAAATGCGTGGGACCTGAGGGAATATCAAACGAAGGTAAGGTAGGTGCCAAAGCCCCAGGGAGATGGATGCCGGGGAGTAGCCTTATCTGCAAGAAAGTAAAAATTAAGATGGAGAGGTAGTCAAGGGCCCAGGGCTTTGAGTTCTTTTAGAGATTTATATTTCACTGTGATTACCATAGCTGTCATAAATTCAGGAGACACCAGGTGCCAGACATTTTTTCTTGGGTATTTTAGATGTTTTAAGGTACATAATTCTCCCAACGATCCTATGAGGTATGAGCTACTGTTATTTCCTTTTTAAGATAATGAGACTGAGGCATTGAGAGACAACTTCCTGAGGGAGTGACCTCCTGAGAGGCAGAGGTAGAATTGAAGCCAGCTTATCTGGGCTCTGAGTCCTTACATCACTGTGTGCCTAAGAATGGCAGGGTTTTAATTCTGTAACTGGTCAAAGAGTTACCCAATTCAAGATTTCCGTGTCACAGGTAATATTATTAGACAAGAACTAAGCTGGAAAACTCCAAAGTTCACTGATACTCACTCTAGGATTTTTCCATTACAGCATCAGTCCATTTAGTGGTGAAATATTGTTCCTTTTTTGAAGCTATTAGAAAGCATGACCTTCCTAAAATTAACCTAGGGTTCATGACGTGCTGTCATTCAGTCTCAGGGCACTTCCTCCAAAGTTTCCAGGTAGGCTCCATAAAAGGGCACCTGTTTAACATGTGAATGAGGCAAAACACAATCAGTGTTCCATTTGCCAAGACCTGTGACCTGGGTTATTAAAGCCAGAGAAAGGGATGTACTTTTCTGATTTTATTTTATTTTTTTTTAATTTTTACTTTTTTTTTTTACTTTTCTGATTTAATAGAACAGGGTTTCTTAGCTTCAGTATGTGGCATTTTAGTCCAGATCGTTTTGTTGTGGAGAGCTATCCTATACATTGGAAACATCCTTGGTGTCATTCCATTGTGTATTGGTAATATTCCCCCATCCCTAGGTATGACAAGCAAAATGTCTCCACATATTGCCACATGGCCCTGAAGTGTGCATGTGTGTTAGGTGGATGGAGAGGGAGGCAGCTTTGTTGCAGGTGGAAAACCCCTGCTACTAGAGCATGATCCGTTCACCATGCTGTTCACCATGCGGTGTGCCCCTGAGGCTGTCTCCCTGCAGAGCTGGTATTTTTTTCTTAATCATACAAAATTTTTGTGAAAGCTGACAGAGAAATTATCTTCCTTTAAATTTCTGTTTGCTGCTTCTCAACCAGGCCAGTGGCAGCATTTCTAACATTTATTTCCTAAAACAATGAATAAGCATCCAGAAGATTAAATAAGCTCAAGGGGAATGTTCTCTTCATCATGATGATGAGCATTAGAAGACTTACAGGATGCCATCCTTTAAGAATGTTCACACAGAGCCATGAAGACATGTGGGAGAGAATGTTCTTTACAGGTGGGATTGCAATATTGAAATACTGAAAAACAACCTAAATTCCCATCCATAAGGAAGTGGTTAGGTAAAATATGGTACCTTTTTAATATGTAAAATGGAGTGTCCATTAAAAAATAGATATATATCTGATATAATGTATTTGATAGAATGTGAATTGAAAAGACAAAGATCAGACAACATATATAATCTGATCCAACTTATGTATAGAATATACATTATGTGCTCATGAAAGTATAGAGGGAAATGTCTAAAGGAGAGTGTGATTAGTAGAGAATGAAATGAGATGTGAGCGTGTGTGTGTGTGTTTAAACACATCATACTGCTTAATTTTTGTATTTCAAAGTAATAAAATAACACAATTTCACTAAACATTTCCCCACATCATAACAGCATCTATGTGGGCTAGAAGGCAAACAGTTCTACAGGTGATTTAGAAAGGCCCTATTTATCTTCATGAAATAATTATTATTTTAAAATTTAATAAAACAGGAAAGTTTTACATTTTCCATCCCATAAAGGAAATGGACATTCAATCATCCCAACTAACTGAAGGATATTTTCTAGAATTATAGTTTTTAAAGATGGCTCATTGCAGTAGCACTTTAGGTTTCTTTTGCTAATAAAAATGAATTTTGAGAAAAAAATGATTTGGGGGGCAGGCCTGAGTGGCTCAATCTGTTAAGCATCCACTTCTGGCTCAGGTCATGATCCCAGGATCCTGGGATCAAACCCCCACATCCGGCTCTCTGCTCTGCAGGGAGCCTGCTTCTCCCTCTGCCTGCAGCTCCCCATGCTTTTTCTCTTTCTCTTTCTCGGTCTCTCTCAAAAAAATAAATAAAATCTTTTAAAAAATGAATTTTGCTCACTAAAATTATAAAAGATATGGAAATTTATTTCACTTTATTTCAGTTCCAGATAACGTTTTAAAATATAATTCTGACAAATGTAAGAGGTCAGTTTTTAAGTAAAAGTATGATAGAAGTGACCAGCATCGTGTATACAGTACTTAATACTAGACAGAGAAGACTAAACTGGGCTTTAAAAATATGATTAAAAGTATATGTTAAACAAAATGTATGTATTATGTATCTTTTAATGGATTATTATTGCCTATGAGGAGAGCATGAATAAACTATAAAATTTTCTTCTAATTCTATTATTAAGTATTATTTTTACAGAATTGTTAAAAATATGATAATTGGTACCACGATGCTTGGACAAATAAATATTTTTTTAAAATAATAAAGTAGTTTCATTAATAAGGCTCATTCAAGGTTAAATTTTGGAAAGTAGGAAAGAGCCTCTTTTCTTCTGCATGTTTTATTTTCTCCTTGAACAAAAACAGCTAATCATTTTTCCATTCCAACTTGTTTACACTGGATGGGCACAAAATGATTTTATTCATCTGGGATTTCCTTCTACTTGGTAGTCAGTTAGGTCATCTGGCTTTTCCCTGTTCATGGAGGGCTGTCGAAAGGCTGCCCCCTGAGATTGTGGGGAGTTCTCTCTTCTGTTTTCTCTCATTTTGGTTCTATCTTGTTAGCTCTTTCAGCCTTGAAAAGGCAATGCAACTATGGCTATGCATATGTTTGTCTTTCTGTATAACTCAAGCATACAACTGGGAAAACAGAGTTCACACATTCTGTTTCTACTTCAATTAACAACTATATTATAAACTGACAGATAACTAATGAAAAATAAGGGGTTATGAAAATAATAGCTCCAGTGAATGGGTTGCAATTAGAAGCTTATCAATGCCCACTTTCGTTATCATTCTGTGGTGCTCTGAAACCTCTATAATGTAATTAATATTTCATACAATTCGCATCTTCTAAATGAAATTTTGCGTTTACATCAATGGGCAAAAATTAATTAACAATCATCAACAGACTGCATAGGAATGTCTTGTTTACACAAAGATTATTGTCCAACTCAACTTGAGAAAAATAATTACCTGTTACACACTAGGGAGAACTTTACATCGTTATAGAGACCTCCACATGGATGACTTTTTGAGTGAATTATTGTTAAACAAACTGTTGGAGAGTTGAAAACCCTTGTCCTACATGTAATAACAATTAGGAGAGTTAATGGAAATTCTGTTCAGAGTGCTGGAGAGAAATATAATGTGATAGTACCACCACCACAATGAAGAAAGGGTAGAAATTTCTCTACAGTAGCCTGTCATGGTATTATCACTCTCTTTTTATTAAATTAGATTTCTTCTTTAGATATAATCAAAGAATAATCATTATGTATTGCCTCTAAATCTCTTAATCACTCAGTATTACACAATCTATTTTTTTTTTCAAGCAAATACGGCCTCCTTACTATGGAACTATTTTTATGATTGGCAAATATAACCCAATGCAAATTTGCACACTGCTAAATTTTGTGCACTATTTTCCTAAGAACTATCAAAGAACCAAATAAATCTTTTCTGGAATATGACAGTGGGTAGATAGATGGGTCAATGGGTAGAAAGGCATTGACAGACAGACAGCAGATGTCTAGAACACTGACTACATAGATGATAGGCAGTTTCCACTTTCTTCAAGACAGCATCCTAGACTTAAGAAGTGGAACTGAAGATGAAATCACCAGAAAAAATCATAGGTTCTAACTGCACAGTTTCATAATTCCTTCTTCTGCTATACCTAGAGAAATAAAACTCACTAAACACCATATCTTTGACGTACGCATGAAAAAGAACACAGGGCACTGTACTAAATCTTTCAGTTCTGTTAATCTTTTTAATCTGGTTCTTAAACATTTGGCAATTGAATCTCTCTGTTTGAATTTATGAACTTAATCTCCTATGGCTAATGTCTCCAGTAGGAACTTTAAAACTGAAAACAATATCTATATTTTCTTAAACATTGATCTTTGAAGTAGTTGGGTGTAAATCTGATTCCCCTGTGAATTCGCAGTTGTCCATTCTAAGGACTTAAAATATCTCAAAAGCATACTTATTCTTTTGTGAACATCATTATAGGATTCTCCAAGACCTTACCTTTGAACTTGCAAGATATTGTGTTCCATGTGTATTGCACAAATTACTCTCAGAGTTGTAGTCTGAGTTAGTAAAGTCTGTCCCTTGAGCTTTGGCATATGTGGATGTAGTTGTATAGTGTTCATAACATCATTCAGACTCTGTCTAGACTTTCTGTGGTGGAAGCATTAGAAAATAATTCTGACCTTGAGTCCAACCAATCAACCACAACTAATTTACATGACAGCATAATTATAGGCATCCATGAGGATTAGTTGTTCCAATTACAACACCATGTAGATATGCCAAGTCTGACTAGTTTGATTAAAAGATACAGAGAAATATACTGGAAAAGTTCTGCCTCCCAACAGACTCTGCTTCACTCACTTAACTACCACTAAGCTTTTTGCTTTGTATTGAAGGCTCACATCTAATTTTTAATTTTGTCATAAATTATAGAATCTAAACTACTAAAACCAAGTGACATTGTAGCTAACACTTCTCTTGATCTCCAAAGCCTGTTATTGTGTCACTGGAGACCTTAAATGAATCTAATTCTCTGTGTTCTCTAAAAAGTCATGCAGATTTTAATCAGGAGCTCTCTTGTCTTCAAGATACTGGTAAGTGGATTTTTACAATCCATTGCTATCATTTTGTTCTTATTTTAATGGTAGGTAAATAAGCCCTTAAGTGTCTCTCTATCCACCTCCTCCTTTCTCTCCTCTTTCCATCTCTCCTTCCTTTCTTCCCTTCCTCCCTTTCTCTCTCTGTCTTACCCTTTCCTTCTGTATCCTTCAATGTAGGATATTTAGTGATAATGAATAATGAATATGGCTAAATACCATTCTCTGTATAGATCTAACTATAACATATATTAATGCCTTGTTTTTATTTCTGATTCACCCTAGAAAGATTCTCATTTGGCCAAAAATCTAGAATTTTCATTGTCCCTGAATCATTCAAAACTTGTTATTTATTGAGCATTTACTATGTGCCGAATATTTTTAAGCTCTCTCCATTATATACAAGATTATGAAAGAAGGTTTTCTTGAGGAACTTAAAATTTAGATAAGAAGATTCTATAAGTATACTTGTGACAATTAGCATATAATATGGCCAAGTTCGAAAGCAATTAATGTCATTTTTAAAATTTTTCATAAATTCCTGTAGGCCACTGTAGAAACATTATTTTTTAGAAAATGAGTTCTAAGTTTAATCTGATCCCTTTTTATATTATGTTGTTAGATAGATATCAACAGAATCACCTCTCCAGAGGTATATACACATGCTGACTAGAATAAGGGGAAGCAAGGTCTGTATGCCTTACTTATAATTGTAAGGAGTCTGAGAAATCCCCTAAACATACTCTAGGTCCCACAGCCATGGATCTGAAGGAATCATATCTTCTTTTCTTTGGCTCTTGTAATAGAGGTTCTATACTTTTTAATGTTTCTAAGAAATTTCCCTTTAAGCTATTCATGTTTTGTTTTGTTTTTTTAGGCAGTTGAGTTCTCGCTCTTTAATATGGAGGTTTGATGGACAGATGAATGGATAAAGAAGATGTGGTATATATATACAATGGAATACTACGCAGTCATCAAGAGAAATGAAATCTGGCCATTTGCAACGACATGGATGGAACTGGAGGGTATTATGCTAAGCGAAATAAGTCAGTCAGAGAAAGACAGTTATACATAATCTCTCTGATATGAAGAATTTGAGAGGCAAGGCGGGACTTTGGGGGTGTGGTGGGGGAGAGAAATGAAACAGGAAGGGATGGGGAGGGAGACAAACCATAAGAGACTCCTAAACTCATGAAACGAACTAAGGGTGGCTGGGAGGCAAGTGGGTAGGGATAGGGTGGCTGGGTTGTGGACATTGGGGAGGGTATGTGCTATGGTAAGTGCTGTGAAATGTGTAAGCCTTACGATTCACAGACATGTACCCTGGGGCAAATAATACATTATATGTTAATAAAAAAAATATGGAGGTTTGAAAATGTTAGCATGAAAAGTTTGTTCAAAATAGTGATTGAGGGGCACCTGGGTGGCTCAGTCATTAAGCGTCTGCCTTCAGCTCAGGTCATGATTCCAG
>CM053608.1:39774684-39806945 GCA_028646535.1 Procyon lotor | reverse complement strand
TCGGCAGGAAGCCTGCTTCTCCCGCTACCATTCCCTCTGCTTGTGTTCCCTCTCTCGCTGTGTTTCTCTCTGTCAAATAAATAATAAAATCTTAAAAAAAATAAAAAAAGTGATTGATAGTCTCTCTCCACAAGCATTCAACTATGACTCAAAGAAGCAGGAATCTGTATTTTAAACAAGTATTTTTTGTGATTTTTTATGTAGGTACCTTTCAGATCATGCTTTGAGGCACACAGCTTTACTTACTTTGATACTGAATTTTTAATATGATGATGTTTCTAATTAGAGGAGCCATCTTTGGCTGATGGTATTTGTGTCTATGACTTGAATATGCCCCACCTGTAATACCATTACCTGTTGGTGTAACTATAGTATTCATAACATCCAGAATAGAAACTTAAGTGACACTCATACCAAGAAGACAAGGGATGCCCTATACCCAATGATCTGAGAGAGATCAGCAGGGACAACCCTGTAAGGATGAATTCAATAGCAGGAAGTGAGAGACACAGAAGACACCCAGAAAAAAGATACCCTTTTTTTAAGGAAAACAATGTTTAAAATATTACCTAAAGAAAGAGCCCACTAGATGAGAAGGTGAATGCAACAGTCCTCACAAGTAGGGATAAGCCCCTGTCAGTCAAAAACATTCCTTCAGGGGTGCTTGGGTGGCTCAGTCAGTTAAGCATCTGACTCCTGATTTCAGCTCAGGATCCTGAGATAGATCCCACATCAGGCTCTGCTCTGGGTGTGGAACCTGCTTAAGATTCTCTCTCTCTCCCTGTTCCTCTGCCCCACCCCATCACCCCAGCTCATGCATTCTCTCTCAAAAACACAAAAACAAAAATCTCCTCCAGTGGCATGGAGATTTTGCACCTTATCCTACTTTCTTTATCTTCAAATCATATATTTGTTTATTGTTAATCTGTATCCACCAACTCTTCCTAGAGTATGCTTCAAAGGAAACTTCCCTTTCTTATTTACTGCTGTATCCTCAATGCTTAAAAATGCACTTTGTGTATTGTATTTGATTGAAAAAAAAGTTGAATGAATGAATATTAATAAGTAGGAAGGGCTTTGAATGCTGACCCAAATGACAGATTTTTAGTGTTCGAATGGATGTTACCATCACTTACTACAACTATATATTCAAAAGTTGGATCATCTCTCACCTGTATCTTTTCTTATTGACATTTCTCCAAGGATATGAATCCATTACTTTCTGATGAAGTCACTCCCATTTTTGGAATTTCTGACTACTAGATAATTCTTCCTTCTAGTTAGTAGAACTCTCTCTTCTTGTACATTGTACACTTTGGCCCTACTTCTGCCTCTTACATCAGAACACACACAGCCGCCATATCTTCATTAAGGCATTTGTTCACACATTTTGGAAGCTGGCTTTTAAGTTCTATCATCCTGTGACCTCACAATTAAGCGTCTCAAATTATTTTAACTATTTTTCTTAATAAAATATAGTTAAAATTGAAATCATCCTTGTGCTTTGCCTCTTGAACTGCTTATTTGCAAATATTTACTTAAAATTAAGGCAGCCAGAATTTGAATCAGTGATGCAGGTTTGAGAAATACAATGGGTCTCTCACCATTCCAGACATCTTACTTATATTAATGTAGTTTACAATTGTATTAGGTTTATTTGTTTAGCTTTTTCTTATCCAAGTAACAGTGTAGAATCATACTGAGCTAATTGTTAATTAAAAGCTGTTTGTTGGGCACCTGGGTGGCTCAGTGGGTTAAAGTCTCTGCCTTCAGCTCAGGTCATGATCTCAGGGTCCTGGGATTGAGCCCCGCATCGGGCTCTCTGCTCAGTGGGGAGTCTGCTTCCCCCTCTCTCTCTGCCTGCCTCTCTGCCTGCTTGAGATCTCTCTCTCTGTCAAATAAATAAATAAAATCTTTAAAGAAAAAAAAAGAGCTGTTTGTTCCCTTTTGTATATTTGTTTCTTAGCACTTATGAGTGAATATAATAATATATATATATATTTAAAATATGTAAATCTCTGCTTATAAGAGCTATCTAAATTTTTTTTAAGGAAAACAATGTTTAAAATATTACCTAAAGGCTATTCAGCTCATCCATTTCTTCAGATAACCTAAAGATTACCCCTAGATTAATTCTGATCATCAGCAAGCTGCATTTGTGGACTTCTTATCCTGAGTTGAATTTTAGTGCAATGCCGTTGTCCAGTACAGGATACTGTATATAATCTATGATTGGATTTTTTCCAAGGCATTATTGAAGATATCATTTATAATATTTTTATAAATATTATAAAATTTATAAATTTGTAAAATAAATAAACACTTCTTTTAGGTGCATTTTGAGTTTATTTGGGAAAGGGGTGCTTAATACTTAGAATAGCTCTTATTATTATCTTTATTTTCCTTATTGTTTTCTGCAATTGTGGTACTGATTATCTTTCTACTTCCCCATCAGTTGTTAGAAAACTTATAACTAAATTGATTTTTACCAAATCAAAGGAGTTTCATTACATGTATTTGTAACGCTGGCCTAATTCCTGGTTCCATTTCCTGTGCTTATCTATTTTCTCCCAATCCTCTCCTATTATTAGAGCAAGCTGCCTCTGGAACCCTGTGTCCCAATATTTCAACCTACCTCTGATTTTAGCTCTAGCTTCAGTAGATACATCCTAGGAAATTTAGAATCATCTGGTGCCACACATCTTTCTTCTTGCTGCCCTGAGGTCTTTCTAAAGTCCTGGAAAACAGAGATTGATTTGAAGGTAGTTATGGTTGAGCTAAGTCAGTTGAATCAAAGTGAATTTCAGGATTCCGATGTGAAGGGTAGGATGAAGATATTTCCTCCTCTCTGCTGGATACAAACCATTTAAGATTAGAGCTCCTGACAATTCTTTTTGATCTCCAGGTGAGTGAAGCCACTAATACAAAATCATAATAGGATGATAGGGATAAAAAGGATGTCCTTGTTGATATTACTTAGATAGCATATCTAGCCTCATATAAAGCCATATTTATATCCAGTTTTACATTTTCTATGTAGTTTAATCCAGATAGATTTTCCAATATTTTGGAATTTTTTCCAAATATTTTCATTGAGGTATCTTATTTTGTCTCCTTTAAAACTAAAGTGTTTTTCATTCTACAATGGGTATCGAAATAGAACAAATATGACAAAATTATGAGAATTCCTTAAGGTAATCAATAAAATGAATATAAGTTTAGCACAGAGTGAGCCCTCAATAAATATTAAATATACCAATTAATATCAAATAGTCCCACTACTTGAAAGGCCATATATAGATTTATAATTTTTAAATTGAACTCTGTCCAGACCTCTTTCCCGAATTGCTGTTATACACACGTAACTGATGGCGTTTTGGAATATAGGTGAGGTTCGGTGGGGTGAGGTCTGGAGCCCACGACCAAGAAAGAATTCTTGAGATGTCTTTGGTGCAAA
This sequence comes from Procyon lotor, assembly GCA_028646535.1. NCBI lineage: Eukaryota > Metazoa > Chordata > Mammalia > Carnivora > Procyonidae > Procyon > Procyon lotor. The sequence continues at coordinate 39,803,488 of CM053608.1, read as the reverse complement.
ACGGTAGTTTATTAAGGCACTGGGAAAGGACCTGTGGGCAGAAAGAACTGCTGCCCTGGGGTTGTGAAGGGTGGCTGATCATATACTTTGGGATTGGGGAGGTAAGGAAAAGGGAGGTTTAAAAAGGATTTTCATATATTAAGGAAGACTCACAGGATATGGAGGCCTTCCCATTGTTGAGTTAAGGTTGTTTTTCCCTCTAGCAAGGCATTATCATGAAGATCAAAGATCAAAGATCCTTGGGAACTTCCTGGAGGAACATTACAATCTGCCCACTTCAAGTATCTGTCAATGGGCTGCAGATTATAAGAACATTTAATTGTATCTACATTTCCTTCTGGAAGCTAGAAATACTTTGCTTTTGTAGATTTCTAAGACATTTGTAAACTGAGGGAGACTCAGGTCTTGCAGGATTGTGAGCTCTATAAGTTAACTATTTGTTTTTCCTTTCCTTAGTTTTAGGACAGCCAGGAGTGCAAGAGAAATGTCACATATATCCATCTGAGAGGGGGGAGGGGTCGTGGGGTGTCAGCTTCTGCTTTGTCCTAAGTTTGTCCTCCGTTCCCTCATCACAACTGCCTATTTCATATTCTTATAAAAAATTGTAAGATCTTAAATTTAGACTGTTCAGAACTATACATTTAATTATTCCACCCACTAATTTCACCCCACCCTAATAAATAGCCATCTTAGTAAATTGCAATATGCACTAATGTGACAAGGGCAGGACTTAGACTCGTTATTGCTTTCTCCATTTACTTTCTTATTCATGTCCAAATTTTCATCAAGTTCTCATGTTTCTACAATCAAAATTTACCTTAATACTCACTTTTACTCATCTTTCTACACACCTTCCTAGTCCCAGTTGCCTTAAGTTTTGCCTATACTATGGCGAATAGCTATGTACTTAGTTTTTTCAAGCAGCCAAAGGAATCTCTTAAGAATGTGGCCTCATGCTGTTCATCTGCTTAAAAAGCCACCAGTAGCCTCTGACAAAAGGCTTTCATTATCTCATCCAATTTCTTCTATCACCACTATCTGCCTGGCTCACTAAGCCCTAGCTACACTGATCCGCTGAAAGTTCTAGAAAAATTAATTTTATTTTCTAATAAATCTACATGAAATGTGCTTTTCCAAGCTCTATGAATGTATGATCTTTTCATTGTATAGATCTTATTATTAATGTTATTGGGTCTTCTTCCTCTTCCCGTTATATCTTTATAGCATGGTGTAAATGTTTCTTTATAGAACTTATCCCATTTAATATCATTTTATTTATTTTTAAATTATCTGTATTTCCACAAGAAAAGTAAGGTTCATGAAGGCAGGCTCCATCAAATTACTAGAGACTAGGCCAGTAGTTGGTATATAATAAGACCTCAATAAATTTTACTTGAATAAATAAATGAATAAATCTGCTTACTGACAATTTTCAAAAAAGATATTTTCTTATTAATTGTACATATTTAATATTACATAAATACTTTCTTCAACTAAACGGTGAAGATAAATAACCTTTGTACAGATTTATTGTCTCAACTTTATTATATTGCTTTTATTTTGTATATAAGGGGAAAAAAATTCACTGGGTCTGCAAAATTCTATAAATAAGTTCCTGCTTAAAACTCCACATGGAGAAAATTCCAAAGCATACACCTAGTATCACATTAAGTGATAAATTCTATAAAATGGATAACATTAATGAAATTCAAGAAAGGAAGAGAGCAATGTCACTAAACATCTCAGGAACAGTTTATAATTGTAAAAAGAAATTAAATAAATTTTGGAAGAAAATTAACATTAAAGTAGTTGGAAGAGCACAGGCAAGTTTTTATAGTTTGGGGAAGCACTATATTTTATAGTGTATAATAATATACATTATTATATATTATATAATATATCTAATATTATATATTATACATTATATATATTTATATATATAATATATCTTATATATAATTATACATTATATATAATATACAAAAAAATATATTGTAAGCAATGTATTTTCTATGGGAAATTGAATTCCATTAAATAGTAAATATTTCCATTAAATAAAAATACTATATATCATGTAAAATATAATTTTGGTTTACATCTAGTAGGATTTATAGGTTTTCCTTATCTTTTTAACTCTGTATAGAACATGGTATCACTCAGAGTTTTTCACTTGTGAAAAATAACTTTAGGTTGGAGTGTTTATGCTTATGAGAAATATTTTTACATATAATAAATGAATTAAGCTAAGCTTACCAAATCTGAAAGTTTTCTTTAGTAAAGCCTTTAATATAAGACAAAAATGAAGAAACGTGTATGACAAAGACATTTTTGAAAGATAAGAACAGACGAAAAAGAACATGAAATTATAAAATTACATGAAGCACCAGAGTAAGTGATATAAGGAGAAAGAGAAGAAAACTCTTGTTCATTTATTCTTGTTATTAATTTTTTATACAAAATTATAAGAAGATGGATGACATTTGTAGTAATATATATAAATAATGTAAGGAAACAGTATCACTATTTGAAATAGTACTTAACTATAAACCAACAATTCAAAGGGAACGTTTGAAGAGTTGACCCTTTTTAATTGAAATTTTAAAATGTGACTAATATACAGATATATTGTATTAAGCTATATTTACAAAATGATTTACCATGTGACATATCACAGGACAACTATATACCTATAGTTCCAAAATTTTCTTTGATCATTCAACAAACCCACTAAACATTTCTTGATATTATATTACACCCACATCATGTCTCTACCAAAAACTTTTTTTTTAAAGATTTTATTTATTTATTTGACAGAGAGAAAGAGATCACAAGTAGGCAGTGAGGCAGGCGGAGAGAGGGAAGAAGCTACCTGCTGAGGGGGAAGCAGGCTACCTGCTGAGCAGAGAGCCCGATGTGGGGCTTGATCCCAGGACCCTGAGATCATGACCTGAGCCAAAGGCAAAGATTACCCCACTGAGCCACCCAGGCACCCCCCAAAACTTTTTTTTTAAGGAGGAAGCAAATGTTTCTTAAAGTTCACTAATGATCAATCATAGAAGATGAATTTGGATTGTGTATTAATTAGACTTCAAACTAAGGTCTGTAAGAAATATTCTACTTTATAATATTTTCCTTTAAATAAGTTATAATCCATTTTATGGTCATTGTTGGGTTCCATTTATGTCCTGTCTACAACCTAAGAGACTATGGAAAAGTAGAAAATGGGTCTACAGTGTTCACTGGAAAAGTGGTATACTGTCCTCCAGTACATTGTTTTTGACCCTGACATCTTCAGGGTTCAAGCTTATAGTGGTCCCTTGAATTGTACTGTCTTTTCATATCTCTCAAGAATGGTAGTTTTGTTTTCTTCCATCTTCCTAAATTGTTCCATGGGACATCATATAGTTCTTAATAAGTATAATATTTATTGGCAGCATAGTCAACCTCTTCCCAAGACCTCAGAATCACTTCTCTACCTTTTTTTTTAACTGTATCCTTCTTGACTTCCTTTTCTGAAATGTTCTATCATTATGTTTTCAGTTAGTCCAAGTTTTATAAAGCAAAAACACAAAAAGAAGATTTTTGTATACAAATTCTCATCTTAGCCTTGCCTTAAGGAAAATTTTCTCAAAAATTTTTGGCCACCTTCTTAAAATGGAACAAAGACAAAAAATAGTGAGAAAAATATATATATATATTATTATCCTAATAATTATCCTACCTCAAAGTTTTAATTAGAAATAATCATATCCAAAGATAGAATGAGGAAAAGAAAACATATAATAAGGGGCTAGAAAAGAGAGAACAAATTTCAAAACAAAAAGACAATCTTCTACCAAGATCTCAAAATGTTCTCTGTATTCTTGATGTATAGTGGAGGTGTTTAAATGTTTAGGATGGATGGACGGTTTGAAAAGACTAAAATAGGTACTTGGATAGTCGAGAAATCTATGTATATCATGTATAAACACATGCTCACACCACACACAATGTATGTGCATCCCATTAAATATTCTCTAAATATTTGGATAAACAGGGAATAATTATATTCTAAACAGTTAGTATTAAGTGCTATGTTCTGTTGGAGGTTGTAGATCTGGCTGTTCTAATAAAAACTGGAAAAACTCATCCTAAACTAATTTTCATACACTCATATTTTCACTTAAGCAATATTCCATTCTAATTTGACTGTCTTAAAAATACTATAAGAAGAGTCCAGAAACCTTTCCTAATCAAGAACTTGTAGAGGAATAGTATGTTGTTCCATTTGCTCTTATTAAGATTACAATATTATATTGCCTAATTTTCTCTGATTTGATAAAGCCCATCAACTAATTTTGTCAAAGTTTTACTATTATAATTACTATGATTAGGAGATTGTGGAAGTTACTAATTATTGAGCACAGAATTTAGAATGTAGGAAATGAGCTTGACCAGGTCAAGGGATTTACAAGCCAGGAACTATTATTACTTTATAATGAGCAATGAGGCAGTACGGTTTTATAGATAGATAGAATATTAAATATGAAGGGAGTCAAGAGTCATATTTCTGACTGTTATTTTAAATATTGTAATCATTTAATCAGTTGGTAATTTAATAGTCATTGCCTTTATTTAAATGGGAATAATTCTTTAAACTCTTTGGGAACTCAAATTTTGATGCAAACACATATAGATAATAATTGTTACCTCAATTTTGCACAGTATGAACATATCAATGCATGTCAAAAGTCTACCCCCCAAAACCCTCTCTTCTTTAACTCCTTCCCTTGAATGTGAGTTTATTAAAACTATCTCAAGAGCAATGTCCTGGAAAACAGAGGTCCTTTTACTAGGTTTGAACCTTTGATTTTTCCTATGTAACTTGCTTTCTGAGAGACAAATGAGAAGCAGATTATGTTCTAACTGTTCAATGACTGGTGTCTTAGTGTGGGCGCCTCCCCTGAGATCTCTGAGTCTTCTAGAAGATCACTGTTAGAACCTCAAAGCTATAATCACTGCTACAGTGTGGGAGGTGGTGTGAGGATGTGAATTAAAGGAGGAAAATGAAGCCAAAGAATCTAGGTCTTTCAGGTGTCCCAGTCACATCTGGCAGCTCTGTGGTTTCATACAGATAAGCTTCACCTCTCAGGGATATAGGAAGATAAGATGAAGGGAAATCTCTGGTGACAATATCTCTTCTCCATTTTTTTCCTAGGATGTGTGAACTCACCCTTTCTCTCACAGAGGTTTCATTAATAATAGCTAAATTTAACTCTAAGTTCATGTGTGAATTTCTACTTTCCTTGATTTTCCTTTTGCAGTTTGAGGAATCACTGCCATTCTGGGGGTGAGGTCCCACTCTATAGGATTTTCTGCCAGAATCCTCCAAATCCCCCAACATTCTAGGTTGAGGCACAGTAGTTTTTAGGTTTGCTCTGGTCATCCCCTGCCACTCTACTGCCTTCCAATCAGGTCAAAAAAACTAGGGCATTTATTAATTTACTTTTCCTTATCCTTAAAAAGATATAATTAATTATACCCACTCTCATTTATAATAAATAAAACTGTCAACTTTTAAAGGGGATTCATCTCTGAGATAAATTTTGATAAATTTTGTTATATTGATTTCACTATTTAAAATGTGCCTTTTGAGTCAAAATATATTTTAGGGATTTCTTATTTTTATAAATTTTTGTCTACAGTATCCACGCAAAGGAAGTCATTGGTGTTAGAAAAAAAAATAGAAAGGCAGATAAATGTCAGAGGAGTTATAGGACAGAAGCACACCCTAGAATATGAAAACATTTCATGCAATCCAAGAATTATCACAACATAAGTAAATTACTCAAGAGGCAATAGGGAAATTCATTATTCAAATAGAGAAAACAATTAACTAGGGTTTTCACCACACATCAAAAAACAAAACATGTGCCAGTTAAATTTTATTTTAAAAGATATTTTTTATATGAGAGAGAGAGAGATAGTAGGAAAGAGCACAAGCAGTGGGGAAGGGAAGAGGGAGAGGCAGACTCCCAGTTGAGCAAGGAGCTTAATGCCAGACTTGATCCTGGGACCCTGGGAGCATGACCTGAGCTGAAGGAAAATGTGCAACTGACTGAGTCACCCACATGAAGGTTTATGAAATGGGCATAACATTTATTTGTTGGATGAGGAAAATTTTCCAATAAAATTCTGAAGGTAAAATCAACAGCTTTACTTAACAAATATTAAGTTTTTGCATGTCTAACAATATCAACAACAGAAACTGGTCAGTGTATTGGAAATATATATTATCCCTGAGTTGGGAGCAAAAAATACCTACTTTGAACTCTGATGATCTTAATGGACTTTATTGGATTTTGTCATCATCTGAATCATCTCCTGATGTTTAAAAAAGACCACATTCTATTGATACCTGCAATAGAAGTTAAAAACTTGATTTTCCCCCATCTTCCCACAAGCTGCTATACAATACTGCACTCAAGCCATGGCCTATCATTCACATCCATCTGGGACATTGATTCAGTTGATTACTTAGCAAAGCAGGGAAGAGAGTCACTCAGTGGATAATAAAAGAACCTAATTTCCATGCATATCCATTTCCATCACTAAAATGATGGTTCAACTGAATTAGGATTACTCAGTCACTAGTACTACATGTGACCATACTTATTTTTCATTTTTACAAGGTTTCCTTGGATTTCTTACTCTCTCAGATAATAACCACATTTTTCTTATTCACCAGCTCATCTTTATCTGGCCCTCTTTCTCCTCTAAGATTCAGTTTTATTTTATAAGCTTCAGTGTGCACCTTCTGCTTTTATTTACTTCCTTTTATTTATGTGCCTGGACTAAACATATAATGCATCCCACCGTCCAATTCTCCTTTAATGATTTTTAGCAGAATCAAACAAGAAGCCAAATGACAAATGAGTGTGAGAAATGTAGTTCTTAGAGTGCTAGCACCAAGATCACATGGTATAGAGAGGTTAGAGTTGAAGTTGATAAAACTGTGAAAAAATAATCCCAATACCTCATGCCATTTTTTGGATGATTGAGCTAGTTCTTAAAATGTTCTTACAAAATAAGTGCTAAATAATAATCATGGTAATAATAATTTAGGATTTACTCCATGACACTTTTTTCTTAGAAGTAGCATCTCTGGGTGATGTTATTGGTTGAATTTGTACCTCCATCCCCACCCCCAACTCCCATCCCCAAATTCATATGTTAAATTCCTAATCTTCACTACTTTGGGGTATGACTTTATTTGGAAATTAGGTCATTGCAGATGAATGAATGGCATCCTTATAAAAAGGGGAAATTTGGACAGAGACATACACATAGGGAAAACACCATGTGAAAATGAAAATAAATACATATAAGCCAAGGAATGCCAAAGTCTGCCTGCATACTACAGGAACTAAGGGAGAGGCATGCTTACTCACACTCGCAGCCTTCAGATGGAACTAATCATGCTGCCATTTTGACTTCTAGCTTCCAGAAGTATAAGATAAAAAATTTCTATTGGTTAAGCACCCCCTTTTGTGGTATTTTATTACAGCACACCAGGTAAGCTAATATAGTTGGGAATCATTGTTTGATTTCTCCACCCACCCTGGCTACTAAGACCAGAAATGTGCACTGATACAAAGCAAGACAAGTTAAATGGTGTCCAATATTCAGTAGTTAACAGACAATTTCTGTGACAATTGCTCACATGGATTTGGAACACAAAACAGAGATAAACAGCAACTATTTGGTAGTTAGACTCCAAAGCTGAAAGATGTCAATAAATAAAGCAAGAAACAGAAATTATAAGCAAGAAGTAATGTATTAGAAGGGAAGCTACAAAATTAGTAGCACAGACAAACATAGGTTAAAGACACACAGAGTTTGCATTAGTAATCAAAATGATGAAGCAATGAGTTTGTTGGATAAAGCTAAAGCAGAATTTAGGGGGAAATTCTTATTCTTAATGCACATATTAGAAAAGAAGAAAAAGTAAAAATAAATGATCTGAGCTTCACCCTCAAGACTCTGGAAAAGAGAACAGTTAAGTAAATTCAAACAGCTTAAATAAATTAATCAAGATAAAACAAAAATAAATTAAATACATGTATATCTAGAGGAATGAAAAATCTATAAAGCCAAAAGTTAGTTCTGAAGAAAAATGAAAAAAATTAAACTCTTGTAATAAATAAAAAAATAAAATGAAAATAATCAATAATCAAAATTAGAAACAAAAGAGGGAATATCACTATCAATCTTTCAGCCATTAATAAGATTACAAGCAATTACATACCAGTAAATTTGAAAATGTCGAAGAAATGGACATATTCTTTGCACAATGCAGCTTTACATAACTGACACAAGATATAGAAAATGTAAATGTTTCTAAATCTGCTAAAGAAATTTAATTAATAAAAAAGCATCTTCTTCAGGTGGCTGGGTGGTTCAGTTGGTTAAGCAACTACCTTCCTCTCAGGTCATGAACCTGGAGTTCTGGGATTGAGTCCCGCATCAGGCTCCCAGCTAGAAGGGGCGTCTGCTTTTCCCTCTGACTTTCTCTTCTCTCATGCTCTCTCACTTTCTTTCTCTCTCTCTCTCTCTAATAAATAAATAAAATCTTAAAAAAAAAAAAAAGAATCTTTCTCTAAAGAAAATTCCAGGTCCAGGTAGCTGTGCTGGTAAATGCTTCTATACATTTAAGAAAGAAGATGAATATTGCACAGCTATTTCAGAAAACAACAAGAGAGAATACTTACCAATATATTTTGTGAAATCAAAATACCTTGATATAAAAACTTGACAAGAATATTATAAAAATTACAGAATATTCCTCATTAGCTCAGAAAAAAATCCTAAACATGATTTTAATAAATAAAAACCAAAAACATATGAAAAGGATAATATGTCAAAATCAAATTAAATTAATTTCAATAATTAAAATTTGGTGTAGAATACAAAATTAATCAATGCAAGCAATATATTCAAAAGGAGGAAAATAATATTATTTCACAATAAATAGAAAAAAATAATTTGGTTAGATTTAACACTCATTCGTGGTTAAAACTATGAGCAAATGAGGAATAAAAGGAAGTTTCCTGACTTGACAAAAGATATCTAAAAAAGTTTTTAAAGAAAATGTTATAGGTCATATATTGTGAAAATTTTAATACACCCTGAAATGGAAAACAAGACGCTTCTTTTTGACATTCTGTTGGAAGCCCTACCCAATACAATTAGAATAATTAAATAAATAAATATAAATAAATAAATAAATAAATAAATAAATAAATGATACAAATTTTTATTATATGCTATTGACTTATATGTAGAAAATCCAGAATAACATAATTATTATAATTTATATGTGAATTTAACCATACTCTAATACAAGATCAAAATACAATAGGTTCTAGCAAAAAATAGCTCTAAGGAAAATAATAAAAACAAGTCCCTTTTACAAGTTGCCAAAAACATTACATTCTTAGGAGCAAATTTAATGAAAGATGAGCCCTTTGTGTTGAAAACTGTAAAATACTTAAAAGAGAAATTGAATAAAATGGAGGGACACGGCATTTAATGGGTTGAAACACTAAATCTTGTTAAGATATATTTTCCTGAGTGATCTATAGATTCAACGCATTGCCTATAAAAATCCTAGCAGATTTGTTTGTGTGTGTGTTTGTTTTCTGTAGAAATTGAAAGGCTGATTCTGAAATTTCTATAAAAACTCCAAGGAACTAGATTAACTAAAGGCAATATGAAGGAAGAACAAAGCTGGAAGAGTAAATGTACTGGCAAGTGACAATTTTGGCAACAATAAATGGAACAAAATAGAAAGGCCAGAACAAACTTATGCATATAGTATCACCTGGCTTATGGCAATATCACCACTGCAATTCATATAAAAAAACTTTTTAAGTGGTTTCTTTTTAAGTGGTTTCTTAATGACTGGGTGGATCAGTCATTAAGCATCTACATTAATAGATCCCAAAGTCCTGGGATCGAGCCCCGCATTGGGCTCCCTGTTCCATGGGAGGCCTGCTTCTCTCTCCCCTCCTCCCCCCACTTGTGCTCCTTCTCTCGCTGTGTCTCTCTGTCAAATAAATAAAAATCTTTAAAAAAATAAAAAAAAATAAAGCTGTCTCTTCAATAAATGGTGTTGGATCAATTTGATATCCATTTCAAAACATGTCCTTTGTCTCCTAGACATAAAAATGAAATTGAAATGGATCCTAACAACTAAATGTAAAAGCTAAAGCCATAAAACTTCTAGAGGGAAACAAAGAGTATTCTTATGACATTGAGGTAGATGAAGTTTTCTAAAACAGAAAAAAAAAAAGTAAAAGATTGAAAATTAGACTTCATTTAAGCTAAGAATTTCAATTAGTTAAGGTGATCAAAAGGTACAAATATCCAATTATGAAATAAATAAATCCTAGAGAGACAATGCACAGCATGGTGACTATAGTTAATGATAATGTATACATATTTGAAAGCTGTTAAGAAAGTAGATCTTTTTTTTTTTTAAGGATTTTTTTTTTTTATTTATTTGACAGAGAAAGACACAGTGAGAGAGGGAATGCAAGCCGGAGAAGAGGGAGAGGGGGAAGCAGGCTCCTCGAGGGAGAGGGGGAAGCAGGCTCCTCGCTGAGCAGGGATCCCGATGTGGGGCTCGATCCCAGAACCCTGGGATCATGACCCAAGCTGAAGGCAGAGGCTTTAACCCACTGAGCCACCCAGGTGCCCCTGTTAAGAAAGTAGATCTTAAAAGTTCTCCTCATAAGAAAAAAATATTGTAACTATGTATGGTGATAGACATTAATTAGACTTATCATGGTGATCATTTCACAATATATAACATAGTGTATCATGTCCTACACTGAAACTATTATGATGTTATATGTCAATTATAGCTCAATTTAAAAAACAATTTAAATTTTAAAAAAGAAGCTTCAGTTATCCTGAAAAAGCAGCCATACCCAGAATATAAAAAGCAGTTCTACAAGTTAGTAAGAAAAATCCATCAGCATGGTAAAGGGATGGCTGAAAACCCAAGCAGGCCCTTCACAAAACAAGGTATTCAAATAACCAATAAACATAAAAAACACGTTCAACATCATTTTTCATCAGAGAAATGCAAACTAAAAACACAAAGAGATTCCATGGCAGGATGGTTAAAATTAAATAGACAATGATAAATGTGGAGCAGTTCAAACTCTCATATGTTGTTGATACAGGAGAACACATTTATACAACCATCCTGGAGAAAACCAGCAATATCTATTGGAGCTAAACATATGCTCACCCTTTCACTCAGCAGTTCCGTACCTGGGCATATAACCAACAAAAAAAAAGTGTCTGTTTTCATCAAAAGACTTGTATGAGGATAGTTAATACAGACATTATTCATAACACAGACCTGGACACAATCCAAATGCCTTTCAATAATAAATGGAAAAAAATAGACCATGTTATAGTCACACAATGGGACAGTGCACAGTAATAAAAAAATAAAATAGAATTAAACTGAAATAAAACAACAGGATGGATCTTATATGCATTTTGTTGCATGGTGGGAACAAACTCAGAAAAGTATATATTACCTATTTCTATTTATATGAACTTAAAACAGGCATATTGACTTAAAATTTGGGATCTAAAGTGGTTATGTGGGTGGGTGTTTAGAAAAGACATGCTAGAGTCTGTGAGGTGCTGGAGAACATTCTATATCTTGATTTGATTAATAACGGCATGGATGTACACACATGTAAAAATTGATCTATACACTTAATTTTTTTAATATCTCAAAAACAGTAAATGATAGCATTAGAGATCAAAAAACTTCTCACCACTAAGAGGAAAACAAGTAAAATGTCTTAGGATAACTGCACGATTCCCACCTATTTCAGTCTCCTTGAGTTCTTGGCTCTTTGTGCCTTCTTACTAAGGAAGTCTGAACCTCTTCTTATCCTCTTTTGCTCTTCCCATTAGTTCTGGATCTTCCACTTGACTTTCTCTCTTCCAGTTTTTCCCTGTGTGTCTTCATCAATAACCTGATCACTGAGTAAATCTCTGGGGCAACAAAGCATCGCTCCACCTCACCACCAAGCTTACATCTCCCTATGGACTTCTATAGGTTTGTTCCTCCCACTTGTAAAGTGATTTCTTTCCCTCTTCATTTATCCACAACCTATTACTTTCTAGAACTCTCTGAAATGTCACAGCTAACAAAGTACACTTCCATCTCTGATAGTTTCTGCATTGAATCCATACTGCATAATGAATGCTTTATTTGATACTCTGGATATCCCCTGGGTCTCTATTTTACCTTATTCAGATTTCTGCTCAAATATTTTTGGTCCTTCCCTAAAATCTTACTCATAATTGCAAATTAACATTAAAAATAATAACTAGAACATAATGAATACTCAGTATGTATTTATTTAATGAATGAAGGAATATTAGAAAATGCCTAATTTTGTGCACAGCACAATGATGTGATATATTACTTTGTAGTTTTAGTTGCTAATATTTGTCATCTGTGTATCTGTTGCAGTTAAATAGACTTTAAATTTATTATGAACTCATTTACTGCAGTGCTATTTTTTTTAGTTATTTGAATATTTTCCACCTATCATTGATATTTGGTAATATTTTCCTTTAAGTTATAGTTAAAAATAAACTTATGGATTAAAATCTATTGACTTCACTTTTTTCAATTCATCAAATGCAGCAGAGACATTGCTCAGATAGTAAAAGCAAAACTCAGATAGTAAAAAGTAAGCACTCAGATAGTAAAAAGCAAAAATGCCTGTTTACACTGGAATATAGGTGATTTGAAGAAAACCAAGACAGTATTTAAATCAATATGCTTAAAATAGTAAGGGTGAAGGAATTCAGAGAAAGTTAATATTAAGATAATATATGGTTGTATGATCAGAGGTGAGATCTTAACAATCTTAAGGGTGGTCTGAAAATTCAGATATATGTGAAGCAATATTCCAAGTAGTGGAATACAATCAGATAATTATTTTTCCCATAAGGTATTTTATTACTTCATATTATTCATTTTTATCCCCTAATTTTGTTGAAAAATATTTCCTTTGTTTTGCTAAGTACCTTCTTGATTACAAATGTACTGCCCAAAGCCATTTAAATAATGCTATTTATAAGACATAATTAAAATTCCTACTTTTTTCAATAAAAAGCACAGTTAAACACTAACAATCCCAAATAATCAGTATAGCTTAAACAAGTCAGGATTAGTCTAGTCATACAGAAGCTGGAACAAATTAGTTGAGACTCAAGAAGAACTATTTAGTTTCTTAAAGATCTCCAAATCCTAATATAAGTGAGCAGTTTGGTGTAAAAAAAAAAGAAATGGGTAAAAATTCTCAACATAACCTCCTGTATTTCTACAGCCTTCTTTAAAAAAAGGTTGAACTGATATATGCTATTGCAGCAAATATTCTTAGTGGCACTGGTATCTTTAAATTGTACTGATAGTTTTAATTTAAATTAAACTCATTGTTATCAGCCCCTGCAGATGTGTGAAAAGTTTACTGTCAAATGGCACCATAAAGTGAAACTGAATAATACAACAATAAAAATGAAGACAAGTTAATTAAAATGAAACCTATGAAGACTTCTTTAGGAGAGACATTCTATTTCATACTGTAAGCCAAATCTTTTCCCTTCTCTCCTTTCCCATATACCCAAATTCTAAAGCTTAAATTTGAGATAAAATTTTATAATAAATTTGAGTAAAGAACTGCATGTCAAATATACCAATGTATATGGGTTTTTAAAAAATTCCACTTTTCTATTTAAAAAAATGAATTTAAATCTTTTCAAACAGTGTACTATGAAGGCAAGAAATCAGCCTAGCCAAGCTGAAAAGAGGAATTTGCCCAAGAAATAAAAAGAGGAAAAGAACTAAAAATGAAGTATTTTGTATTATTTAAATTGCAAATGTAGTTATTTTTTATCTATGCCTCCAATACCATTTTGGCAGCTTTGAATAAATGATCAAAGTAAAATCTTTTTCTTGCCACTATTATCAACAATTTAGACAGAGCAATTAATTTCTCCTAGGTGCGGAAGGTTTTTTCCCCCCTCAAAATTTTGTCAGTTGCTTTCCTTATGTTCAGGGTTTTCATATGTTTGATGGTAGATCTGATAATTTCATAAAAAGATAGTGCCCGTGAGGGGAAAAAAGCAAAAATTAGAATTAGAAGAATAATGAATTTTGGTAGAGAATTCATCAACATGCCATTTTCTACCATTTCCTTCATTTTATACTGAAAAATTTGAGCTCATATTTAGTATTTCAGCTTCTTGAAAAGATGATTTACAAATATTGTCATTTTTTTGAAGTGACTTCTAAAATAAGCTGTTACTAAATGTTTCAAGCTATTTGTAATCTAGGCCTCCTTATATTTAGGCTTTTGACTATAACAAGGAGCCTCTAACTCAGTTTTTTCCCAAACACAATATGAAGTAAATATTCCCTTCATTGTCATTTGAACAAATTAGTATAAACTTGGAGATGAGTTTGGTCATAGCCATTTCTAAGTTGAGTTTGTGCATCTTGGCCTCACAAATGAGTGATTATTTTCTTTGTTACTTTACTGTCTACCTTCTTGCTAGAATAATCTACTTTTCAGGGGAAGTCCCTCTGCTGAATACCACCCAGAGCCCCTCAGGAGAGGTCCTGACAGAAACTGCTTAGAGCCCTGAGCCTATTAGCAGGATTCAATCTCCAGTGTCTATGGAGATGTTTTCAAAGAGAGAAAAGACCTTCCTCTCATTCTCTATAGAAGATTCTCCTGACATAAAACATCCTTATGTTTCTTCCATGGGAGTACAGCTAGAGATGGACCGTTCAGGTCTGAGAAAGTCCACAAGGGCTGGCAAATCCACACATGGTGCAGCAAATGCTTTCTGTCTGGCCCAGATCCTGGTCTCTGTCCTCTGACTCCAGCCAGCATCACTTCTGAAATTTTGGATGGTGCATCTAAACAAAAAGAAACTCAACTTAACAGGTTCACTAATAAAATGTCACTTTGGGTTTTTTGTCTCTGTGCATGTCTTCCATTTTCTGGGTGGTTGAGTGGCTGCCCACACCAGGAATCCAGTATTGGTAGGAACTCCAGAGGAATAGACTTTCAACCTTTTTTAGATACCTCCTCAGAAATATGGTATTTGACTTTTTTTGTACCAGCTTATTTAGAGTATTCCTCTAGAGTGTATTTTCACCACACTTCTGATATGTGCCCTTATCTATTGATATAATTGTCACAATATTTTCAGATCAAGGCAGGATATAAGCTAAAATATAGTTAAAAGCAAACATTTGCTATAAATTTTTAACTGAAGCAAGGACCAGTATTTACTAATTTCAGCAGCCTTCGCCAAAACTGATCTTTGTAAACATATTCACAGACTCCCGCAGCCAGGCTGTTCTCTTCATCCTCTGTTCTCCTACAAGGATCTTAAAAAAGTCAATTCATTTGGTAATTAACTGTATGTGCTTGTGATATTTCTCCAGTTAATGTGTTAACTGTTATTTTGAACTTTACTATTTTCTTTGTGTTTTTTAATCTTATCCAGATATATTGTGAGATTTTAGAGGACACAGATTTATCTTTTTAAAATTCTATGCCAGTAATGTCAAGAGTTAAAATGCTTGGAGCTCTTCATATATATCAGATATCGTTTCATATATTGTTTTATATATATCAGTACATGGGGTCCTCACCACAAACCTGTGAGATTAGTACCATTATCATCACCATTTCAACAGATGCGTAAGGTAAGTAACAGCGAGTAAGTGGTTGAGTTGTGTATGTCCTAGCCCCCAATATTTGGTCCAAAAACCAGGAGATATTTTTATACACAGAAAATAGTAAATTGGAACCCACTGTGAGTACAATGAGGCCCTCAAACACCCAAATATGATGCTATTTATGAGTTTGCTGTCCAAAGAGTTCATATCTCTACCTTTACATGGAAGAGAAAACCAAGACTCTATCAAAAACAAAGTATAATACAGAACATGAGAGCTAGATGAAATACACATTTGCTAGTCTTTAACCTCTTCTCATTGGCCCAGGCACAGAGCCATTGGTCGGGAGGCAGGACTTTGGTCCAGAGCCTTTTCAATTTAGTGTAAGTTGAATTCCCAGGAAATATTTTTATTGGGTTACTACCAGGACAGGCCGTTAGTAAATGAATTTATAAAAGAAGGTTTCCCTCACAAAGGCCTTAGTAGCAAGGCTTTAACAAGATTTGCTGAGTACTCCATGAGTAATAGATTTAAGAAGGTCAACAAAACAGATATTTTTATTGTATACTATATGGTATTTTATTACATCAATTCTTTGGCTTCTATGTGGTAACCTTTCAAAAACTTTTTAGAGCAATTTCTTAAAACCACTTATTGAATTTAGCTATAATAGAATCTCACAGAGCTCTGCATCATTTTTTTTCTTCATGATGAAATTTAAGATATTCTCTAATTAGCCTTTTTTAAAGCATAACTCAAAGACAAAGTAAAGAGTTCTTGACATTTCAATATAGCTTATTCTTCATTTTTCAGTCATTTATCAAAAATTATATTTCAACATTGAATATATTCCATATATATATAATATATGTACACATACATATATATATTTGACTTTGTAATCACATATACAGATGAGTTTAAAAGTAAGCTGATTGTTTTTAGGAATTTTTTGGCATATTTTAAAATATGCTTCTAATTGATCATTAATTTATCCAATCATTCAACTGGCAAATATTCACTAAAAGAACATATTATATACTAACCATTGTACCAGGATCTAAAGATACTTTGCTGAGCAAAACACATAGTGTCTAGTGAGGAAGCCAAACACTAAGGGGGAAATTACATCAATATATAAATTCTAACTGTATGAGTTCTGTGAATCAAAATATAATAGTAACTCTGAAAACTTATAGGAGTTTTAGGAAAATACTTACAGGAAAAGTAGCAATACCAACAGGGACATCTGGGTTTTTTTTCAGCACCTCTGTTGAAGAGTGAACTCTCAGTCTACACTAGGTAAACTAGAGCCAATGAAATATCAAAGTTGTGAAACCACACCATATAAAGAGATATGCCTTTATTTCCACTGATGAATAAGAAGATTTTAAAAATGGCAGCTGTTGACAAAGGCATATTAGTGTGTCATTACTTTATAGGGGAAATAAGGCCTCAAGGGTCATTTCCTTACAAAAAGATTATTCAAGAAATAAATGTATTAATGTCTTTGTAAGTGAACTGGTTCCAGGTGGAAAAGTTGGCTACAAATACAGTTTACTTGAAAAAGATGTCTCTTCTTCTAAATTAATCAAAGCTAAGTCAAACATAGATAAAAGTCACTGTTAGGATCATGTTCTCTAGCAACATAGGGCTCCAGATTTCTCTTCCAGAATGCAGTCCCCAGCTGTCTCAAATTGGCTTACGATCATTGTTTCTGTTGATATCATTGACATTCTGTTTTATATTTTATCTTTGCTTTGTGTTAAGAAATGTTACCTGAATTTCTTTTAAGCTGTTTTACTTCCTACTTATCAATTTAAGACTTTGTTTGAAGGCAGCAGGAATTTTCAGTAAAAAATAGTATATATAGTCTGACTCATTTCTTCCCATTTATCCAATTGAAATGAAATCATCAAAAAAAAAAAAAAGAAATGAAATCATCAGTCTAGCAAAATATACATTTTTAAATGTATACCACCATTTGCATGAAATTAAGAAAATAATTTATTACCTGAGAATAAGATGGTAAAAACAAAACAAAATAAAACAAAAAAATAACCAAAAAGCCCCACAGCTACATTTAATTTTTAAAAATTTTTTTAAAAGATTTTATTTATTTATTTGCAAGAGAGAGAGCACAAATGGAGGAGGGGCAGAGGGAGAAACAAACTCCCCACCGAACAGAGAGCCTACACAGGACTCAATCCCAGGACCCTGAGATCAGGACCTGAGCCAAAGGCAGAAACTTAACTGATGAGCCATCCATGTACTCCCCCCCCAAAATAAATTTTAAATAACTGCCTTACCGTCCTCATCTCCTTCAACCATACCGAAGTCTCTTTGAGGAAATAGAAGTTGCCTGGCATTCATGGGTTCTGTTGCTTTAACTTATTAACTACATGTCCTATTAATTCACTCTTCCCCCAACCCTTCATATTTTGAAGCTAAGATATATCTTTATTTTATTCTAAAATCCTCCTATAGTACATCTTCCCCAATTGCTCTCATAAAATTACAGAAAAGTCCCCCTTCTCTGTAAAAATCATGATTGGAAACCACTGCCTTAGTAGACAATTATTACTCTCATTAGAAAAAGTACATTAGATACATGAGATATATCTTATATGCTCATCTAATGAGAATTTAGAAATATCCCATTAATGAAGCATTATAAAGATGGACATAAAATGAATTAATTTATTGCCGTTTTAGATGTTTATGCAGATAAATTAATTTAAGGGAGCTAATAACATTTATGGCTTACCCTAGAGTTGGGCATGAATACCAATTCATTATTTTTTTACATATTTAAAATACATATTCCTTCAAAATACTTTAACTGAATTCATTTATATAGATGAAGTATAAAAATGCATTTAAATGCTGTTAATTCCTGACATAAACTTGACTAATATTTTAAAATCCAGATGGCAAAAATGTCTTAGAACAAAATTTTATAATACTGTTGCAATACATTTAAATTTATACAATGCTAAGTTATGTTTATGGAAAGAATACAAAAATCAAATATGACTTGGAACTTTTTTTCTAATGATTTACAATAAAATTACTTGAAGGGTTGTCAGACAAATGTATAAAATAGTATCCAGAATTTGAGAAATACAGCAGTTAACTGCCCAAATCAGAACTAATCAGAAATATAATTTACATCCTTGAGTTTACAAACCTAAATAAAAGGTTACTTCTAATATTTAGGTTTTTATCCTCAGAAGATTTACATGAACTAGAGTGATCGAGTCAATAGCCAGACTAATTACATCACATCGTGTTAGTACCATGTTGTTCTCAAGCAGAAGTGTTTGTTAAAAAGCCAGATAATGTGAAGTCAGGTATTCAAAGACAAACAATTGTGGAGTTATTCAAATTATAGGAAATGTGCAATGTCGATTTGAATTAACAAGCCGAAGTGAGTGTCTTTTTTCAAATGTCCGCTAATGTTAATAAGCAAAGAGGCAGAGGACTGGAGCTCCACTAATCAGGAGTTGTCAATGGTGGGTCAAAAGAACTAAGTGATGGAGGCAAATTTTACACACTTAGTAATAAGTAGGAGATTATTATGTATGATTTTATCTTAATTGGTTTTGAAAATTAATTGGGTGGTAACAAAAGCTGGCATAAAGCTTTTCATTTGAATAGAACAATTAAAAACCCCAAAGGCTTGGAGCTGATGATAACCACTCTACTGGATTAACTCCCCAGCTATAAAACCAGGAGAGATTTATTATTTATCTGAAAATTGAGTTAATGTTAATGACTAATGTATATTACTTAGCTGAGAACATTTCTACTTTTCAAAGCATGTTTCTTTGGTCAAGGTCAAGTCTGTATAAAATTGATATAATAGTGACTTCCATGACTACATTTTTTTCCTCATTCAAAATTGAAAAAATATATAATGAAAGTAACAGGACCTAGTATTTATTACCTTACACTCCAATAACTGAACTCTTTTTTTTTTTTTGTCATCTGTAACATCTGCCTGCTAAAAGTAATATTGGGTTTAAATTAGAAATAACAACCACTTTTATATTTACCTGTCTTGGTAAGATTGCAATTATAAATCTCAGCCTATCCTAAGTTTAATTTCTGAAAATTTAATCTTATCTTTTAATGTAGTCATTAAAACAGAAATATGGGGGCACCTGGATGGCTCAGTTGGTTAAAGCATCTGTCTGCCTTCAGCTCAGTTCATGATTTTGGGGTCCAGGGATTGATCTTGGGGTCCAGGGATCAAGCCTTGTGGCAGCTCCCTGCTAAGCAGGAATTATGCTTCTCCCTCTCCCTCTACCCCTTTCTCTGCCCCTTCCCCTGATCCTGCTCTCTCTCTCCATCTCTCTCTTATTTAAATAAATAAAATCTTTTAAAACACAGAAATACAAATTCTAGCTTTGATATTTGTTATAGATAATACATTTTGGAATGAACCATAGTGTGTCAGCAACTGAAGGATAGAGTTCACTTTTAATCATGTTAACATTAACACTGATCATTTATTTCCAGAATCCTAAGTGTTAAAAAAATATTTATGACTATAGAATAATATTTAATACATGTGAAATATATACATATATTTACAGTACTGATGCAATGATATGTATTTGTAAAGTTATGCTTAACCGGCTAATATTCAACAGGAACCATTAAGTCCTGTCATAGGTTTTATCAACTAATTTCTTATCAGATATTACAAACTTACTTTGCCCACATTTTACCTTCCTAGTGTTTATTTTTTATGTATTTATTTATTTTTAAAGATTTCATTCATTTATTTGACACAGAGAGAGAGAGAGATCACAAGTAGGCAGAGAGTCAGGCAAAGAGAGAGGGGGAAGCAGGCTACCAGCTGAGCAGAGAGCCAGATGTGGGGCTCAATCCCAGAACCCTGAGACCATGAGCTGAGCCGAAGGCTGAGGCTTTAACCCACTGAATCACCAAGGCGCCCCCCTTCCTAGTGTTTAAAAATGTGTGGCAATGTTTCTGTATGTTACCAGATTTTTAAGCAGATTATTTAGAAAAAATGCTAAACGCTTTGGGTATTTACATTAATAAAATGAAGGGATTAGTCGATATTCTGTTTTGTTCTAATATGCAAGGTAGATTCTGTTTCCTATAAAGATATGGAATTTAAAAAAACAAGATATCTAAAAATTAAAAATACTTATTTTAAATTAAGTGCAAATCTCTCTCCTTTAAAATATATTTGTAAAAAATTGTTTTATGTAAGATTAACATTCCTCAATTACATCTATAATTAATCAACTACCCAGAAAAGTGAATTTTATTTTATTCTCCCACTAACAAAACATCAGGACTCAATGGAAATTTAGAGCATATCTGAGCAGATGGAAATAAATAAAGCAAGAGAATGAATGAACAGAATGAAACAGCAGAGTATATTATCTCAACAAGAAATGCTGTATTTTGTCTTTTGAAACCTGTTTCAAATCAGTAAGCTTTTTATATTCACCAGGAGTGTTTGTTTTCACATTTCATAGTCGTTCAGCAGTACTTGACAAGCTTTTTGTGGCTGAGGAAATTTAAAACTACTTTAAAATTCTCTGAGCAACTCACAGATACCATCAAAATATATTGCCATAGTATGAAGAAATCTTGAAGAATTATGCCTTTAAAATTGTGCCAAGAAACCTAGCCAGCATCTTTCTCTCTTTCATTAACAAGCAGAATTCTACACTGCCTGCCTTTGGGCTAGGCAATTCCATAGATATTTCTCATACAACTGCTTACTGCAAAAGTTTTAGACCAGAAAAGGCTTACTTTTCTCACTCTGGGTAAGTAACATAGTGTAAAAAGAAAAAATAGTACGCAAAAGCAGGAGAGCTATTTCTGCCATTAACCAAGAAAAGAGGGAAACTCTCCAGCATTTGGTCTTTACAATCCAGAAAATAATGGAAGTGCATTGTGGGATTCCCAGGGCCCCATTCAGCTCTCAAAATATGAATCTGCTTCCTTTCCAGTCAGTGAAATGTCCAAGTCTTATTATGAGGAGTGTGACCAAATCACAAGGCCTTCCTCTAAGCTGCAGAGTCTGTTAAAAGGAACAAGTTGTAGGGTGGCTGGTAGGGAAGGGTGAAAGAAAAAGAAAATTTATATCCAGCTGCTTCTTGACATCTTGTATTGTCCAGGTACCTCAAATAAAGCACTCTTCTTTGCAGATCTAATCCTTTCCCTGTGTTCCTCCTGCCAATGAATGACACCACCGTCCAGAAACTTTGGAAGCTAAAAATCTCTCTCTCTCTTTTTTTTTTAAAGTAAGCTCCACCCTCAGCATGGGGCCCAACATGGGGCTCAAGCTCACAACCCTGAGATAAGGCCTGAGCTGACATCAAGAGTCAGATGCTTAAACAACTGGCCACCCATGTAACCTCTCTTTCAATTCCCAAATTGAATCCATCACTAACATCACATGTTCATTTTAGCTGCTAAAATCATGCAACTCTGTTCACATCTCTCATCTTCATGTATTACAATAATTTTGTTAGATTTTGTGATGTTGCCTACTTAAATGCAATTTGCTCTTCCCCAGGCAAACTAGTCTCCATTCTACAGCCATCAAGTTCTTTTCAAAATATGTCATCTGGTCATATCATTCCATATCTCAACATTGAAGAAAATTCCTCTGTGACTTCTTATTGCTCTCAGGATAAAGCTAAATCTAACACAATTCTGTCCAGTAGAACTTTCTGCAATAATGGAAATGTTCTCTGAATTTTCCAGTCTCATAATCACAAATGGTAACTGAGCATATGAAATGTGGCTAGTTCAACTGAAGAACTAAATTCTTAATTCTATTTACTTTTAATTCCTTTAAATCCAAATTTAAATAATCATATCATCTAGTGGCATCCACATTGAACACTGTGACTCAAAAATATGTCCACTGCATCATGTGGTCTCTACCACTTCTCAGGCATTTTCCTATACCAAATCCTCTATCCTCTTGATGTCTCTGACTCACTCCTTCTTTGAGTTTTGCAAATTTTGGGATGCCTGGGTGGCTCAGTAGGGTAAAGTCTCTGTCTTCTGCTCAAGTCATGGTCTCAGGGTCCTGGGATCAAGCCCCACATTGGGCTCTCTGCTCAGCAAGGAGTCTGCTTCCCCCTTTCTCTCTGCCTGCCTCTCTGACTACTTGTGATCTCTCTTGCTCTCTCTCTTAAATAAAAAAAATAAAAAATAAAAAAATACTCAAAAAAAAAAGTTTTGCAAATTCATTTTGTTCCCTGCTGCCTTGGAAATTTTATACACCTTATGACCCATGATGGGACACTTCTTTCCATCCTTTTTCTCCTAGCTAACATTAATCATACTTCAAATGATCCAAGAATGAAAATAATTTCCTAGGGAATAAAGAAGCACTCTTCTTCATTGTCCTCACCATAGTTGCATTTAGGTATGTGGTTATTTGATAAAACTAGACAGCAAGATAAGGGTATGGGCCATTGTTGCCTAGAGCGTACTCCAGTGCTTAGCATACAGTAAGTAGTCCATAAATATTAATAACATGAAGAAGTGACTCTAATTATTCTGTGGCCTAATAGCTTCAATTTGATTTAAATTTTTCTGGTAACGTCTTTGGTAAATCTTTGCGTAAATACTAAACATACAAAGTAGCAACCACAGGAAACTTACCCAATTGCCAACTTTTTCTCAGACCAACAAGGGAATGGAACTTGAGAGCTTCCTTGGTATTTACAGATTTGGAAATCATCCACTAACTTCTGAGGTAAAAGCTCAAACAAACAGTGATTATTGGTATCCAATTTGCCCATGACAGAATAAATTACAGTCAGTCTCACAAGTTAGTGAAAAAAAACTTTCATAACTTTCACCAATAACCTGAGCTGCACAAATCCCCTCTGCTCTTGATATCTTAATTTAATCCCTTTTGAAGTCATTTGTTCTTGTAACTGGCATTTTAATCTCCTTGTGTGCTTCTGGTTGTCCCCATTTCACACTTGTTATCAGCATACTCTTCTGCAGCTTAATGCCTTCAAAGAGCCAAGCATAGTTTTACTGTAACTCAGACTTTTAAACTTCTTTTCAAGGATCTTCAACTTTTAATCTTTTTCTTCATACCGACAGGCTCAATCCTAATTCCATGAATACATCTTGCATTTTTGAGGGGACAGGTTTATAGGGCAGTCTGTGCATTCTTCCAGTTTGCCTCCTACCTTGAAGACAAAGAAGTTGTCTCTCTGATTCTCTAAAGGGCATGTAATACGGGCTAGTATACTCTGAATCTACATGCGTGGTCATACAAAATGGTTCATAATCTACTTGTTATAATTCCATAAAGCACTAGAGGTTTTCCAATAAACTTTACATCAAATTTCTTTAGTCAAATGACATATATGTGAAGGTATGCTATGAACATTTACATTTGGCCTCTTTTAATATAAACAGGCTATGGATACATCATGACATGGGCCATACATATAAAAATATATATTTCAACATTATGACATGCTGAGCAACAAATAATACTTGTGCCACCAGCCAACATTCTGAATCCCATCACAATTATAATGAAATAATAACACCCATCATTCACTAATATTAAATGAACTATAATACATTCAAACACCTAGTTATAGTACCTTTGGCAAATGTTAAATTCTTTCCCTTCCTTATCCTTTTCTATCCTTTTTTTAATTTAATTTTATTTTTTCAGTGTTCTAAGATTCATTGTTTATTTTCTCATCCTTTTATTACTATCATCAAGAGTTTTGTCTTTATAGGCTTAGACCTGTCATCTTCAGATGAAAGCAACAATGACATAGTCCTTCACTATCTTCATCCGACCAACTCCTATTGCCTAGCATTATTTTTGTTCACTAAGTCCAAGTACTCAGTATGGCTGGACCCCAGACAATAGCAAGTCTATGGGGTTTACCATTTGGTCTTCAGGGTCTTTCTGCCAGGTTAACTCTAACTATTGTACATTGCTTTGCCTATTACACCAATTTCCTTTTGCCATTGGTGCAGTAACACCTACATGACCAAAACCATGGCTAGCTCTTTCTATTCCTTTGTTTTGTGGAGGTAGATCCAACTGTCTCCATTCTAAACACTGGTCTTATTTTGAATGGATAGGTGACCTGGAAATTCATTGCTGCCCTCCATTGAGTTTAAGGTCTTGAATGTCATTTGTACTTTTTTTTTTAACCATATTACATCTTTGTGGAAAACAACACCAACACCAGCTAAACCACACCTAAGTTTGCTGTTGTGTGCCAGATTGTCTGGCTGCCTTTGTAAAGGCCAGCCATCGTAGCTGGTTAATCAATCTGCTCTTTTGACCTTCTCTTTTATATCCCCTGTTGTAAGGGCTCATGCTTCTGATGTCGCTGTCTTTCTCTCCAGCCTAACAGAAGTATCTTGTTAAAATGCAATCCTTTATGCAACCACTAAGAAATTAGTAGAAATAGGTTCTAGTTTGGAAAGCCTAAGCAAAAATGTGTTTTCCAGTAAAATATAACCATTGGCTATTATATAGATGAAATTATAATAGATACAGAACAAAATGATCTAGGAATAATTGCTGATATCTCATTTTTAAGGCTAAGAAAAAGTTAACTTACTGGCAGATCTTACAAAAAAAAAAAAAAAACAAACCCTAAAAGTACATAGTTCAACCTTCCCCCAACATCCATTCCCAACTCCCAGGTCATGAATTCTCTAGGGTCAGTGGCAAAGTTTCTATTTTCCGAGTTAATGTAATGACATTTGAACAACCACTGACCTGGAAAATCTGGAGAACACAGTCTCCTAAGTCTAATAGCTTTTCCAGGTAAAATGCCTGTCATCTATAGTGGCAACACAACACACACTCAGTAGCAGGCATCTATCAGCTTGGCTTTCTCCAGAAGAGACCTAAGGGAATAGCTCAAATTTTAAGATGGAAGCTAAAGCCAAGTGTGTGTTCGCTTGACTTCTCCTACTCTACCTTTAAATTCTTTAACCATAAAGCAACACATTGTAAGATCTATCTTCCACCTATATTCAAATTTGTTATCCTTCAACATTTATTGCCATGAAAACAAATTATTCTACACCCCGTGTAGACCAACAATTTCCTGAGATGCTAGATTTAAAACCTACAGAAGTTCCATAGATACATTTTCAGTCAACTCAGAACCAGAAGGATAAATGCTTGTCTGACTGTAGTTCGTTTGGCCATTTCTTTCTTTCTTTTTTCCTTTCTTTTTTTTTTTTTAACTTTTAAACATTTTATTTATTTATTTGAGAGAGAGACAGAGATAGTGACAGAGATTGTGAGCTGGGAAGAGAGGAAGAAGCAGGCTCCCTGTTGAGTAGGGAGTCCGATGTAGGGCTCAATCCCAGGACCCCAAGATCATGACCTGAGCAGAAGGCAGATGCTTAACCAACTGAGCCACCCAGGCACCCCACGTTTGGCCATTTCTAATTAGAATCTCAAAAGAGGTATAATATAATAATGTATAGGTCAAATTTTATTACAATAATTATAATAATAAGCAACCCAAAGATAAACACACTATTCAATGTAACCAAGTGTCTGAACAATCATCTTAGAAACAACCACCTAAAAATTTATGGTAAAAGAGATTTTACTCTCTCATCAAAGTTTAAATTCAAAAGGTACTGAAAAAACAGGCTTTTGGCACAAAATCTATTCTGCCTATTCTAATAAATAAATAAGTTAATGCCACTCTTATTATTGAAATACCTGTTAAATATCCTGTTTCTTCTCATAAGTTCAATTTCACCTTTGGAAAGCAACTGTGATTATGAAAGAAAAATAGTTTCAAGTAAATGAAAATTTAGAAATAAGCATTTTTATATTTTTAATCCAGTTGTTTTCTTTCTCTTTATATGTTTGTTTCCCCCAAGTTGAGATTATAGAAAATTATTATTAATGTTTTTTTCATCATATATTTCATGGCAAACCATTTCTTAAGATTTTAATTACTTTTTAAAACCTTGGTTTTAATAAGTGACTTATATTATCTGAAATGGTAGTGATACCATATACACACTCCATTATTATATATTTCAGTTATTTCTCATTTACTCTCTACTGTAAAAAAGATTCTGTTAAAATCCTGTATATACATTTTTTTCTATATTATGAGTATTTGCTTGAGGTAGATTTCTAAAAGTGGAATTAGTGTTGCAAATAATATCAATACATTTATGATGTAATATATAATGAAAAATTTCTCTTTAGAAATTTTGTACCAATTCACACTTCTACCATGACTGTATAGGAATGCTTCATTCAATAAGCCATCTTCAGTCTTGAATATTACCTTCAAAATAAAATCTTGCCCCTTTTGAAATATTGAAAAGAGATACTTGTTCATGATTCTTATTATTAATAAAATATTATAAATTCTATATACTTAATTTCTACAAATTATTTGCTTATATTAACTTTTAATTTTTTAAAAAATGTGTTCTCTTACTGACATAAATGAAAAAAAAAAATTCACCTATCTATTTATCTAACTTATCCATCTATCTAGACACAAAGGACATTAAATTTAGCCTATTATTTACAAGAAATATTTTTCTAAAATGTCATGTTTCTCTTAATTTTAGCTATTTTTTTTTATTTAGTTAAGGTATTTTTAGGTAGCCTTATTTTGAAAGCTTTTCTTTTGTGTTGATGTATTGCTATTGATATGTTTTCCCAAATTCCTCAATTAAATACTATGTACCTGATAAAGTATTTATCAGGTTTTATCCTTTTCTATTTATTCTGTGGTCTACTGAGGTCTACATTCTGCTCCTGTAACCAGTCTTTGGCATTTTATACCAATACCAGATTGGGATAATATTTTTAGTTTTAGAATGCATTTTAATACGAGCTACAATGGATGAGACACAAAGGAAATATTGATAGATATGTCTTTATCCCAGAGGCTCACCAGCCAAGCTTTACTTCTTGCTTACATGTCATGTCTGTCTAGGTTGGCCATACTGGATGTTTTCACTCCAGAACATCGCAGATTCATGGGCTGAAGGAAAAGACACACAGCTGGCTCTTATTTAGCATTCCCTCTATTCCTGTACTTCATTGGCCAAATTTAGTCACAAAGCAAGGCTTGAATTCAAAAGGTTAGAACCCTATTGTCTTCCTGTAGAGAAAGGCGCAATCAGCACAAGGTTCAAGTCTACACTAAATCAAGTTTAAATAATTTAATTAAATTTAAGAAAGATCTCATTGCAGTTTTGACTAACATTATCCTAAACCCATAAATTAGCTTAGGAAGAACTGGCATTTTTACAATATCCAGTTTTCTTTTTTCTTTTTCTTTTTTAAAGGTTTTATTTATTTATTTGACAGAGAGATAGAGAGAGAGATCACAAGTAAGCAGGGAGGCAGGCAGAGACAGAGGAAGAAATAGGCTCCCCGCTGAGCAGAAAGTCCTATGCAGGGCTCAATTCCAGGACCCTGAGATCATGACCTGAGCCAAAGGCAGAGGCTTAACCCACTGAGCCACCCAGGCGCCCCCCACAATATCCAATTTTCTTATCCAGATACACATTTCTCTTCATTTATTCAAATCTCATCCTCAAAACTCTCAGCTAAGTTTCTAAATTTTTAATAGTTCTAAAAAAATTATTCATTTTATTTAGTTTGTAATAAATAGGTTTTGGATATTTTAATGCAATAATGAACTGAAAGAATTTTCCAATTATAATTTCAATTGCTTAATGATAGTGTGTGGAAAAGTCATTTAAAAAATGCTGATATTGTATCTACCATTTGGTTTCATATTCCTTTTAATTTGGAATTGTAAGTGATTCCCTCAGGCTGTGCTGTTCAATATAGTAGCCACTTGCCACATTTGGTAATTTAAATTTAAAGTAATTAATATTAAATTAAATTAAATATTCAGTTCCTTGGTCACAGTTGCCACATTTCAAATGCTTAGTAACAACATGTGGTTAATAGCTACTGCTTTAGACAGGCACTTGCTGGATCTTTCTGTC
>CM053608.1:39741724-39774184 GCA_028646535.1 Procyon lotor | reverse complement strand
GCTATCTCATTTATTTATTTTATCTATAAGGCCATTTTGTGTATAAGCAGCATAGATAGAAGCCACTGCTAACCAAATATATCTCTACCACTGGGTACTTAGAGTAACTAAAATTTCTAAGTTTTTTTCAACATAAGGTACTGAAAGCTTTTGATAAAATAATATACATCATTTGTCCTTGCTCACTGAGCTCTGGTTGAGAATGAACACTAAATATGAGAAGGGGAGATAAATTCGTAATCCACTGGAAAATGTTCTGTTAGATGCCAAACAAAAAGCTTGCTATTTCTGTTGTACCATAAACTCAAAACAGAACCCAGTTTAAAAAAATAAATCTAGAAATATTGGGAGAATAAATGAAAACTAGTTGGAGACAGTTTATATTTCAAAATTAATTGTACATTTTCAGCAAAAAGGAGTCATGAATTACCAGTGATCTCATGACAGCAAGCTCTAAGTTAATTATAGGTTCAGCATGAGTCAACACTGTAAAGCGAATCTAAGGAAGGCAATGTGACCTTGGACTGGCTAACAATGTCATTCTCAATTCGGGCATAGCAGTGATCAACTCACTAAATTCTACACTAGCCACCACTCACTCACCTAAGTGACTTTGTAAGCTATGTAATTCGAAGGTGAGAGTGGTAGATATCACCCAGGACAAAACTAATGAGGAATCCAGAAACTCTTCAGTGTTACAGACTGAATAGAGCTCCAGAGGTGGAGTCAGAAAGATTAAGTTTGAACACTTTTTGCTTGATGAAGGTTGAACAATTTTGGGCTAGTCATTTTTGTTCCTTTAAGGTCCAGTTTCCTTACCTATAAAACTGCTATACTCATCCCTTTCTTAAAGTTGTTGTTACAACTTACATAATACATTAATATAAATGATTTAATTGGACCTCAAATTAAATTATGTAAGTTGTAACATGCTAAACAAATATAATATGAGAAATAGTTGATATTATATTGAGCATATAATAACATACTGTGTGAGAAGGAGAAGTTTGTTACTTATAATTTCATAGGGTTTGAAGCAGGAGTAATAAGTGAAAGTGAAGCAGACTTGGCTTATTGAATGAAATAACATAATAATGACTGATAATGTATCAATAATATTGCTAGTTGCCTCAAAAAAGTAATAGGCTTCCTCTCTTAGGAAGAATTCAGAGAAACTAGACAAATACCTGGATAAGATGGTTGTGAAAGAATTTATTGTATGGTTGTGAAAGAGTTTACCAATATGATGAGGTTTTGTTAGAATCCCGGTATGCATTTCCAAATCACTTAAGCATAATTGTACATCTGATACCAACTATAATTAACACTAATTGGAGGCACTAACACTTAGGAGTCACCAAACATATTCCCATGAACCCAGACTAATTGTACAGTTCTTTACAATTTTCAAAGCCATTTATATACATGTATATAATAGTATATACATACTATTCATGGAAAAGAGAGAATATCTTTTTAAGACCGATTTCTCCTATCCCCAAAATAATATTGCTGATAATAGGACAAGAAGTATAAAGTTTGTTGTCTAAAATGTTGGTCCACATTTCTTATACATACATACTTTCTAATCTGGCCCCCAAGATAATGCTTAGAAAAGCAAGCTTATACAGATCAATACTGTAAGAGCAAAGTAAGTCAACATAGGGCAACAGCAAGCAGAGCAGGTCGGAAAAAAAAATTCTATACCACCCAGCAAAGAATCGCCTTGTCAAATTTATAGCTTTAAAAGTCTTATTTGGCTCCTTAAACAGAAAAAGAACTCAACTCTTTTTTTTTTTTACAAACTCTTTAGGTGATTCTACTTGGAGAAATCAGAGTAATCAAATCTCACGCTTCAGAATTAAGCTAAACACTGCAGGGGTCAGGAAGATTTTTTTTTCCTTTGTAACCCTGTTCCACTTGACAATTGGCTCAAAGCAAAGAAGGTGGCACTTGGGGCTTCTTTGCTTCCTTTTGATGCATGAGCATCAGTTTGGCTAATGGCCATGAAGGGCAAAGGCCCTAAAGAGGAAGGACAAATACCAGTTTCCTAATCTGAAGGTGGTATACAAGATGCGGATGGTTTATTCTCTTTGTTGATCAGGTCTCTCATTTGTAGAATGTATGAGAATAAATAAATATATTCTTTGTATTCTTTAGATAACAAAAGGATTATCATTTGGGGCAAAGAGTAATTTCCTTACACACACACACACACACACACACACACGACTTGTTTATTTTACTAATCCAGCTTTTTTTATTTCTGTCAACTCATTTTTAGTTCAGCTGGGATAAATGAGAAAAAAATGCTATAAAAGAATAAAGCTTTAATCATCTCGAGTCTATTTAGAAGCCAACTTGTGAGCCCTCTAAGAGCAGGTTAAAAATTGTTGAAGAGAATATCTGTCCATACCCTCACTCAGTGATGACTTGTAGTGGATGAATGTGCCAAAGGGGAAATCCATGTATCCTTGTGAGTTACAGCCTCATTTCTAATGGTACAGGACAAAGAAATAGCAACAGACAGCCATTGTAAATCCTTCTATTTTTCAGACTCAGCTTTCGAAGGGTGAAAATAATCAGATAATTTAAAGCTGTTTGAGTTCAAATGAGAGAGATAGCAAGGTGAGTGCTTTTATAGTTTTGAGAACCTTATTTCGTGGAAGGAAAAGATGACCTGCTAGAATCCCCTGGTGAGTAGGTACAACCAAATAAGACTCTTAGAGGTGAGAGAGGATTTTTCAAATTTGCTAGTATAGATCTGCAAGGTTGTATATATTAGTGTATTTGCTGATGAACACAAGACTTGCAACATAGACATACATTCATTAATACTTTAAGGGGGGGGACAGGGAGAGAAAGCCTGAAAGGCTTAACACCTTTGTACTCACATGGCCATATATCTCTATGGATAGTCACAGTCAACAAGTTTCATATGGGCACAGGTGGAACTGTTCCTGGAAACTAGAAGATGCATTATATTTATCTGCCTAATAAGGCTATTTTCTATTCCAAATATTAGAGATGGAGGCTGGCCTGCCTAGGTAAAAAGCGGAAAACATTTAGGAAGTATCTCTATCTTCTGATTTATTGAAGGAAATGAAGAATTTTCACACAAGATAGGAGAAATATTCCAGGAATATTTCCAGGGTAAGGGGGAAAAGTTTCTGAGGAAGCAAGGAAGAATTTAAACAAGCAAACAAAATATTTAGAGGTTGATAACTAAAATAAAATAAGATAATGAAAGAGTGGATAAATAAAAATAGATACAATTTCCAAGATATATAATACATATGAGGATCTTTTAGATGGTTAATTATAGCATTCTACAAAATAGTAATAAACAATAATTTAATACATGAGCAATAACAGATGCATGAACAGTGCTGTAATTCCAGGAAGAAATGATGGGGTATTTGTGTCTGATGACTTTCTGCTGAGGCATATGGCGACAGCCATATGCATAGATGGCATGGCTAATTGGTTCTTATGCTGTCTTTCTGGAGTGTGAATCCAAGACATGACAGCAAGTCTGCCCAGAATCATCAACCTTGCTCCTCTCCACTTCCACTGGTTCATGTGGGGATGAAAGAGAGGTTCACAAAAACAAAACAAACAAACAAAGCAAAAAACAAAAAAACCAAACACCACATTTATCCTTTCGACATACATTTATGAGTGACACTGTGTTAGTGAAGACAACCATAAACATAGCATGGTTTTGTTCTCATGGGATCTACAAGCTTGTGTTCAGACAAGCATTTAGACAATAACCATTCATAAGGATCACCATAAGAGTGATCCTTATGACAGAAAAGTAAAGGGCACTGTAAGGTAAGTCTTTTCCTGAAGAAAGAATAACATGTACCAAGTCTGGGGATAAAAAAGAGAAAAAATAGGGGCGCCTGGGTGGCTCAGTCATTAAGCTTCTGCCTTCGGCTCAGGTCATGATCTCAGAGTTCTGGGATGGAGCCCCGCATCGGGCTCCTTGCTCAGCGGGAAGCCGCTTCTCCCGCTACCATTCCCTCTGCTTGGGTTCCCTCTCTCGCTGTGTTTCTGTCAAATAAATAAAATCTTTAAAAAAAAAGAGAGAGAGAGAGAAAATAGTCAACTGAAAATGATGTATCTTTATTAATTTTGACAAACTTGATTTAAAAATCAGTCAAAAATTTCAAAGAAACTGAGAAATAGGAATAAGAATCCCATCTTCAACAAAATGAGGAAACATTTGTAAATCCAAAACACAATATATAATGAAGGAAAATTGATTAAATGGTTATAAACAACTCATCGGAAAAAAAATGGGAAGGCAAACTTCAGTGTCCCTAAAGGAAGAATTGATGAGTTGCCAGATGCTTCATCCTGGAGAGCCCTCTCAAATATGTCAGAAATCTAGCTATATGAGGTGAAATAGAGTAATTGAAAGTGAAACTTATGTATGCATACTTGTGTAAGGATCATCTAAAGACCCAGTTCCCTCCCCATCACTAGCTAGACAAGTGACTTTTCCCCCACTGTATATTTGAAAGGAAACATAAATCAGAGTTTCCAAACTACTGGGAAGTATAACAAAGGCAAGAGAAAGAAAAAAAAAGACAGAGAGAGAGAGATAAAAGTATTTATTCAAGATAGCAAGCATTTGACTAATAGGAGTTTCAGAAAAAGAAAGCAAATGAGATTGGGTGGTGATAGTATTACTAAGAAGACAATTTTCCCATGTCTGAAGGACTGAAATTTTCTGACTGAATGAACTTACTGAAAGCCCTGTACAATAAACAAAAAATAACCCACAGCTAAAAACATCTTATTGAAATATTGATATATCTGGCATAGAAAGAAAATCTTAGGGCTTCCAAAAAGAAAGATAGCATATAATGGAGGGTATTGTCAATCATTTATCTCAAATTTGATTTCAAAATATATAAATAATACTGTAGCAAAAGCCCTTTAAAATATATGGCTCGACATTGTAGAACATACTAAATTTTTTATTATGCAATTCATTATAAGAAAAGAAAAGAAATAAAAAAATAGTCCAAATGCATAATACATTTACAGATGAGTTTGAGTTATAAAAGGAAATAAGTTATACAAACAAGAAATGTCATAAATAGAATAAATGAGAATATTACAAAATGTTAAGAATATCAGAAAATGTTGGCACAAATTAGATAAGGCTTGATAAAAAAAAGTGCTAAGAAAAGTTAAAAGTGCAGAGCAATCCGTGATTGGAGAGAACAGAACAGATATACACATACTATGCTGATTTCAGAAGCACTCTTTGCTAGGTAAAGAAACACCTGAATGACAGGTGACAAATTGAAAAGGGAAATCCAGTTTTCAAAAGGAGAAAACTGTTCTATATGTCAGTTAATTCCTCATTTGTAAAATTAAGATAGTTCATGTTTATTGGGAGAATAAAATGAATTAGTTAATGTAAAACATTTAAAAAAATGAATTTTTTTAGAATTTTTAGAAATTTAGAATCTTTAGAAAAAAATAAAAAAAAAAAAAAGAATTTTAAGAGCAGCAAGACAAAAGAGAAGTTACATACAAGTAATCCTGATAAGATTGTCAGCAGGTTTCTCAACAGAACTTTTCCGTACAGGAGAGAAAGTGATAACATAATCCAAATATTGAAAGAAAATAACTATCAACCAAGAATTCTATAACTTGTGAAGCTTTCTTCAGAAATGAAGGAGGGATAAACTTCCCTAAACAAAAAAAAGTTAAGAGAATTCATTACCACCGTAACTGTCTCACAAAAAATGACAAAGAAGCTCCTTGAATGGAAGTAAATAATGCTCATTAACATCATAATAACATAAAAAGGTAGTGTAAATCTCAACAGTAATAGTAAATATGTGGTCGTAAAGTCTGCAATATGGTTAATAATACTGCATGATTCACTTACAAGTCTAGTTTTAAAGTTAAAAAATAACAGCAATAAAAATAACAATGGCTATAATAATCTGTTATTACTTAAATAGTATAAAAAAAATCTAAACTGTAATAGCAATAACCTAAAATGTGAAGCAGAGGAGAAATAAAAGTGTAAAGTTAAAGAATTCTATTGAAATTAAGTTATTATCAGTTTGAAAAGGGGACTATAATTTAAGATATTTTATGTAAGCCTTATGCTAACTACAAGGGAAACTCCTGTATTAATTACACAAAATAACATGCTAAGAAGTCAAAACATACTGAAACCAAAAGACATCTAAACACACGCACAAAAAAAAAACAGCAAGATAAAAAACAAACAGCAGAATATGAAACAACCAGAAAACAATTAAAATAGCAAGAGTAAGTCTTTACCTATCAATAATTATTTTAAATGTAAATGGTTTAAATTATTTGATTCAAAGACAGAATGTCTGACTAGGTAAAAAACAAGATCCAACAATCCAAAAAAGAGACTATCTTCAGCCTTAAAGGCACACATAGACTGAGAGTGAAGCAATGGAAAAAGACATTTCAAGCAAATGGTAATGACAACCACAAAAAAAGCATGGTAGCTTTACTTAGACAAAACAGACTTTAAACTAAAAATGGTAAAGAGACAAAGAAGGTTATTATATAATGATCAAAAGTCCAATACATCAAGAAGATAAAACAATTGTAAATGATGCACCCAGCATTGGAGCACTTAAATATATAAAGCAAAAACTGACAGAGCCAAAGATAAAAATAAACGATAATACAATAATAAATTTTGAGATTTTTATACCCACTCTCAACAATGGATAGATCACTCAGAGGATCAGTAAGGAAACAGTGTACTTAAACAACATTACACATCAAATGAACCTAAAATACATATACAGAATATACAAAATATACAAACATATGCAAAATTAACATCCAAAAAGCAGTAGGGTTTCTACATACTAAAAATGAATATTCTGAAGAAAAAAAATACCATTACAATGGCATCAGAAAACAATAAAATACTTGGGAATATATTTAACAAAGGAGGTAAAAGACCTGCCTTTCAACAACATATTAATGAAAGATATTGAAAAAGATATAAATAAATATAAAAATATCCTGTTTATTAATGCAAATAATTAATACTGTTAAAATGTCAGTACTACCAAATGTCAGCTATAGATTCAATGCAATCTCCTCCAATATTCCAATAGCATTTCATATAGAAGTAGAAAGAACACTCTTAAATTTTGTATGGAACCACAAAAGACTCCAAATAGGCCCAAGAAATCCTGAGAAGAGGCATCATACTTTCTGATTTCAAGCTATATTGTAAAGCTATAAGCATCAAAACAGTACAGTACTGGCATAAAAACAGACAGATAGACCAATGGAACAAAATTGAGAGCCCAGAAATAAATCCAAGCATATATGGTCAAATAATATTTCACAAGGAAGCCAAGAACACCCAACAAAGAAAAGACAGTCCTTTCAATAAATGATGTTGGAATAATCAGATATTCACATGTAAAAGAAGGAAACTAGATCCATATCTTATACCACTCATAAAAATTAACTCAAAAAGGATTAAAGACTTAATGTAGGACCTGAAATCATGGAACTCCTAGAAGAAAACATAGGAATAAATCTTCTTAACATGAATCACGGTTATGATTTTTCTAATATGACGCCTTATGTACAAGCCACAAAATAAAAAATAAACTAAACTAAAAACTTTCTGCACAGAAAAATAAACCATCACAAAGTAAAATGACAACCTATGGAATGGGGAAAAAATTGCAAACCATTTATCTGATAAGGGTTTAATACTCAAGAATTTAAAGAACTCAATTAAAAGCAAAAAAAGGGGCACCTGGGTGGCTCAGTGGGTTAAAGCCTCTGCCTTCGGCTCAGGTCATGATCCCAGGGTCCTGGGATCGAGCCCCACATCGGGCTTTCTGTTCAGCGGGGAGCCTGCTTTCCTCTCTCTCTCTCTGCCTGCCTCTCTGCCTACTTGTGATCTCTCTGTCTGTCAAATAAATAAATAAAATCTTTAAAAAAAAAAGCAAAAAAAATACAAAACAAAAATAAGACAAAACAAACAAAAACAAAAAACAATTTAAAAATGTGCAAAGGACCTAAGTAGATATTTCTCCAAAAAGATATATGAAAATTCAAAAGATACACAAAAAAGATGTTCAACATCACTAGCCATTAAGGAAATGCAAATTAAAACCACAGTGAGATATCACCTAAGGCCCGTTAGGATGGTAATTATAAAAAAGGCAATAGATAGCAAATGCGGATATATATGTGGAGAAAAGGGAACACTTGTCCACTGTTGGTGGGACTGTAAATTGGTAAAGCAACTATGGAAAACAGTATGGAGGTTCTTCAGAAATTAAAAATAGAGTTACCATATCACCTAGCAATTCTACTTCTGAGCACATTTCCAAAGGAAACATAAACAATAACTCAAAAAGATCTCTGCACATCCATGTTCATAGAAGCAGCATTTACAGTGCGCCTGGGTGGCTCAGCAGGTTAAAGCCTCTGCCTTCAGCTCAGGTCATGATCCCAGGGTCCTGGGATCGAGCCCCGCATCAGGCTCTTTGCTCAGCAGGAAGCCTGCTCCCCCACCTCTCTCTGCCTGCCTCTCTGCCTATTTGTGATCTCTCTCTGTCAAATAAATAAATAAAGTCTTTAAAAAAAAAAAAAAACGAAGCATCATTTACAATGATCAAAACATGGGAAAAAAATCTGTGTCCATCTATGGAGGAATGGATAAAAAAAGTCATCACACACACACAATGGAATATTATTCACCTATAAGAAAAGAAAAAAAATGTCTTACCATTTGCGGCAATATGGATGGACCTAAAAGGCATTATGCTAAGTGAAACAGTCGGAGAAAGATAAACACTGTATGGTCACTTATATGTGGAATCCAAACAAACAAACAATAAACACCAAAAAAACAGTTTAAAACCCAAAAACTTACAGAAAAAGAGATCAGATTTCTGGTTATCAGAGACAGAGGTTGGGGACAGAAAGAATTAGGAAAAGATGGCCAAAAGCTACAAACTTCCAGTTATAAGACAAATAAGTACTAGGGATATAAAATACAATATAATGTTTATAGTTAACACTGCTGTATCATATCTAGGAAAGTTATTAAGAGAATAAACCCCAAGAGTTTTCATCACAAAGAGAATTTTTTTCTTTTCTTTTTATTTTATCTATATGAAAAAATGGATCTTAGCTGAATCTATTGTAATTATTTCATAATATATGTAAATCAAACCATCATGCTGCATTCCTTAAACTTATACAATGATGTATTTCAATTATTTCTCAATAAAACTAAAAAAAATAAAAAATAAAAAATAAATCAGTTTCATGAAGTTGTGGGATTGAGATCCCTGAAGGTTTCTTGCAAGCTGTCAGCCCGTGAATTCTCAGCTTTTGGAGACTGCTCACATTCCTTGGCTCATGACCCCCTCCATCTTCAAAGCTAGAAATGGCACATTGACTCCTATCATGTTTTGAATTTCTTTGAGTCCAATTCTGACTTCCTTTTCTAGGCATTGATGAGGGTATATGGAACTCCGCCAGGCAATCCAGAATAAGCTCCCTATCATAAGATCAAATGATTAGTAACTTTGGTGACATCTGCAAAGTCACTTTCACCACTTAACTGACATATTCATGAGCATGACACGAGGGGACAAAGGTTTTGGGGACAAGACATCTGCTTATCACAAAGGTAACAGCCCTGAGCTCCAAGGTCCTTCCACAGATCCAGCACTCAGCTGGTGCCATTTCCATCATCCAGCACCAAAGATTGGAATCTCCCCGGTGGCCCCACCATCTGCTGCATCCCATCATGTTCTGTGTCTTTGTACTTTCCAGGATCACAGACAAGAAACTTCTGGGAACACCAGGTCCACCTTTTGAGGTCACGGGTACTTCCTGTAACTGCAAATCTCTGGGTTACGATACCATTTTGTCTCCTTCAACTTTCCTGACACCTCCTAACATATGCCTCTGTGGTCAATCCTCTCTAAATTATCTAGCTTATTTTCACTTTCTTGATTAAATTCTGACTAGTGGATGTACCATAAGACAAAAGGGCCCTGTGGCCTTGGGAAACACCAACTTAACCGAAGTTAAGCAGTTTCCCTTCCTGCAGGACTTTTAAGAACATTGTATATATTAATAGGTATTGTGAATACCCCAAGAAGGATCTAACAGGCAGTATCACTGTTTCCCAAACATTTTTTTGTCAAGGGACCCTTCTGTTATGGAGCATTTTGTAGGCTTAGAGCTTGTGAAACAAGAAACACTTATAGTTGAAATACTCTCAAGTTATTGTGTTAACTCTAATCAACACTAAATGTTTGATTAACAAAAATTATATTTTTAGAATTTAGAATACCATAATTAATTTTGTTGGCTAAAAAAGTTAAAACAGATAGGTTAAGTTTGTTTTCTTAATAGTTCCGTATAGCCAGCTTTTCTCTAGGCACTGAAAGTCATTCCATATAAATGAAAAAGCCATTCTCAAAAATACCCATTAATGAAGGAAATTAGCAGGAAAAGGCCTATTTCCTTCCAGTTCTCATCTTTAGGAGACTAAACTATGAATGTGTGTCATTCTTATTACTTCCTCTGCTCGCTTCTCCTGATGTTATTTTTCTCCTCTTCCCATTCCTCATCCCCTACCTCACCCAGAGGATAGAAGACAGACATGACATCAAGGGCACCCCAGAAGGAGAAACAGAATTCTGAAATGGTCACAAGGCCCCACAATAGACCAAGGGTTAAGTAATTTACTTCCCTCTTGATGAACTCCTATAGTCATTAAAAATGATAATTACAATGACTTTGCAGCAACATGGAAAAATGCTTTTAATTAATATTAAGTGAAAAATGTAGAACACAAAATGAGAGCTACACTATGATTATGACTACTTGAATTGTATGTTCATGGGGACAAAAACTGGAAGGGAATATGGAACAAATAAAAATAGCTTAATTTGTCAGGGATGGCAGCGATATCATGGGTGAATATTTTCTCTCTTTATATTCAGCCAATGATTCTGTAATGCTTGAGCAAATTTTAAAAACCTAAAATGAAAAATGCACTTAAGAATATGTGGAAGTGGTAGAGAATAAATATTAATCATTCTTATTTGCATAAGGGTGAGAAAGTAGAATCTATATAGGATAAAAAACAGTCAACCTCCTTTTATATCCAAATGCCACTTGTTTACTTGCTGCTTAAAAAACAGAGCATCATGTTTCTAAGCAACCAAGCAGGCCCTGCTTGGGAGAGACACCTTTATGTTACTAAATATTGGAGGTTCTAATTTAAAGGGTAATTCCATCTACTCTAATTGGGCCTTGAAGTTCATCGTGGCAGAAGAACCACAAGATGAGAACTGGCTTTCTGCTGAGGAGGGGTGGGAACAGAGACAATTGGAAAAAAGGACTTGAATAGGACCCATTCTCCAAAGGTTACATCCCAGAAGGTTGTCTAAGAAGATTTATAGCAGGGAGATGCCAAGGAAAGGGCTGCACCAGCCACAGGTGCATCTTGCCAGTCAACTACCCCAACTTCATGTTTGAGACTGTTGTACACCTGCTCTCAGAGCGTCCACCTCTGGTGGTCCAGGTATGGTGTGAATGTCACAGTGCCCTGACTGAGCCTCAGATCTTAGGACAAGTGGACTCAAAGTAGTAAAGGGTCTTCTGGGCCCAGTAGAACATTTAGAGCTGGGCAGAGATGCTCACAGCCTGGAAAAAGCAAAGAAAGCATGATTTGGGGGCACATTTCAATTCAGGGAGACAAAGCAAACCTGTGACAATGAATAGGGCTCCCCTGATTACACTTTAGAGAACAAGATAACTTGGAGAAACATGACCAGGAATTCATTCTGGAAATGAGGGGTGTGGAGTGTTCTGAAGCCAGGCAATATGAAGGAAGGGAAAAGAAAGAAGGGC
This sequence comes from Procyon lotor, assembly GCA_028646535.1. NCBI lineage: Eukaryota > Metazoa > Chordata > Mammalia > Carnivora > Procyonidae > Procyon > Procyon lotor. Next base: position 39,762,244 of record CM053608.1, on the reverse strand, counting down.
TTGCTCCAAGTCAGTGGGAGCCTAGCCAAGGGGACAGGAGTGCTGGGAGGCCCTAGGAGAAAGAATTGTGTGAAAACCAGATGAGCACAAGCTGGAGAGACTCAAGTAATGAGACACCATGAGGGTCAAGGAGAGAACTTGACAGATAGAACAACATCCAGGCTTCTGACCTCTCTGTGAGCAATTTTCTCTTATGCCCACCCATTCCTGCAACAGAGTCACTACTCAGATGCTAAACTTGGTCCAGGGTGAGATCCCAGGACTCAGATATCTGTCAGGTGTACCCAGAGCCTCAGCTAACAGCAGTGACTGAATTCAAAAAGGTGAGTCCCAAGGGTAATATACACAGGCATGTGGTAGGCTGAGAAATGGCCTCCCACAGATGTCTTCCTCCTAATGCCTGGAATCTGTGAATGCGCTACCTTACATCCAGGAAGGACTCTCCAGATGTGACTAAGGTAATGGACATTGAAATGAGGAAATTATCCCGGATTAACTGATGAGCCCGACGTAGTCACAAATGTCCTCATAAGAGTGAGGCAGGAAAGTCAGAATCTGTCAATATGGGACAACAGAAGAAGTCAGAGGGATGGGATGCCACACGCCAAGGAGTGGAGTAGATTCTAGATACTAGAAAAGGCAAGGAAATGGGTTTTCATCCTAGATCCTCCAGGAGGAACACAGTCCTGCCAATCTATTGATTTTAGACTAGCAAAATAGATTTTAGACTTCTGACCTCCATAACTCTAAGGTAATAAATTTCTGTTGTCTTAAGCCATGTGATACATATATATATATGTTACAAATTTATTATAAATGAGAAAACTTTGAAATATAAGTTTGTGAAAAAATATACCAGTAAGTCAGATTTTTAAAAATAGAAAAGGAAATATTCAATTCACAATAGCAATAAAGGTTATAAAATGCTCAAGAATGAGCAAGTAAACCATAGAATGCATAGGAAGAAAACCATGAATTTTAGTGAAGGTATAAGATGAGATCTCTGTAAATGGAAGAGTATTTCTTTTTCTTAAATAAGAAGACTGAATATCATAAAAATGTCAATATTCCCAAAATTAATTTATAAATTTATCATCTCAAATAAAATTCTAACCTGGTTTTTAAATTTTAAAATTATCTTAGGTATAGGAAAGCTTAATTCTCTGATAATAACTAAGGCAATTATTTTGAGAAGGGGGCATTGCTTAATTTCACATAATAAAAATATTCTGGAAATAACATAGAAAAAGCAGAATATATGAGTAAAGATAGAGTCCAGAAATAAAGCCCAGGGTATATGCAAATTTAATGTATGAAAAAGTTATTATCTCAATTCAAAAGCAACAAATAATAATAATTAAATAATTCTGGTTCAAGCTGCTATTCATTAAACAGGATATACATTTGGACCTTTTTTTACACACCATAAACAAAGTAAATTTTAGGCTTATAAGAATTTTCTTTAAAAATATAAAAGTAAAATAATAAAATATTAAGGAAGATTTAGGAGAACAAATACATAATCTGGGGGTTGGGCAGATCTTCATCAGGATTGGAAATTTGGAAGCTAAAATGTGAAAGAGCACCATGACTCCTTACTTTACTTAATTTTAGCATAAGGTAAACTATGTCACAAACCTGGGTATTCTATAATCAAACATTCAAATGACATTTGGGTGACTGTTTTCCAAAACAGAGTATAGAATATTATTATTCTATGTCAAAGTTTAGACTTTGTTTCAGTCTAATATTTTTTTCTATTTTCTCTTATATACAGCTACCAAGGATATAAGTTCCCTTTTACTGATTTCCAAAGTGTTCTTAATAGTGTATTTAATGGAGTAATGGCAATTATCAAAAATGTCTTCTTGAGCCTAAGCCAGGTTTTATATGGATGACTGAGCTCTTCTATTACAGAGATTTGTGTAAAAAAATAAATACTCCCTGACACCCACAATGATCCCTAAAAAAAGTATTTGTATATTATCCATCAAATTGGATAGCACATAGTAAGTAACGGAACCCAAGCAAATTTACTTAAGAAGAGAGAAAGAATTATACTAATTATCTTATTAGTTCATTAAACACAGTATAATAATAACATTTAATTCTCTTATTCCTTCTTTATTAGTTGCAAATTTTACAGCCAGAAAGAATTCTTATTGACTTCTGGTCATCCTAATTTACATTTATACTGAAAAGGAAGGATAAATATTCGATCCTTTCCTATCATTTACCAGTTTTGTAGTTATCCTCATAGAAGATCTTGTGCATATTCTGTTAAATTTGTACCCAAGTATTTTATTGGGGAGGGGAATACTAATGTAAATAATATTGTGTTTTTAATTTCAAATTACACTTGCTCACTGATGGTATGTAAATAAGTAATTGGCTTTTGTATATTAACCTTATATCCTGTAAACTTGCTATGATTGCTTATTAGGTTTGTAGGGTTTTTTTATTGGATTCTTTCAGATTTTCTTATAAATGATCATGTCCTCTGCCAACACAGTTTTAGTTCTGCCTTCACAGTACATATATCTTTTCTTTTTCCCTTTTTTAAAAACTCTTTTCTTTTAAAGATTTTGTTTATTTATGAAAGAGAGAGAGAGGGAGAGAGAAAATGAGCAGTGGAGAGGGGCAAAGGGAGTGAGAAACAGACAGACAGAGAGAAGCGGACTCCCTCCTGAGCAGAAAGCCTGATGTAGGGCTGGATTCCAGGACCCTGGGATTGTGACCTGAGCTGAAGGCATGCGTTTGACTGATGGAGCCCCCAGGGGCCCCTCTTTTTCCTTTTTGTTATCTTATTGCATTAGCTAGAGCTTCCTGTACAATTTTGAAAAGCCCAATGAAGTCAAAACATCTTTGTCTTGTTCCTAATGTTAACAGGAGAACTTTAAGTTTCAAAATATTAAGTATGATACTAGGTGTGATTTTTCATTGATGTTCATTATCAAATTGAGGAAGTTGCCCTCTATTCCAAATTTACTGAAAGTTTTTATCATAGGTGGGTGTTCTGTTTTGTCCAGTGTCTTTTCTGCATTTATTGGTATGATTTTTCTTCTGTGGAGGTAATGGATTACATACTTGATTTTCAAAATGTTGTACCAACCTTGCATACCTAGAATAAATCCCACTTATTTGTAGTATATCATTCTTTTTATACACTGTTGGATTCTATTTGCTAATATTTTGTGAAGAATGTTTGTATGTATGTTCATGAAACATATGGATCTGTAGATTTCATTTCTTTTAATACTTTTGTGTGGCTTTGATATTACAGTAATAATAGCCTCATAGAGTGAGTTAGGAAGTAACTCTTCTACTTCTGTCTTCTGGGAAGAGATTGTAAAGAACTGGTATAATTTCTTAAATGTTTGGTAGAATTACCAGTGAGCCCATCTAAGCCTGTAGTCTTCTGTTTGGGAAAGTTAATATTATTGATTGAATTTCTTTAATGGATAAAATTCTATTCAGATTGTCTATTTCTTTTCATTAGAATTTTAGCAGATTGTGTCTTTTGAGGAATTGGTCCATTGCATTTAGGCTTTCAAATTTGTGGGCATAGAGTAGTTAATATTATCCTCTTTTTATTCTTTTAATCCCCGTGGGATCTAAAGTGGAGATTGAACTGACAAAAATGTAAGAGCCTCCCCAAACTGGAATCCTCCAGGAGACTTTATCTCTCAGGCTTGACCACTCTGAGACTCCAGCAACTTGTTCATTATACTTCAGGTTTTCCCACCTTAGTAATGGTTCCCACAAAGATGGATTTCTGCTCTAATAAATGGTTATTACCTGTCTGCCTGTCTGTCTCTCCAACTTTGGAACCAGAGCTTTAGATCCTTGATAGATCTAAAAATTGTGTTGATTTTTCACTTTGTCAACTTGTTGTTAGGATGGAGTAGCAACTTCTAAGTTGCTTGAATGACCAGAAATCAACAGTCCCAATCTATTTTTTATCCCAATTTATCTTTCAAATATATTTATAAACTAAGAAAAAGTTGTTTTAATTTTTTTTAATTTTTATACCTTGTTTACAATTTCTTTGCATGGATTCAAATTTCTATCTGTTGTCATTTTCTTATTTCTAAAAGACTTCCTTTTACATTTTTTATAGAGCTAGTCTGGTGTTATTTAATTTGTTTTCCTTTTATGTCTTTAAATGTCTTTATTTACTCTTCATTTTTGAAAGATATTTTCAGTATGTTCAGAATTCTAGGTTGACAGTTTCTTTCTCTCAGTATTTTAAAGATGTTTCTTCACTGTCTTTTGGCTTGCATTTAAAAATTCAACAAATAATCAAGACCCATCAAGCAGTGGTATAAACTTGAACTGATCGCATCCTAAGAAGATAATAGCTTATCCATTTTCTTAGGCTGAAGAATTCTTAGAGGCAGTGTGCTGATGATTAAACCAGAAGCCACATATGCAAAATGGACTATACTATGACTAATAAAAGAGATGTATTTAAGAAACCCAACTAAGATGTATAGCACAGAATATCTACACTCAATTAGATGTAGTATTTGCTCAATCAGTCTTCACTCTAAGGCTAAGATCACAGATAAACTGACCTAACAGTAACTTTATATAACATGATTGTACCAGCAACCTGCTTATTTTACAAATTATCAACAATTCCTTAAGGCTCCCAAACAGTATATATATCCTTCCATAAATTCTCTCATTTTAAGGTATTTCATAGATCCTAAGAGAGAGAGAGAGAGAGAGAGAGAGAGAGAAAGAAAGAAAGAAAGAAAGAAAGAAAGAAAGAAAGAAAGAAAGAAAGAAAGAAAGAAAGAGGAAGGAAGGAAGGAAGGAAGGAAGGAAGGAAGGAAGGAAGGAAGGAAGGAAGGAAGGAAGGAAGGAAGGAAGGAAGGAAGAAATTTCATAGATCTTTTGAAGAACTTTCCCTTCATGTAGCAAGCACAATAAATCTAATTTTATTTATGTATTTCCATACATCATATATACACTAAAACTCTTAGTCCTCTGTTGTGGTTGAATGAATAACGACCCCTCAATAATGTTTGTCTTAATCCCTGGAACCTGTGAATAAATTACCATATCTGGCAAAAGGGACTTTTCAGCTGTGATTAAGGATCTTGAGATGGAAAAAAAAAAAAAAGGATCTTGAGATGGGAAGACTATCCTAGATTATCCAGGTGAGCCCATGATAATCACAAGATCCTTATAAGAAAGAGGCAAAAGAGTTTTACACACACAGAAGACAATGTGGCACTGGAAGCAGTGGGACAGATGGAGAAAGGGGGACATTAGAAGTTGTCATGCTATTGGCTTTGAATATGGAAGAAGTATCCATGAACAAGGAATGCAGGTGATCTTTAGGGCTGAAAAAGGCAAGAAAATACATTCTCTCCTAGGGCCTCCAGAAGGAAGCAGCCTTGTGAAACTATTTTAGACTTCTGATCTGCGGAACTGTAAGAAATAAATTTGTGTGGTTTTAAACCTCTAAATTTGTGGTCATTTGTTGTAGCAGTAATAAGAAACTAATATTAAGGTGATTTCTTATGCATATGTGTACATATGTATGTGCATGTACATGCTTTCAGAATCAACATGCCAGTGTTCCAGTATTAATAATTACATGATTGCAAAAATCAGTTTAAGGGCTTTTTGTTGGTTTTGGGTGGTTTTGGTTTGTTTGGTTTTTGTTTGACCTTAAGACACAAATCTCATGAGAGATGTAGAAGTCAATTCCTTATTTTAAATTTTTGTTTTAAGTTTCTCTATTTAAGCCACTAATGTCATATAGTTTGGTTTATTTGTCTCATTTGCTCACAATTTTTTAGAGGTTGTTTTCTTTGTCTCATTTCACTTTGATTTTTTTTCCTAATTATGTAAAATATTTCCATGTTTTTAAAGTCAAATCTAAAATACAAGATACTCTAAGGAAAGTCTATATATCATCCTTATCCCTTCTATTCTGGAATATTCCTTTTCTTCAAGGATGGAACTTCCTTGAGTTCAGCATGAGAACAGCATGGCCTTCTTCCTCATTATTTTAAAACTGTTATTTCCTGGTTTTTAAGGGAATTGTACCAGGAGTGATATTCCTTATTTTCCCTTTTATCCTCCCTCATAAACCAAATCTTCTATTATTAGTATGTCCACTGATGACTTTTATCTCTCACCTTTTTATTAGTCATCTGTACAGCATTTTAACAACCATTGGTACAATAAATGCAAATGTATGAAAACTGGTTACATGGCTTGACGATGTCATTCAATTTAATGAGTAACCTCTGGGGGTGAGAGATATGCTGTCCTCAACAGAATTCACTCATCCCTATGAGTAAATAGGAATTTAACATTACTTATTTCACAAACAATACTATTTCTTGTTTTTACTTTATGAGATTTATTCTTTACACTCATCCCAATATCAACAAACTCTATCTTACAATATATTCCATCCTTCCCAGGTCCCAGCTTTTTAAGGTTAAAAGAGAAACTGGAGTGTATTTTAAAATGATTGTTTGAATTCTACTTGGTTAATTTCTCTCTTTTTGTTTGATGTGTTTCCTCGTTTTTTTTCCCTCTTTCACTAAGAGGGATTTGTTCATAGTTTATGAACAAATGAAATAATAAATAATTTATGATATCTGTGAAAGTCTCAACTTCTTCTCCAGTACATTTTCTCTCTTCATCTTGTATATTCAACAATAATGCCATAATTTATTCTGCTGTTCAAGCTTAGAATCATCAATCAGCAGCCATATCAGCTAATATTCAACACACACACACACACACACTAATCTCGACAAAATGGGTATTTTATTATTCCAGTTTTACCGATGATATGACTGAGAATTAGAGAAATTTAAAAGTTAAATAGTGGAGAGAAGGCTGTTGGAATATCAAACAGTAGATAGCACAATTGAAACAAATGTCTCTTATAAGACAATAATTGTGCCAAAGTCACTAGGCTTTTTTAGTTCAAATTTCTAACCATAAAATTTTGTTTATTTTATTGTTTTAATAGCATCTCTTTAAAAGAAAAAAAAAATCTCTTTCAACCTATTCTATGTTTGGAAAGAGTTCAGTTGAGGGGCACCTGAGTAGCTCAGTGGGTTAGGCCTCTGCCTTCAGCTCAGGTCATGATCTCAGGGTCCTGGGATCTAGCCCCGCATCGGGCTCTCTGCTCAGGGGGGAGCCTGCTTCTCCCCCTCTCTCTGCCTGCTTCTCTGCCTACTTGTGATCTCTCTCTCTCTCTGTCAAACAAATAAGTAAAATTAAAAAAAAAAAAAAAAAAAAGAAAGGAAAGAAACAGTTCAGCTCGGTGGTTAGCGGTACCTGCCCAGAACCAGACGGCAGGGGTTCCAATCTCAGTTTTGTTAAATGTATTCAACCTTGACTAAATTATTTGTAATTCTCTTAGACTATCTTTGCATATAATAAGATTTTAATACATGTTAAATGTCCTTATTCAAGCAATCATCTCTTTATCTTACACTTTTATTATATTCTCCATGAATTAGGTCAAAATTTGACTGCTGCCCTTGCTTCCAGTCTTGACCTGACACCCTTTGACAGAGCAATCTTCCACAAAACACAAATACGATTTCATTGTTTACTTGAAGTTTTACTTGAATGATTTCTGGACCTCAATTAACAGAGACCATGAGGATTCTATCTGATCTTTAATTCTTTACCCAGGGCCAGGATAGAGGGATGAGTTACAGTGAAATTTTAGCGAAAAAGTTCAATAGCAACTCAACTTCTCTTTCAATTTTCTGTAGAAGAAACAACTTAACAAAGCTCCTTGTCTCTTTTCCCAATGGGAAACTTTTCTTATCATCTTGGGAACATTCTTATATCTTTTTTTTCCTTATAAATAGTAAAGAAAAAATATAAAACCTCTCTCCACAGCATGCGACTCTGAATTACCTCTGGTACTTATTCTTTAAACAGATATATTCTTAACATTTTTGGTATTTAAAATGAACCCTCCTAGAAATAAGAACCTTGTTTTAGGTAGCTAATTTTTCTGGTTATCTAACTTTTGAGAATATTTCTACTTAAATGAAAAAAAATTGCATCTTTTTACACAACTATTAAGAAAAGTTTATTTCTTCAAGAAAAAAAAATCCTTCTTAAAAAAAATTAGAGTGGTGGGGAGGGGCAGAGGGAGGAGAGAGAGAGATTCTTAGCTGGCTCCATGCCCAGTGCAGAGCCCACATGGGGCTCTATCTCACAACCCTGAGATCATGACCTGAGCCGAAATCAAGAGTCAGATGCTTAAATGACTGAACTACCCAGGTGTCCCCCAAAAAATCTCTTTTGGCCACTCTGCCAAGGTTCTGTGTGCTTTTGCCCTGCCACAATTGTTAATAAAATCTTCCACTACTCTTTCTTCAACTCTCTACTTTAAACTTAGCAACTGTCCACTTACTTTTCCTCAGAGGATCTTTGCTTTATTCTATCTGTCTTTAAACGTGTCATCTAATTCCTCTCATATATTGCCTTGTACTACTTATACATCTATACTTCATTTTTAAAAAGAGAAGTAAGCCTTTATTTCCTTGTCTCATAAATACAGTTGGCTGAGTTGGTTGCTCCATCGATGATCAGGCAAAGAGACCAAATCCCATATCCTCACCTGATTCCTCTGCCTCTTCTTTTGTTTCAGCCTTGCCTGGGGCAGGAGCAGTGGCAGGAGCAGCCACAGGACCAGCTGTGGTGGCAGTGGCCACGGGAGTAGCAGCCACAAAAGCAGGTGGATCAGCCAAGAAGGCTTTGTCTTCTCAGCAAGTTGAGCATGTGTATCAGCCTCCACAAAGGCGGAACCCATCTGTATCTACTGATAATAGAACAGGGTACTGAACCAATCTGCAAACCTACACTAGCAACACGGCAAACACCCTCAGGGAACCGAGAATGCAGTTTCTTCTGTGATGTCAAGCACTTCGGGGTCATGGATGCTGCTATCATCAAACACCTGCTGGATGATCAGCCCAAAGGAGAAGGAGGAGATGTTCAGTAGTAAGGCTTTGCTGGCTCCCACTTTGTCTCCAGTCTTAATCAATTGCACATTACTCAGTATTTGAGTGGTTCCCTGGAGATATAGGAATAGTGATTTCTACTCCTATGTTAGCAATTTTCATATTGCTCTGCAGTTGTGTTCCATTTGTTAGTGGATTTTTTCCTCATGAAAGTGTGAATTCTTCTAGAGCAAGAGTAATCCTTGTTAGTATCTTGTCTGCTACATTATTCTCAGCCTTTTTAGTTCACAAAAAAAAAGAGTATGCACTTATTCATATGCCCTGATGAATATTTCATAGTCCATCAGTGTGTGTTCAGCCTCTTCAAAACCAGAAAACAACCCTTGAAGAGAGGATTATTATTATCCCCAATTATAGTCCATAGGTGCAGAGAAATGTTGATTAACCATGGAGTACAAATCAAACAATTGGTTTGGCTCTAAGTTAATAGAGCTGGTTAGTGTCAGATACAAACTCCTCGTTAGGCTTCTTTAATAGACAAAAAGTGCTCTCTTACCTAATTTAACCACAGATGTAGACATTTATTATACCAAGACTCCATTGTAACACTGGTTTCTGTGACTCTAACATAAAATAATTCTACCTTGAATCCCAACAGCAAAATATAGAATGTCTTTGTTCTAACCACTTTCATCTATAATAAAGACTGTTAAATGCTTAAAATTGAAATGTAATGTTGGGAAGCAATAAAACATTCTGCTTTTTTATAAAACCACCCCTGGAGGTTGGCTACACTTACTAATTTTCGTCTCTTTAACACTGAAGACAAAATATGTATAATATAACATTTCTGCTAAAACTCAACAATAAGACTCAATGTTTACATTTTTTATAAAGCAGCAAAACTCACAAACTTAACTCTCAGACCCATTAAGCAATCCAAAATTAGAAAAAAAAAATGTTGACTACATTCTTATAATAGAGGAAATTTCAGTACTAGCTGTGACTGGGTGAGAAGCAGATAGGTGGTGGCCCACAGCACAGAATTTGGAGATAGACAGACTTCCTAAGTTAAAATCCTAACTCCCACCAAACAGCAATATAAATTCTCACGGTTAAAAATCACATCTATAACAGAGGACTAACGTTGAGTTTAATGAATCAATACATGTTAAAAAAAAAAAAACTTAGAACAGTGGCAAACATTTAATAAGCACTATCCAGATGTTAAATAATGCAAACTATCATGTAATTTGCAAGGACTTCAGGATGATACCAATGATTCAAAATAAAAATTCTCATTTCTTCAAATCATCAGAATGCATAAACTTTGGGGAAAAAACATCCTTTTGAAAACATCTACCAATGATTGTCCTCTCAGCTACACAGAGGTTCTGCCTGGAACTTTCTTCACTATCATACTTAGAATTATTTTACCTCTCTTACATTAAATTGCCTTTGTGTTTGAATTCCCTGTTTTGTGATTGCCATGTTTTCCTCATGCTTGGTTTATACTTTCATAATGACAGAACATATTCTTCACCGATTTGTGAAGAAAGAGTACGCAAGAAGTAAATTTTAAAAAACATTCCACTCTTTCAAATATCTCTATTCTTTCCTTATTCTTGAGTGGAAATTCAGCTAGGTGTAAGATTTGGTTGGAAATTATTTTCCATCAGAATTTTGTTAGCATTGATCTATAGTCTTCTAACTCTGATTTGCATTTCCCTGATGATGAGTGATGTCAGGCATCTTTTCATGGGTCTGGTGGCTGTATGTTGAGCATCTTTTCATGTATATGTATGTCTTTTTTTGAGAAATGTCTGTTCAGGTCTTCTGCCCATTTTTTTTTTAAGTGAGGGACGGGAGGGTCAGAGGGAAAGAAAAGAGAAAATCCCAAGCGGGCTCCATGCCCAGCATGAAGCACAATGTAAGACTCAATCCTACAACTCTAAGATCATTACCCAAGCCAAAATGAAGAGTCAGATGCTTAAGGGACTGAGACACCCAAGCACACCCCTGCCCATTTTTAATTGGAATATGCGGTTTTTTTGGTGTTGCATTGTATAAGTTCTTTATATATTTTGGGTAGTGACACTTTATTGGATATGTCATTTGCAAATATCTTCTCTCATTCAGGAGGTTATGTTTTTGTTTTGCTGATTATTTCTTTTGCCATGCAGAATCTTATTATTTTGATGTAGTCCTAATAGTTTATTTTTTGCTTTTATTTCCTTTGCATTAAGAGATTTATCTTTAAAAAGTGTTGTTATAGCTGATGTCAGAGAAATTACTGACTGGGTTCTCTACTAGGAGTTTTATGATTTCAGGTCTCACATTTAGGTCTATAATATATTTTGAGCCTATTTTTAGGTAACCTGTAAGATAGTGGTCCAGTTTCATTCATTTGCATGTAATTGTCCAGTTTTCCCAAAACCATTTCTATGTGTGTCTTTTTATTTAAAGTGGGTGTCTTATAGATAACATATAGTTGAGTCTTGTTTTATCTACTCTGACAACATCAGCCTTTTATTTCATTTGTTTAGACTATTGAAGTTTTAACTGATTGTTGATATAGTTGGAATAATAGTTACCATATTTGTTACTGTTTTATCATGTTCGTTACTGTTGTAACAAATAATATACTTGTTATATATAACAAATAATATATTTGTTACAACATATTTGTTGTCCTTCTTTGTTCCTATTTTTGTCTTTCACTCTTTTTGTCTTTTGTAATTTTATTTTTATTTTTAAATTTTTTATATTTTTAAGATTTTATTTATTTATTAGAGAGAGGGTGAGAGAGAGAGAGAGAGAGCACAAGAGGCAGGAGGGGCAGAGGAAGAGGGAGAAACAGACTCTCCAACTCCCCACCAAGTAGGGAGCCTGATGAGGGGCTGGATCATGGGACCCCAGAATCCTGACCCAAGCCTAAGGCAGACAATTAATCAAATGAGTCTCTGTAGTGCCCCCTTTTTATAGTTTTAAATGAGCATTTTACGATTCTAATTTTTCTTCTTTTTTTCTGCATATCAAATATATATATATATATATATATATACATATTACGGGTTGCCATAGAATTTGCAATATTCATTTACAACAAACTGAAGTTCACCTTCAAATAACACTATACCACTTCACCGGTAGCGCAATTATTTATAACCAACTATTGCTAATCCCTCTTTCCTAACCCTTGTATCATTGGGGTCATTCAGTTAAGCATACATAATCAAATACATTGTTGTTATTACTTTGAAAATATTAGTGTCTGTTAGATCAATCAAAAATAAGAAAAATAAAAGTTTTTTAATTTTACCTTCAATTATTCTCTTTATGGTAAACTTCTTTTCTTTATGTAGAAGTGAGGAATCCTTGTTATTTATATTCTTTCTGAGGAATTTGATTAGTATTTGTGTCCCTTCACCAGACAGGTCACTCTAAGAAACTAAGATCCATATACTTTGTTTATTAACAATTCATCAATTAATTTTACTCTTTTTCATTTCCCAGTACTAAGCACAAAGCCTGCAGTAAGTTAAAGTTCAGTACATATTTTCTAAGAATGAAACACACATAAGCAAATTACTTTGTAGAGGGGGTGATGGGGAAAACGGTAACTAGAGTTAAAGGATCTGTGCTCCATTCCCAGTACTAACCTTTATAGAATAGATTGTGACTTCAACAAATTAATTAACCTCACTGAGGTTGGTTTCCTCATCAGTAATTTGAGTATAAAATTGCCTGCCACAACTTATTAGAATGCTGTGAAATTGCCTAGGTGAAAATGCTTAGTCTAGTGCCCAATCCATAAGAAGACCTCAACAAAACACTGGCTAAATCTAAGTCATTGGGAACCAACCTGTGAAATTTGTTGCTGGGGTCACTTGGCCTAGAGAATGTTGATCAAATACTTTATTATCCTACACAAGTTGGTTATCTAAATCAGTTAATACACATTTGCAGCATTCACAACTTAAGATTTAGCAAGTGACCAGGCTGTTAACTATGAGTGTATTTGCCAAAAGTATTGCTTGCTATGTAGTGCACAGAACCAGTGACTCCTGCTGCACCGTCTTACTTTTTCCTAGGAAAAGGTAAAACAAGAAAATTTAATTTTGATTACAAAGCAAGAAATGCATATTACAGAAAGATGTTTATATTGGCAAGTTCAGGTCTTATTTTAAGCTTATCACAGGAACTATCTGATAGTAATTTGCTTGGAAAAGTGTTAGATATCCTGTTTACCAGAAAAGTTCTGCTACATGAATGGAGTAAGACAGTAAAGATGGAAGAATTGCAATTTTCATCAAGTCACAAGATAACCTGGGAAACTGTGGTGGCTATGTCCAGGGAGAATCATTCTATAAGTAATGGAGTCAAAGGTATATGCCAAAAACAAGAATAAAAATTTCTTATAAAAGGTGACTTTCAAGGAGCTTACCCATACATTGATGCAAACACCTGAAGTTCTTCATATATATCAAATGTTTGTAAAGAAGTTTAATATTATTCTCTATTGGAAAAGCTTCTATATTTAAAGGTGATTGTACAAAAGCCTGAATGTGTTTTGATGCAGAAAATTACTTTCAATAAAGAAATATTTTCAGTGTGCAAATTTGTATACAAAGCTGTTCATCAAACTTTTGTTTAAATAAGTAAACTGGTGAAATAAAAAAACAAACGAAAAACCAAATATTCAACAGTATGATATAGGATTATATAGCCAAGTAATTTAATTCCATAATACTATACAACCATTAATTTTATGTTGAAGAATAATATTAATGGCAACAGAAAATGTTCATGATATTAAACAGAAAAAAATTAACAATAATATCTATAGTCTGGTCACATATAAATGCAATCACACACACATACATGAACCTATAGTAGCCATTTTAATTTAAGTAATATGACATTTTGTAATAAGAAGATATTACTTTTATAACTAGAAAAAAAAAGTAATGCAACATATATATGGATGTTAGTTCAGCAGCATTTAGAAAAGAATTTAAGCCTACCATGTACCACACAAAGAATCAGTTGCACAAAGAATCAAAACTGGAATAACATTGACAGAAATAATCAACCTGAGCAGAGGCCTCAAAGGCAGATGGTAAAGAGGCATTATCTATCCAACTCAATTGGACTGGATCAATGTTATCACAAAATCCAAAGGAGATTCAATTTCAGATCAAGGTTATATGGTTTGTACTCCAGAGATTTCGGCTTATCAATTGCTGAATAAATAGTGATTTGAATCCAAAACCCCATGTCCACCGAGAAAGGAAAAGAAAATACGAAGGGCACCTGGGTGGCTCAGTGGGTTAAAGCCTCTGCCTTTAGCTCAGGTCATGATCTCAGGGTCCTGGGATCAGGCCCCACATCGGGCTCTCTGCTCAGCAGGGAGCCTGCTTCCCCCTCTCTCCCTCTGCCTGCCTTTCTGCCTACTTGTGATTTCTGTCTGTCAAATAAATAAATAAAATCTTTTAAAAAAAGAGAGAAAGAATACAGAAGAAAACACAAGACCACCAAAGTTGTCATCAGCCTATGTAACCAGAATATCACTGCTTTAAGAATAACATTACAAAAAAAAAAAAAAAAAAAAGCCACGGTTGATTATTTACCATATCATTTTCTCATAAGTTGCCAAAATAGAGATGATTATCTACCATTCAATTCAGTTGTTATTTTACACTTAGAAACATACAATAAAAAACTTCGACATGCTTTATTGCACTCTCATCCCATGAGCATATGCTTCTAATGTATCCAATTGACAAAAGAAGTTGTTTAGAAAAGATAAAACATTTTTCAGAAACTTCCTAAATATGATTTCCTCCTATACATCAATGTATTCATTTAAATAAATGAATTTCACAAACTTTAACCAACAGTGATGTTCTGGAAATTATACAAACTGCGAAGGGCAATAATAGTACTAAGTTTATAGGATTTTTGTGACTATTACATGAGAGTATGAAATTTGGGACCTGAAATGAGACCTGAAATTTGGGACCTGAAATGGGACCTGTAATGTTTTAGCTACTAGTCCTACTAATACTAAAACTCAACTCCTGAAATTTATTCTTTTAAAGGATGAAAAGCGTGAGGCATCCTTTCCTTGCTGCTTGCTATATTGTACTATCAGTGAGCTTCTCTTAAAACAATGGTTTGTTTTATAGAATAATAGAGCAAGGAGCAATAGCTTCTCTTAAAACAATGGTGGATGTCTCCATGTGATTCAAACATTGAAACAGCCTGATAGTGTACTAACTACATGAACAGAGCCGTTGTCTAGATGACATCAAAATTTTAAATTGTTATTTTACACCAAAAATGCCCCCAGACCAATCCAAATTTAACATCATTTTGTCATCTTTGAACATTAAATTATGAAATTTCGCCTGTTTAATGTGTTGACAGTCCATATCCAGATTTGATAGGGAAGACAGAAGGAAGAGAATGTTTTTCCTAGTACACAAAGCTCGAATGTGATTAATAAGCCCCTCTGGACATTTGGTGCCTCCGCAAGGTATGCATTTTCAGGAGACATTACCAAGAGTTACACTGTTTCCATGAGCTTGCATGCTGAGAAAAACCTTCTGGCATTTCAATGTATCAATGTAAGAACACAGGACAAATTTTCTAAGCCTAATAAAATCATGAAGGTTAGAACTAGATAATGCCCTTTTCACAACATACTACTTTGCCCATAGTGATTTATTCTCCACATTTTATTTCAAATGTTTCAGATGGTCCCATTTTAAATGATTTATAAACAAGTGATTGAGAAGCCTTCCTTGGTTTCCTTAGCCTGGTAAGTACTTCTGATAGAAAAAGGTTTCTGGAATAGCCTTGCTTAATCTATTCTAATCTATTTAAAGATAATCTAGAAATAATTAAATACTTCAAAATTACTTAGATCATTTATTGGATGTCTATAAGGGAGCTAAAATTAAGAAAATATGTAAACATACACAAAAGCATGATTAAAATATTGGTTGTAACTTTTTTGTATGTTTTAAATTTTTCTTAGTGTTGTTTAAAAAGAGTTGGTAATAGTGAAAATAAGCATAGCAAAATGTTGATAGTTTTTTTCCCATTTTATTTTTATCTTATTTTAATTCCAGTGTAGTTAACATACAGTATTATATTTGTTTCAGTTGTACAATATAGTGATTCAACAAGTCCGTGTCTTACTCAGTGTTCATCAATGTAAGTGTACTCTTAATCCCCATCACTTACTTCACCCATCCCCTCACCCACCTCCCCTGTGGTAACCCTGAATTTATTAGCTATAGTTAAGAGTTTGCTTTTTTTTGGCTTGTCTCTTCTTTTTCTTCTTTGCTCATTTACTTCTTAAATTCCACATATGAGTGAAATCTTATGTTTGTCTTTCTGTATTATTTCACTTAGCATTATTCTCTCTAGATCCATCCATGTTGTTGCAAATGGCAGAATTCCATTGTTCTTTATGGCTGAATAATATATATATACTATTATCACATCTTCTTTATCCATTCATCCACTGATAGACACCTGGGCTATTTCATAATCTGGCTATCGTAAATAATGCTGCAGTAACCATGGAGGTGCATATATCACTTCAAATTGATGGTTTGATATTCTATGGTATATCCAGCAGTGCAATTACTGGATAGTAGTGTAGTTCTATTTCTAATTTTTTGTTTTTGAAAAAACTTCCATACTGTCTTCCACAGTGGCTACACCTGTTTGCATTCCCTCCAACGGTGCGTGAGGGTTCCTTTTTCTCCACAATCACATCTGCATCAACACTTGTTGTTTCTTGTGCTTTTTATTTTAGCCATTCTGATAGGTGTGAGGTGATATCTCATTGTAGTTTGGGGGTGCATTTTCCTGATGATAAGTGATGTTGAGCATCTTTTTATGTGTCTAGTGGCCATCCATATGTCTTCTTTAGAGCAATTTCTGTTCAGGTTTTCTGCCCATTTTTTAAAATTGGATTACTTTTTTTTGGGCTTTACCTTGTACGAGTTCTTTGTACATATATTTTTGATATAACTCTTTCCTGGATATGTCATTTTCAAATATCTTCTATTCAGTAGATTGCCTTTTAGTTTTGTTGATTGTTGCCTTGCTGTACAGAAGCTTTTTATTTTGATGAAGTTCCAATAGTTCATTTTTGCCTATGTTTCTCTTGCCTCAAGAGACACATCTAGTGGGGCGCCTGGGTGGCTCAGTGGGTTCAGCCTCTGCCTTCGGCTCAGGTCATGATCTCAAGGTCCTGGGATTGAGCCCCACATCGGGGGGTCTCTGCTCAGCAGGGAACCTGCTTCCACCTCTCTCTCTCTGCCTTTCTCTCTGCCTGCTTGTGATATCTCTGTCAAATAAATAAATAAAAATCTTAAAAAAAAAGAGAGACACATCTAGAAAGATGTTGCAGACAATGTCAGAGAAATTAATGCCTGTGCTCTCTTCTAGGACTCTTATGGGTTCAAGTCTCACATTTAGGTCTTTAATCCATTTTCAGTTTAATATTGTGTATGGCATTACAAAGTGGCCCAGTTTTATTCATTTACATGTAGCTGTCCATTTCATTCATCTGAATGTTATGTCCAGTTTTCCCAACACAATTTGTTGGAGACTATCTTTTTTTTTCCATTTCATGTTCTTGTCTTCTTTGCCAAACATAAACTGACCATATAATCATGCATTTATTTCAGGATTTTCTATTCTGTTTCATTGATCTGTAAGTCTACTTTTGTGGCAGTACCATAATGCTTTGATTATGTCAGCTTTGTAATATTGTTTGAGACCTAGAATTGTGATACCTCCAGTTTTGCTTTTCTTTTTCAAGACTGCTTTGTCTATTCACAGTCTTTTGTGGTTCCTTACAACTTTAGGATTGTTTGTTCTAGTTCTGTGGAAAATGCTGTTGGTATTTTGATATGGATTGCACTAAATCTGTAGGATGCTTTGGGTTATGGATGTTTTAACATTGTTTGTTTTTCCAATCCATGAGCATGGAATATTGGAATATCTTTCCATTTCTTTGTGTGGTCTTCAATTTCTTTCATCAAGGTTTCATAGTTTTCAGAGTATAGGTCTTTTACCTCCTTGGCTAGGTTTATTAGGTTCCTTTTTTGTTTGTTTGTTTTTTGGTTTTTTGGGTTTTTTGGATCAAATGTAAATGGGATTATTTTCTTAATTTCTCTCTGCTGCTTCATTATTAGGGTACAAAAATGCAATGAATTTCTGTCCATTGATTTTGTATCCTGAGACCTTACTGAATTCATTCATCAGTTAGTTTTTTGGTGGAGTCTTGCAGGGTTTTTTATATATAGTATCATGTCATCTGCAAATAGTGAAAGTTTTACTTCTTACTTACCAATTTGGATCCCTTCTATTCCTTTTACTTATCTGACTGCTCTGGCTAGGATTTCCAATACTATGTTGAATAAAAGTTGTGAGAGTAGACATCTTCATCTTGTTCCTTATCTTAAGGGAAAAGCTCTCAGAATTTCACCATTGAGTATGATGTTTGCTGTTGATTTTTCATATACAGTCTTTATTATGTTGAAATACATTCCCTCTAAACCTACTTTGTTGAGGGTTTCTTATCAGGAATTACTGTTGTACTTTGTCAAAAGTTTTTTTGCATCTATCAAAACGATCATATGTTTTTTTTATCCTTTCTTTTATTGATGTGATGTATCATGTTGATTGATTTGTGAATATTAAACCACCTTTGCATCCTGGGAGTAAATCCCACTTGATTATGGTGAATGATTTTTTTAATGTTTTGTTGGATTTGGTTTGCTAAGATTTTATTGTGGATTTTATATCTATGTTCATCATCAGAGATATTGGCTTGTAGTGTCTCTCTCTTTCTCTCTCTCTCTCTCTGTCTCTCTCTGTTTTGGTGGTGTTTTTATCCAGTTTTGGTATCAAGGTAATGCTGGCCTCATACAGTGAATTTGGAAGTTTTCCTTTCTCTTTTATTTTTGGAAAAGTTTGAGAATAGATACTGACTCTTTTTTAAATATTTGGTAGAATTCACCTGTGAAGTCATCTTGTCCTGGACTTTTGTTTGTTGGGAGTTTTTCAACTACTGACTCAATTTCCTTGCTGCTAATTGATGTGTTCAAATTGTCTATTTCCTTCTCCTTTGGTTTTAGTAAGTTATATGTTTCTAGGAATTGATCCATTTCTTCTGGGTTATCCAATTCGTTGGCATATAATATTTCATAGTATTCTCTTACAATCCTTTGTATTTCTGTAATGTCGGTTATTATTCCTTTCATTTCTGATTTTATTTGAGTTCTCTTTCTCTCTCTCTCTCTCTCTTTTTCTCTCTCTCAATGAGTTTGGCTAAAGTTTTCAGAGTTTTGTAGATCTTTCAAAGAACCAGCTCCTGGTTTCATCAATCTATTCAATCTGTGTGTGTGTGGGGGGTTGTTTTGTTTTGGTTTGGTTTTTGTTTCTATTTCATTTAGGTCCTATAGTGCCCTGCAGTGTAATGGTCCCTATTCACCAGATCCTGGCACTTCAGGGGTGTCTCCTGTGTGTTGTGTGCTCCCTGCTTCTGTGCTAAGCCACTGTCCGATTCAGAGCAGTCATCTGGAGTGGCTCTCTTTGCCTGTTGTGAGCAGCGTTTGACCCCTGTGGGGTTAGTGGACCAGTCTGGGGCAGCCTTGGGCTCGAGTTAAGTCAGACTGAGCATTTTCCAGAGATATAGTAGCACCAAACTGCAGGGCACTTTCCCTGTATTGTCCACTGAGAAGCTTTCATTGTGGGCAGGGACTGCGATCAGACCAGCCCTCTGTCCCCAGCCCACAGCTAGGGCCACAGTCTGACTGGTGTGTGGGGTTTTCTTTCCCTCTCCCCATGGTAGTAGTACTTTGGAGTGATGCTGGCCCCTGTTGGGGCTGCGTGCACACGGCCAGCCTTGTGGCCCTGATTTGAATGGGCCCTGGCCACACAATGTATTAAAAGAGTCAGATTCCCAATGTGCTCGGGGGCAGGACGCACAGTCATTCTTCCGGGAGAGGGGGCAAACTTCTGCCAGACCAGGGCGGCCAAGGCCAATCTGCAAACCATGCATGGGTAGGGGTGTAGTCCCCATCGGAGGAGATGAGCCACTGCCTCTGGATGCTGGATGGGGCTAGTTTACAAAGTGTTTGGAGTGGAGCCCACAATTTTACCGAGGTACATGTGGGTCTTCCCCAAGAAGGGATCTGTGCCCACCACTGGGGAACTGAGAACACCCCCCAAAGTGCATCCTCAGAAGACAAAGTGTTGACAGGGCTTGCACTGGCTTTCGGGGAGTGGACCTGCAGTGCTGGGACTGAGGTAAGCCTGGGTAGAGGAGGCAGCCTCCGAAGCCAGGGGGGCAGGGAGGCACTGTGTAAGCAAGTGAGGTAGTGAATGTCCCAACACTGTGCTGCTTCTTAAGGTAGCCAGTGTATTTACGCCTAGGGAGAAGGGGCAGGAAATGGCACCTGCCAGCTCCTTTGCTCCTGGAGGAATCTTCCAGAGATCTCTGTCCCTCTGGGACAAG
>CM053608.1:39707133-39741624 GCA_028646535.1 Procyon lotor | reverse complement strand
ATTTTCTGGGTTATTTACGCTGATGTGTATGTAGGACGAGGTAAGCTTAGGGTCCTTCTATTCTACCATCTTCCTTTACTCTCACAAATGTCGACAGTTTTTGAAGTTAGATGAAAGGTGCATTTTCCATTCTTGCTTTATCAATCCTCCACTCATATTTTTAGAAATATTTTCAAAATTGTATTCCTGGTATATTTCAAAACAAAATGCATGCACCGTATCAACTCACCTATGAATACTTCAGTACGCATCTCAAAAACACAGAGAAACTTTCTTAAATAATCTAATATCACTATCACACTTAAAATGAATAATGTGTCTTAATATTGTCTAATTCTTAGAGTATTTTCAAATTACCCCAAGTGACAAAAATTCTCCTTCTATAGTCAATTCATTCAAAACTAGGATCTAGAGAAGTCATACTCACTATATTTGATTTTTAGGCTCATTTTAGCATTTTAAGTGACTATCAAGCCAAAACAGTTTTTTTTTTTTCCTTTTTCTCTTTTGCTTATCTGTTGTAATTTTTGTATGCAACATCTTTTTGGAATCCAGTGAATGACCTACATTTTGTATTTGACTATTTGCTCCTTTATTTTTTTTTTCTTTCTTCTTTTATTTTATTTTTTCCCAAATATGTTTATTTTTTCAGTGTTACAAGATTAATTGTTCATGCACCACACCCAGTGCTCCATGCAATACGTGCCCTCCTCAATACCCACCACCAGGCTCCTTTAGTATGATTGCTCCTTTAGTAAGTCATTTCAGTTGCCCCTTTAGTTCATGAATTTCCTGTCAGTTAGATTTGATTCATGTTCTTTTTATTTTGTTTTGTTGGGATAATAATACTGCATAAGGTATGTAGCATATTTGATACTAAATCCTACCACTAGACACATACGTTTTGGTTTTCTCACTGCATGTTAGTGATGTGTAGTGATATTAACATTGGTAAATGAATTCAGAAGATTACAGGAAGACTATGTCGGTCTAAGTACCCAATCGACCTTTTCACCTAAAGGTTTTACTATCCATTGATGACACACCTAGATCAATTTTTCATTGGGGGTGAAATGGTGTTATCATTTCTTCTGCATATTTTAGATGGAATTATCGTGTATAGAACTTTCCCTAACCCATTTGAGCTATTTGATTACCCTCAATACAGTTCATACTGGGTATCAAAATGAATGTTGGATTCTTTCCCTATAATTATTGGTGTTTATACTGAGTTGGTACTCTAGTAATCTCCCGTGGTGTCCAAGAAGTTTTATTTCTACTTTCTTCTTATTATGAACTTATTTTTTAAATATTTATTGTTTTCATCAATACAGTTTTTCATTTTTAGTTTTCAAGTTGCACTCTGTTGGCTAGAGGACTTCAAGTTTATACATTTGTTCTTTTGACCCACTGTATTAGCCCTTATGGCATCTTTCTTTTTCATTTTGCATTCTAGGTTCACCTAGTATATTTTTAATGCACAATTATAAACAACCTTTTAATCAAGGCATACATTTATCTATATTTTTTTTAAGGTTCAGAATGGTAGTTAGAATTCACAGTCTGCGTGTTAGGAAGGGATTGCTCTTTCATTATAATTAACATTTTCTTCCAATGACTAAAATCGTTTTAAAAAGAAAGTAATAATGTTCATACTGATATTTCAAATTTAACCTTAAAATTAGAGAGCTTTCACTTAACACTTTTTCCCTTATGCTGGAAATCTTTGCTCCTGAAAATGACTTTTTAAATGTCTCTTACAATACACATGTAATTATGTCTTAATAACTATATCCATATTATCACTAAGAGTAAGATGACTGCATGCAGCTATGGTTTCTTTATAGCTAATTTTATCCTTAGAGTAATAGCCTGCTATTATTCATAGTAAAAATACTGTGTTCCAAATTTAGCAGGAGCAACTCTTGGCTGTGAATAGTTACATCACAAACTGATAAACCTTTAGATTTGTTTTGCCTTGCTTTCGATTTGTAGAGATTTTAAAATTTTTATTTGGTTTAGTTATTTCATTTTGTAAAATCTTCACATGATTTCAAAGATAAACTGTAAATTCAACATGCCTCTAATGTCAGTCTTGTCCTTCTCACTTCCTTCTTGCTCCCTTTTCTCCTCCTATGGGTAATCTTTTCATGAACTTTTTGTTTTATTTTTTCATTGTTTCCTTTTCCAAATTCGACAAATGAAGTATTCATATTTTGATTCTCATCCATTTCTTACACAAAGTACACCAGTATATGACTGTTGTGCATATATACACTGAACATCACTCCATATCCATGGACAGATATCTTTATAAATTTTTTTACAGCTTCATAGCTCACTGTTGTATGTATCCTTATTTATTCAAGCCATTCCCTACTAATAGACATATGGCTTATTCTTAACCTTTTACTCTTCTAAATATTTTTAACAAATAATATTATATATAAACTACTTTGTGGTTTGCTAATATATCTTTGGGATGGATATCTAGAAGTGGAACTGTGTAGTCCAGTGTTTGATATACTTTGTTAAATTTTGTCAAATCTCCACTGTAGGAGTTGTAATACCCGTTGCATTCTTGTAAGCGGTATAGGAGAGTGACTATTTCACTACATACTCACCAACATGATATGTTGTGAGACTTTTTCTTTTGTTTGGTTTGGTTTTTGTTCCCAATCTGTGTGGCAAGAAATGGTATCTCAGTTGTATTCTATTTGCTACTGTTTTTACAAGTGAACTTAAACATTCTTCCACGTTTTTAATGGATATTGTTATATTTATTATTTTCTCTAAGTTATCCATGTTATTTACAAATTTCATATTAAGTTGCTCAGTTACATTTTCTTTTCATTTCAAAAATTGTTTACATTTTAGAGATATTAGTTCTTTGTGATATAAGTTGCAATTTCTTAGTTTCCTATTTATCTTCTAACATCTGTTAATTTAAATTTGTATATTTATTTAATCAAATATATTTTTTATTATTTCTTATAAATTTTGAATCATAATTAAGAAGGTTTTTTTATAGCCAGGAATAAAATAATTCACCTATGCTTCCTTTTGTAACTAATCCAATGATTTAAAAGATTAACTTATCCTCACTGATTTTCCATGTCAACTCTTCACAAATTATCAAATTCATTTAGATTTATTTCTGAGATTTCCCTTAATTTTCATTTGTCCATCTGTTCATTCCCTGTTTTAGCCTTAAAGGCCTTATCATGTATATATTTTATTAATATCTTTGCTCCTTTTAAAAATAAATTTCTTTGTTTTAAAGATTTATTTATTTGAGAGAGAGAAAGAGAGTGCATACAAGCAGAGGGAATAGAAGGCAGAGGGAGAGGGAGAAACAGGCTCCTCACTGAGCACAGAGCCAGATGCGAGGCTCAATCTCAGGACCCTGGAATCATGACCTGAACTAAAGCAGATGCTTAACTGACTGAGCCACCCAGGCACACCTTAAGATAAATTTCTTAATTATATATATTTGTTTAATTTTTCCAGCTTTATTGAGGTATAATTGATAAATAAAATTGTATCTATTTAAAGTGTACAAAGTGATAATTTCATATAGGTATACACAAGGTGATAATTTCATATACATATACCACAATCAAATTAAATAACCCACCCATCATTTTAACAGCTGTCTTGTGTGTATGTGTGTGTGTGTGTGTGTGTGTGTGTGTGTGTGTGATGAGAATACTTAAGATCTATTGTCTTAGCAAATTTCAAGTATATGATAGAGTATTATTAACAACTGTCATCATGTTTTACATTAGAGTCTCGGGCTTTACTCATCTAATAATTGAAAGATTGTACCCTTTAACCAACACCTTCCATTTCCCCCCACTTCCAGCCTCTGGCAATCACCATTCTACTCTCTGCTTCTATGAATTTCACTTTTTTTTGGGATTCTGCTTATAAGTGATATCCTATGGCATTTGTCTTACCCTGTCTGGTCTATTTTACTTAGCATAATGTCATCCAGTTTCCATACTGTTGCAAATGCCAGAATTTCCTTCTTTTTTATGGATAATATTCTAGTGGGGTGTGTGTGTGTGTGTGTGTGTGTGTGTGTGTGTGTGTGTGTAGACCACATTTTCCTTATCCATTTATGAGTCAAGAAACACCAGTTGTTTCTGAAATTAGCTATTGTGAATAATGCTGCAATGAACATGGGGGTGCAGATATCTGTTCAGAGTAGTGATTTTGTTTTCTTCAGATATATATTCAAAAGTGGATTGCTGAATCATTTGGTAGTTCTATTTTCAGTTTGGGGTGTCCCTACATACTGTTTTCAGTAACAACTGTACCAATTTACATTCACCCACATTGTGCAAGGATTCCCTTTTCTCCATCTCCTTGTCGATACTTGCTATCTCTTATTTTTTTGATGATAGGAATTCTAAAGGCTGTGAGAAGTGAGATCTCATTGTGGTTTTGATTTGCATTTCACTGATGATTGATGATGTTGAGCACCTTTTCATGTACCCATTGGCTATTTGTATATCTTTTTTAAAAAATGCTTATTCAGGTGTTTTTTGTTTTGTTTTGTTTGTTTTTTTAAATGAGAGAGAGAGGCAGGGGGAGGGGAAAAAGGAGAGAGAGAATCTTAAGCAGGCTCCATACCCTGTATGGAGCCCAATGCAGGGCTCAATCTCACAATCCTGAGCTCATGACCTGAGTTGAAATCAAGAGTAGGATGCTTAACCAACTGAGCCACACAAGCCTCTTTTGACTATTTTTTTAATTGGGCTATTTGGGGTTTTTTGCTATTGAGTTATATGAGATATTCAGACATTAACTTTTTTTTTAGATATGTGGTTTGCAAATATTTTCTTTCAATCTATATGTTACTTTTCATTTAGTTGATCGCTTTCTTTGCTGTACAGCTTTTTTTTTTTTTTGGATCATAAAGAAATCTAAATAGACATGTAACTAGTAAGGAGATTGAATTTGTAATAAAAAGTCTCCCAAGAAAGAAAAGCCAAGGACCAGATGGCTTCACTGGTGAATTCTGCCAAACATTTAAAGAAGAATTAATGCCAATTTTTTTCAAATCTTTGGAATAATTGAAGAGAAAGAAATACTTCCAAAAAAATTTTAGGGGCCAGCACTATCCCAATACCAATAGCAGACAAAGATAGCGCAAGAAAAGAAAATTACAAGCTAATATCTCTGATGAGCATAGATGCAAAAATCCTCAACAAAACATTAGCAAATTGAATTTAACAGCAAATTAAAGGATTATACACCATGAACAAATGGAATTTATCTCTGAGATGCAAGATGGTTTCACATACTAAAATCAATAAATGTGATACACTACATTAACAGAATAAAGGATAAAATTATGTAATTATCTCAATAGATTCAGAAAAACCATTTGACAACATTTAACATACTTTCACAGTAAAACACTCAATAAACAGGTATACAAGAAATATAATTCAACATAATAAATGTCATATATGATAAGCTCATAGCTAACCTCATACTTGTTGGTGAAATACTAAAAGCTTTTTCTTTAGTTTTAAAGAAATTTCTTTAAGATCATGATCTCAGGATCCTATGATTGAGCCCCTCATTAAGATCAGAATTTCTCTAAGACAAGGATGTCTGTGCTCACCACTCTTATTCAACATAGTACTGGAAGTCCTAGTCACAGTATTTAGGCAAGAAAAAAGAAACAAAAGACACTCAAATTGGAAAAGAAGTAAAATTGTCTGCAGACAATAAGTTCTTATATTCAAAAAATCCTAAGAACCATTAGAACTAATAAATGAATACAGTAAGGTTGCAAGATACAAAATCAATACAAAAATCAGTTGTGTTTCTTTACACTAACAACAAACTATCTGAAAGAGAAATTAATAAGTCAATGTCATTTATAATTTAGAATAAAAGAACAATAAAATACTTAGGAATAAAAGGTTATTTCTCCAATAAATTGTTCCAGGATATTCGTTTGTTAAAGAATTAAACTGGATGCCTATCTTACACCAGTCACAAAAGTTAATTTGAAACGGACTAAAGACTTAAATGTAAGACCTGAAATAAAAAAACTACTAGAAGAAAACCTAGGTTAAAAAGCTCCTTGACATTGGTCTTCACAATTACTGTTTCAATATGACACCCAAAGTACATGTAACAAAAGCAAAAATAAACAGCATAAGGACAACAGCAAACTGTATCCTTGATTATTTTCTATATGAACTTTAAAATCAGTGATTATATCTTCAATTTAAAAAAGAACTGCTGGTATTTCTAGTTGGATCATACTGATTTTGTATACCAATTTGGGAGAATAAAGATCTTAATGAAATTGAGAGTTCCAAAAACATTAAAGTCCTTTCTATTCAAGTCTACTTTTAAAATTCTCAAAGATGTTTTAATGTTTTCCTTAGATAGGTCTAGCAAATTTTTGCTAATTTTATCCTAGGCATCTCAAAATATTTACCATTGTAAATGCTTTACCATTTTAATTTTCTAAAAAAATTTAAAGATTTATTTATTTATTTTAGAGAAAGAGCATGTGAGTGTGGGAGGGGAAGAGGGAAAAGGAGAGAAATCCCCAAGCAGATTCCTCAGTGAGCCCAGAGCCTAATGAGGGGCTCAATCATAGGATCCTGAGATCATGACCTGAGCCAAAATCGAGAGTCAAACACTTAACTGGCTGAGCCACCCAGGCCCCCCTACCATTTTAATTTTTAATGGCTTGTTTGTATATATGAGACTATTAATTTCTGTATACTAGCTTAATACTCACCTTCCTTAAATTATCTCATTGTTTGCACTAGTTTTATTGTTTATTCTCTTGGGTTATGAATTCTTATGACTTAGAATTGTTTATTTCTGTTCATTGTCTTTTTTTTCTTTTTGTTGATTTTTCCTGAATATTTATTTTGTCCACTGTCAGGGAGCATCTTATTTTGTTCCGTACTTTATATTAGTGGCTTGATATAAGTGTGTTTATCCATTTACATATGGATGGATTCATTTTTATCTCTTGGTTCTTTTATGAGGAATCTGTGTTGAATTATAAAATTCTTTCATTGGTTATCTATGGAAATAGCCATATAATATTCCTTCTTAACTATCTTAAGATGATACATATCTCATCAAAGAAAAACTACATCCGATGTAGTTAAACTGCCAAGGAAGACTTTAATTCAAGACGAGTGTAATAAGAAAGAGATTGAATCCAACTCATTTGAAACAAAACATGGAGTATTTTTAAGCACTGGGAAGTTAGTGAAAAAGTCCTGGAAGACATCAGGTAAGCTTGGTCCATGTCTTAGACCATCTGTGTTTGCTCTTTATAACTTATGGAAGTCGGTCCCCTACCTTCTCAGGAGAGATAGGAGACCTATCCTTCTTGATGATTACATTTCAAAGGGATAGCTGCCAGGTCCTTGAGAAAAACATTGCTGGGCTGTGAAACTGGCAGGAGGTTGGGAGATGATTTATCTGTACTTCAAAAGGTCAGAGAAAGGATTTGCAATTATAAATTTTCTAAAGTAAACGCTCTAAGAAAAAGAAGCTCAGAGGCCTACAGTAGGAAGAAATCTAATATTTAGTCATGCTGAGAACATGAAGGCTATTTTGGTCAATGTTGATCAATTTTCTTGCCATTATGAGTTAACCTCTTTGAACAATATAAATTATATTTAAATATCATGTAAGATTTTATTATTTAATATTTCATTTACGTTTTGACATTGATATTGATTAGTATTATTTGATTCAATTTTTTATCAGATGGGCTTTGAAAGTTTTTCTTCTTCTAATATTCTCCAGGATAATTTCAGCACATTCAGAACTACTGGACCCTTAAAGGTTTGTTACAAACATCTGGGCATGGTTCTCTTTTCTGGAGGAATCTCTGAAAGTTTTCTTTATTTTTTTATATAGAAATTTATATATTTAAACATTGCATCTTTATTAAGATTACTTTTGGTAGATTACTTTATATGTATCTTCAAATGTATTTGCCTAATTTTTCTAATTGTAATTTATATACATTTTTAAGCTGTATTTTCTTGTTTTACCTACATCTTAAGAATTCTAGGGGGCCTGGGTGGCTCAGTGTGTTAAAGCCTCTACCTTCGACTCAGGTCATGATCTCAGGGTCCTGGGATGGAGCCCCACATCAGGCTCTCTGCTCAGCAGGGAGCCTGCTTCCCCCTCTCTCTCTGCCTGCCTCTACCTACTTGTGATCTCTCTCTCTGTCAAAAAATAAAAATAAAAAACCTTAAGAAAAAGATTTCTATATGTTATATTTTGATAATTATTTTTTAGAAACTGCAAATTAATTTTGTATTTCCCCCTTTGATCCTAGATATGCTTAATCCTGCACTGCTAAGTTTGCAAGTGTAAAGTTCTTTAGTATTGATTTTGTTACACTGCGATCAGAGAAATGCTGTTTGTCTTATTCACAATTTTTAGAAAAAATTTTACTGGGTATTTTGGCTTGTGGCCTAACAATCAATTTTCATAAAACATTTCATATACATGTGAAAAAATATGATCCCCGTTATTGGGGAGCAGAAATTGATACACTATTGATTATATCATTTAGATCTCAATATCCTTACTCAATTATTTTCCACTTCATGTGTCCAGGTATTAGAGGGGTGTGTAAAACCCTATCCAAACTGTGTCTTTAATTTTGTCATATTGTTCCATGGTATATTTAATCTTTATATAAAATTTTGTATTATTTTATTTTTTCCTGGGCTTTTAAAAATTTTTTACAGTGGGGCTTTTGATGATGGGTAGTTTGCATTTTTCCAAGTTTCATCTGATACTAATGTCCTTATATAAAATCCTTAGCCAACTCTTCTTTAAATGTTATATAATACCATCTTATTATAAACAACATTTTTCTCCCCTCCCCCTTTCTCCTTTACTTTCCAATTTTAGTCACTGTTATTATTTTGGTCTATATTTAAAAAGACAACATAGTCTACCGTCTCTTCCACATTATTTTTTAGTCTAAAATCCCCTCATAAACATATCTACTGTTCACCCCAAACATATGTCAACATTTCTTGGTCATTTAAAAATACCAGAAATTTGTTCTCTAATAAAATTCTCAAGAAGGGATCATTCCAACAATACTTTCCAAGTTAAAAAAAATTCATTAATACATGCATGTGGCTTTCACAGTATATAAAATACTTGACTCACATTTTCTTTTCTTGAATATCTTAAAAACATGGTCTTCAGCCTGTATTTCAGTGAAATAATATATCATATTTCTCTCAGATGCCATTCTGACTTTCTTTTTAACTGACTCTTTTCCCAGATCTCAAAAAATTATTTTTTTATATTTAAAGTTTAATTGCTCTAAGAACTGTCTCAGTTTTGGTTATTTTGATTAGACTTCCAAGGTTGAGAGTGTGCTTTTCCAATCTTCTTTATTGCAAGAAAGCTTTCAGAAGTACGTTATAACTATTTCTTATGCTTTATTGTGTTGCACTTCCTCTTTGAGGACTCCATTAGGCATGCATTGGATCTTTTTGCATATCTTTTATGTCTGTCACATTTTTTCCAAACCATCCTTGACTATTTTTTGTTGTTGTTATTTATTTATTTTCCTTTCATTCCCTCCCTGTGATTTCTTTTATATCTATCTGCTTCAAATTGCTATTTAGTGTTGGTTTTTAAGTTTTGTTCTATTTTCTTTTTTTCGTTCTTTCCTTAGGCCCCTTATTTCTTTTTTATTTATATATTTTTTAATTTTTAATTTTTTTTTAGCTAGACTCCACACCCAGCCTGGGGACCTATGCGGGGTTTGAACTCATGACCCTGAGATCAAGACCTGAGAGAGATCAAGAGTCAGATGCTTAACTACAGAGTCACCCAGGCATCCCTAGGTCCCTTACTTCTGGACTCATAGCCTTCTGTTATTTAGTCAAATCATTTCAAAGCTTTTGTATTTATGACTTCTAAAATTTGCATAACTAATTTTTAAATATTAGGTTAAAATTGTCACATTCTTTATGAGCAACTTTTCTTGGGGTATTTTATTTAACTACTAGAATACTGTTCATTTTATTTTCATCATTTTTACTTTCATTGTCTTAGTTTGGAATTTAATACTGATTTATTTTCTTTTTGTTTAAATGTTAGTGCTTTCCCTTTCCATAGGCACTCCTAGGCTCTTAAGAAGGTGTTTCTGTGGGGATCTGGGACGGGTCAGTGCAGTTGTCTTGTTCAACAGCTAAAGTCTCCCTTCTCTGTTAGAACCATGAATTATTTAAAAATATGGTCTTTTTGTGAAGCCACTTTTCAGGGATAAGCCTGTCTCAGGAACATTCTCACTTCTATCTCATTTTTATCCAAAGCTGTAAGGGCTGCATCTACATTCCTGGACATTGTGAAGGCTGAGCTCTATCATGAACACAACAAAGTGACTTGGATCTTCACTCTATTCCTATAGTTAATTCTTGTTTCACCTCTTGGCCCTTGTAACTCTTGTTACTTCTAGAGCCAGGATTCAAATTTAGATGTGACTCCATCCCTCTAAGCCCTTGTCCTTTAGAAACTTTATCGCAAGGTACATGATTAAGATTTCAAAGTTGCTTCCTATCTCCCCTATGGGCAACCACTAAATAATTTTCCACTTTTGCAGCATCTAAGGCAAATTAAATACAAATGACTTTCAAAAAAGAAAGAAGAAAACAGCAGTGGAACTGATTAATGGCATGACTGTGAACTGATTAATGGCATGACTGTTAACTGGGGTGCTGTGTCTATCTCAATTTTGGAGCAGGCCCTTGCATATGGTAAAGGTTAATAAATGTTCATATTTTTGGCCACAAGTCAGCATATCTTACTGACCTTGCTATTTTTTTTTCTTACCAGTACTGACAATATAGAACCTGGTTTTTACATTTCTCAAGTATCAGTAGTTTTCCGTGATTTCAGGAGCAAGATGTTGGACAATTTGCTTGATGTTTTTAAAACTCTTATTTCTTGACAAATCTAGAGTTGTGTGACTAATAAGGATAAGATGTTCATTCATTCATTTCTCCACTTGCTTCACATCTGGTGTCCTTGTTAATCCACTTCAGTGAGATTCTTCCTCATCTAATTTTATTACAGTTCATATGGGGATGTTATGATTTATAACTATGTCTAATGAGATGCAGAAGTTGCCACTTTGTTGAAAAATAAAGTGGAAGTTCCTATTCTTTCTAATTTGTTGAGCTCTGATAAACTTGGTCTGTTCTGTTAGAGATATGTGCATTTATATGATGTACACATATATGATATGTACATTACATATATATGATGAAAACATTAAGAAAAAACAATAGAAAATATCACGATTTTTATGTGGGTATTTACTAAAGCCAAAAGAGTAAGGGTTTTGGAGGGCTGACATGAAAATCTGAATCCTGGCTCTGGAAGCACTATGCTACATATCCTTGGAGGTTCCTTAATTTCTCTGATTCTCTTTGCTTTTCTGGGAAAGTCAGTATAATAGTATCTACCTTGCTAAGTACCTCTAGCAAAAGAGGTAAACAGTACAATTTGGTCTGCAGTATCACTTAAAAGAAATTAAATCCTAAAATAATACTGTGTGGCTTGAGATGCTTCTCACCTACTACTTCAAAAACCTGGGGGCTATAAATTCCAATGACTTCTTAATTTTATGATATATGATGAGAGACATGGAAGTAGATCGTGCGAATGGGGAAAGGGGAGTTGATTTACTGGGCAAAGTAGTTTATTAACTACTTTCTCTGTGTACCCTTTAGGAATTGTTTGACTGCTAGTAATGGAGACTTGAATACCGTGTCTTAACCTAGGGTATTATTCTAGAAAAAGTCCATATATAGAGAGGCATCAAAGCTAATATAAAAGCTCTGAAAGTCATCAGAGACCCAGACTCCTTCCATTTTCTCTTCTGCTACCTTTAACACATTGCTTTTGAAGTTGCAGTACATGGTTTCCTTCTTCAAAGTTATATGAAATGTTTCTTCTAGTACTCTGTGTATCTTGTCTAGTGTTTCAGGCAGAAAAATGGAAAGGGAAAAGACGTATATGGACTTCCCTGAAACCCCAAACAATGAATTCTCTCACATTTTATCGACATCCCTACCTATAAGGGAGACTAGATAAAATGGTTTTGGAGGCCAGGGCCTCACCATCATTCCATTAAATTAATATTCTGTTAGTAAGAAAGAAGAGGAAAACAAATATAAGAAATTAGTAGTCTCCAAAACACTGTTCATCTCATGTAATCATACCTTCATCCCCAAAAAGAAGGTAGAATAAGAACAGAATACTATGGGAAAGAAGTGCTAAGTGGCATGTCCTTCAGTGGGAACACAGTGGCATGTCCTTCAGTGGCATGTCCTTCAGGTTGGGGAGCTGCCTTCAAAAGACATCATAGATGAGATAGTGTTGTTTTGGGCAGGAATAACAGCATCCAAGGAGATGTATGAGAGCAGCTAGAGTCCCGGAGAACCAAACATGGGGTAAAAATGTAATATTAAGTAGCAATGATAAAACTTCCAGGAAACAAAAAGCTCTCAGGCTTAAGACCTTGCTTTTGTTAAGTTGAGCAAAAGTTTCTAAATTACTAGCAAGGATATGTATTTTTTTTCTTTTTTTTTTTTAAGATTTTTTATTTATTTGACAAAGAGAAACACAGCGAGAGAGGGAACACAAGCAGGGGGAATGGTAGTGGGAGAAGCAGGCTTCCTGCAGAGCAGGGAGCCCGATGCGGGGCTGGATCCCAGGACCCTGGGATCATGACCTGAGCTGAAGGCAGACGCTTAATGACTGAGCCACCCAGGCGCCCTTATTTTTTTTCTTAAAAGTACTTTATCATACTCTCTTATATTAGCATCTCCATTACTCCTCCTTTGCAATATCCTAAGTACTGGTGTCCCTCTAACCGAGCAGTAGGTACAAACACAACGCCAAATAAAAGACAAGATGCTATTAGGAGAAAACAATGAGTTTATAAAAAGCATTGAGAAAAGCAGATTAATGTGGTAGAGATTTGAGTCAGTCCTATTAAACAGAAAATGCAAAGATCTTTTAAGAACATTTGCTTCAGGAAAATGTGAGGTACATGAAGATTCAGTGTTATGTGGCTAGAAAAATACACCTTAAAAATCAATTGGTGGTTTAATAAGCAATTGTAGCAAAAATTCTATTATGGCAGATAAGTTATGAACATTTTAAAGGACTCAGGAACTTTTTAATCACACAAGGGCTCGTGGTCAAGTACTCACAGATTCAAGCACTGTAGCCCAAATGTCAGGTGGTAAAATTCCATCTTATTCAATACACACTCAGGTCTTAATGCCACGGTACTTTATGGCCAGGCTTTAAAGATTGGGAAAGAGACAATTTTCCAATTCTAATAGCTATCAAATAGCACATGAGGCATTTGTGTTCTAAAGAAATAGCAGAGAACTATCTCATTTTCAGCAAATGAAAGATCATCTATTTGCCAACTACAGCCCAAATGTCTCTTTTATCACTGCATATTTTGTCAATTGTGACCCTGGCAGGCTTCACTTTATTTTTAAAGGACATTTAAAAATGTGCTTCAATCATTTTCAGTTAATTATAACATTAACATGTTCAATTATGGCTTCAAACTTGATGCCAAATTATAGATAGGAAGGGAAACGTGTTGAAATACTGAGTGTTAACAAGTACAGCCATCCTGAGGATAACATCTGGAAATGGAAAGACTACTGTAAGGGTGTGAACTTGTGTGGAGAGAGAATAAATTGTCAGTCATTTCCTAAATGTGAAGTTTTACTGGAGACATATTGCTTAAACCATTGGAAAAGAAAATCAGAGTTCATCACCCAGAAGCTAAAGGTATTGATACATCATATACTTTTGAGTCTTTCTAGACTCAAGGACTTTGCATAGGATGTTCCCTTTCCCTGAACCACTCACTTCTCATCTCTGCTCACTATCTCTTATTCATCTTAAAGGTGATAAGTGGGATGTCCATTCCTTATACAAACACAGCATCTACTAGGGCCTGTATCACACTTATAATAATGTTATCTGTTTATTCATATTTATTCATATGTCTTCCCTAATATTCTATAGCCCTGTAAAAGTAGTAGTAGTAGTGCATTGGTTGTTATTCTATCTCCATGTCAACCTTAATGCCCAGCAACCCTGAAGAAATCCTTGCCTAATGAATGAATGAATGAAAATAATGTATGTCAGAGGCAGTTAAATATTTAAAATTTATAAGGCTAAATTCAAGTTCTCTCCCATTCCTATATCTTCATAATTATTTTCTGAGAAAGAAAGTACAAATTAGGATGTTACTTGGAAATAACTACCCCTTATCACATAAAAAATGCAATTAAGAGAAATTTTGTCCTGAAAATGAGAAGTTTTCTATGTTTCTCTTGTCTTGACAAGAATTCAAAATGTTTTCTTCTAGTCACTAATTTTCTTTTTTCTTGGGGGGAAATCCTGCCAAATTTTCCATATACACCACCAGTTCAGGATTTTGATGGCCTAGAAGATTTGTAAATAGAAGTTATAGTGTGTTGTGTTTCTGTCTGTTTTGTAGCAAAATTATGGGTGATACAGGGTGGATTTTGTTCAGGCCTGGGGAATATGATCATCTGCTTCACAACTTCCAAAGGACGTGATATGATAAGTAAGGGTGATAACTAAAAGCACATTTACAAGAACCGATTATATAGATTCCTAAAGGTGGAAGAAAGTAAGAGAATGAATATTTATATTGTTGGTGATCTGTGTCCTAGGTACTGTGTTGAACAATGTATAAAACATAGTGGTTAAGAATATAGATTCCGGGGCGCCTGGGTGGCTCAGTCGTTAAGCGTCTGCCTTCGGCCCAGGTCAGATCCCAGAGTCCTGGGATCGAGCCCCGCATCGGGCTCTCTGCTCTGCGGGAAGCCTGCTTCTCCCGCTACCATTCCCTCTGCTTGTGTTCCCTCTCTCGCTGTGTTTCTCTCTGTCAAATAAATAAAATCTTTAAAAAAAAAAAAAAAAAAAGAATATAGATTCCAAAAAAAAAAAAAAAGAATATAGACTCTGGACTCAGACTGCCAAGGTTCAAATTTATCTTTGACACTTAGTAGATATGTGACTTTGGAAAAGCTTCTGAATCATCACTGTGGTTACATATCTGAGCCTCAACGTTCCCATCTGTAAAGTGGAGAGAGCTGTAGCTCATACTTGATAGGATTTGGAGGAGTATTAATAATATATGTGCTATGTAGGTAGAATCTGGCACAAAGAAGTGTTCATATGCATGTGTGCTTCAGTTATTTTCATCAGTATTTAAATGCAGGTCAGTTTGTTTTTTGGTTTGTTTTTTTTTCCCCTAAAATTTCTACAATGGGAAGTTTGGATTTCTTGTCCAAGAGCCTAAGAAAGATAGCAAACAGACATTTTCCCTTTAAGAAGTCAGGAAAATCCTAGTCTTGTAATTGATTTGAAGAAAGAAAACAAAGGTTTTATCACTATTTCTAAAACCAGGCTATTTGTGTGAGCACTTATTACTGAAAGAAAGCTTATGGGCATTTTCTGTCTCCCAGGTGATAGTCATGTATATCTACTGAATAGCACCAACAATTTTTTTGAGTGATGTTTCTTATCCAAATTGAGTTTTGAAAAATATTTGGTAGAAAATGAAGGTGAAGACAATTGAGGAGTCGGAATATAGTCAATCAATAGTCAAGTAGGAGAATACAAAACCGGAGATGCTTTTTGTAAAAACAGTATCAACAAAACATTCCCTGTCATCTCAATTGATCCATCCAAGTGAGGCGTACATTTGACAATGATGAAAATAAGGATTACTATCTTGAAGAAATATACTTAAGCAGCTACAAAGACTATCAAGAACGGGAAGGCAGTTTCTGAAGCAATCAAAGTCACTATTGGTGGTTAGCAAGAGTAAGTGCTGTTTTTCTGATATTTTGAGCTAAATAAGTTTTATATCTATACATCCTGATCCTTTTTTACAAGTGTTAGGTCAGAACAATCCACTTTGTTACTATCTGTGCACAATTTTATAAGACATGCTCTAAAGTGAGGGAATATACTCAAACACCCATACAGTTGTTTCCTGGTCCAACGCCACAACTTTTAAAGCTAGATCAATAATTTCTTATTCTGAAAAAAATAATAATAACTTCTTATTCTGGTAGTTTTAAGATAACCTACTGGCCACTGAGATTAAAGTCTATGATACCAAATAAGAAAACAAACAAAATCTTTATAGACTTTATATTATGTTAAGTAGATTATAATAGAAGAGTTTTAAAGGAAGATCTTTACTGATATGAATGATCAGATTCTAGCCAAATGGCACAAAATCTTCTATTTCGCCAATAGATCTTAATCTTTGCCATTTTTTTTAAATTTATTTTTTTAAGCTGGTGCTATTCAGCATAGTCTCTGAAATAAATGGTATTGGGAAAACTATACAGCCACACGCAAAGGAGTGAAACGACCTCTTCTGATACCACATACAAAGATTAACGCAAAATGGACTAAAGACGAACAGAAAACCTGAAATCATAAAACATTTAGGAAAAAAATAGGGGTAATCTCCTTGACATTGGTCTTAACAATAGTTTTTTGGATTTGAAAACAAAACCAAAGGCAAAAACAGCAAAAATCAACAAATGGGACTACATCAAACGAAAAAGTTCTGCTCAAGAAAGAAAACAATCAACAGTATTAAAAGACAGCCTACTGAATGAGAGAAAATATTTGCAAAACATCTCTCTGATAAAGGGTTACTATTTAAAGTATATGAAGAATTCATACAACTCAATAATAAAAACAAACAAAACATCAACCAGATTAAAAAATAAGGAGGGGATCTCAGAAATTTTTCCAAAGAGGACCAAAAATGGCCAACAGGCACATGAAAAGGTGCTCAACTTTACTCATCACCAGGGAAATGTAAATCAAAGCCATAATAAGATATCATATAACACCTATTAGAATGACTGTTTTTAAAAAGACAAAAGGTAGGGGCACCTGGGTGGCTCTGTAGGTGGCTAAGCCAGTGCCTTCCGCCCAGGTCGTAATTCCAGGGGCCCTGGGATCGAGCCCCGCATGGAGCTCCTTGCTCATCCGGGAACCTGCCTCACTCTCTCCTCCCCACTTGTGTTCTCTCTCGCTGTCTCTATCTTTCTCTCTTTCTCTCTCAAATAAATAAATAAAAATAAAATCTTTAAAAAAAAGACAAGAGACATCAAATGTTGGCAAGGATATGGAGTAAAGAAAATCCTTTGTGCACTGTTATTGTAAATGTAAATTGGTATAATCACTATGGCAACAATTTCTCAAGAAATTTAAATAAGCAATTGAATAATTAATTTAATTTAATAAAGTTAAATAAGGAATTAATATTTAAAAATATTAAATGCAGAATATGATCCAGCAATTCCATTTGTGTTTAGATACTAAAAGGAAACAACATCATACTCTCAAAAAACTATCTGCACCCCTGTGTTCATTGCAATATTATTTATAATAGCCAAGACATGAAAAAACCCAAGTTTCCACCTATGGAAGACTAAAAAGAGAAAATAGAGCATGTACATACACATAGGAATACGATTCAGCCACAGAAAGAAGGAAATCCTGCCATTTGGGACAACAAAGAAGATCTTGAGGACATCATGATGAGTGAAATAAGTCAGATAGATAGACAAATAATGTATGATCTCATTTATATATAAAATCTAGGGATGCCTGGTTGGCTCAGTGGGTTAAAGTCTCTGCCTTCAGCTCAGGTCATGATCTCAGGGTACTGGGATCAAGCCCCGCATTGGGCTCTCCGCTCAGCAGTGAGTCTGCTTCGCCCCCCTCTCTCTGCCTGCCTCTCTGTCTACTTGTGATCTCTCTCTCTCTCTGTCAAATAAATAAATAAAATCTTTAAAAAAATATATAAAAAAAAAAAGAACTCAAAGTACAGAAAATAGATTGGTGGTTGCCAGTGGTGGGAGGTAAGGAGTTGGGGAAATGGATGAAGGTGGTCAAAAGATACAGCCTTCCAGGGGCGCCTGGGTGGCTCAGGCGTTAAGCGTCTGCCTTCGGCCCAGGTCATGATCCCAGGGTCCTGGGATCGAGCCCCGCATCGGGCTCCTTGTTCGGCAGGACGCCTACTTCTCCCGGTACCATTCCCTCTGCTTGTGTTTCTCGCTGTCAAATAAATAAAATCTTTAAAAAAAAAAAAAAGATACAGCCTTCCAGTAATAAGAGGAATAAGTTCTGGGGATAAAATGTATAGCATGGTAACTAGGTTCATGAAGTAGTATATGTTCAAAAGTTGCTAAGAGAGTAGACCTTAAAAGTTTTCATCACAAGAAAAAAATGTAAACAAATAATATGAAGGATGCACTCTGAAATGTACCGATGAATGTTATTTTAGTGTTTTTAAAATAAAATAAAGCAAGTAATTCCCCTGATATGTGTTATTATAATCACAGTTGCTGAACCCTGAGATTTAATTCAAATGACACTTCAATTTCTCAATTGGTGTGGATTATTGGGAGCAAGGCTTATGAAGAACAAAGATGAAGGAACATCTCATTTTATCACTAAATTTTATTTTTAAGATAGATCGTATATAGAGATTATGAGAACTCTTAAAGCATCAAAAATGTGCCTCCTCCAAAAATCACATACTTCATTCCAATTCAGCAATAACTTAACATTTTCTTGGAAATAACTACAATTCACTACAAAGCCTGAGTTAATTATTTGCTTATTTGTACTGATCTTTAATTTTGTTTAATTTTAGTCCCATCTGTTTTTTGTTTCTCTGTTCTTCTTTTCTTTACTTCCTTTTGGCTAATAAGATAAAATCAGTATTCATTTTATTTATTTATTCATTTCTTGGAATGTTGTCTATAATTCTTTCTTTTTTTGTTTATATACTTTTTTGTATATTTGTATAGTGGTTACCATGGGGATTACAGTACGTGTTTAGAACTTGTTCCACTTCATAAAACATACAAAATGTATAAACATATTAGTTTCATTTAATGTTCCATTTTCATGTAACTATTTTCATCATTTATTACTTACGCATGTATCTTAAATGTTATTTTTGCTTTACTTTTTAAATTTTTTGGTTATTTTTTGTTATTTCTGCTTTAAACAAATATCTTAAAATATTTAAATATATTAAAAGGAATAACATGATAATCGTTTTCCTTTTAACTTCATATGTAACTTTTTTTTTTTTAAGATTTT
Organism: Procyon lotor; assembly: GCA_028646535.1. NCBI lineage: Eukaryota > Metazoa > Chordata > Mammalia > Carnivora > Procyonidae > Procyon > Procyon lotor. Next base: position 39,722,358 of record CM053608.1, on the reverse strand, counting down.
TTATTTATTTGACAGAGAGAAACACAGCGAGAGAGGGAACACAAGCAGAGGGAGTGGTAGCGGGAGAAACAGAAGCCCAATGCGGGGCTCGACCCCAGGACCCTGGGATCATGACCTGAGCCGAAGGCAGACGCTCAACGACTGAGCCACCCAGGCTCCCCAATATGTAACATTTCTAATAGGCATAATTTTTCCAAACCTAATGTTAATGTAATTTCCTTTCTACATGAAGAATTTCTTTTCCCATTTCTTATCATGCAAGTCTACTCACGATCAACTAATTCTTTTATCCTTTTTCATCTCTCATTTTTGTCCAAAAGTGTTTTGTCACTTCCACCTTTAAAAGATATTCTGAATCTTCTTGTCTCTATCACTTGTGCCACTGTCTCTGGATGGCCCTTTAAATAAGGAATTACTTATTCCTTATTTTTCTTATGTTTCTTAGTGTCCTGCCATCTTCTACAGTTGTCAGCCAAAAGATTTCATGCCCACCCTAATCCGGCATGACCTCATTTTAACTTAATCACATGTGCAAAGATCTTACTTCCACATAAGATCACATTCTGAAGGGCAGTGGGACGGCCCAGTGACATGAGCGTCTGACTCTTGGTTTTGGCTCCGGTCGTGATCTCAGGGTTGTGAGGTTGTGAGATTGAGACCCTTGTTGGGCTCTGGGTTCAGTGCGCACTCTGCTTCAGATTGTCTCTCTCTCTCTCTCTTTCTCAAGTAAATAAATAAAATTTTACAAAAAAAATCACATTCTGAAGTTCCAAATGGTCATGAATTTGAGGAAGACACTACTCAACCCACTACATAGATGTCTTACACTTCTAGAGTCCAATGATTACTATAGTAGCACCTCTTATCCATGGGGGTATATTCCAACACCCCCAGTGGTACCTGAAATCACAAATATTCCTAGACCCTATACATATGTATGTTTTTTCCTATACATACATACATATCTATGATAAGGTTTAATTTATATATTAGGCACAGAGATAAACAATAACAAAATAGAAGAACTATAACAATATACTATAATAAAAATTATGTGAATGTGGTATCTTATTATACTGTACTCACCCTTTTTCCTTTGATGATGTAAGATGAGAAAAAGCCTGTGTGACAAGATGAAGTGAGGTAACTGGAGTAGAAATTATGACACAGCCTTATGCCACTATGGACATTCTGACTACAGGTCAGAAAAGCATCATCTGTTTCTGGAAAGCAGTTAAAACGAACAACTGAAACAGCAGGAAGTGCAGATCCTGAGGGACTATTGTATTTTCACGGAAACCCCACTCTATTGTAATGGCCAATATATAAGATTAAGTTTTGTTTGACAAATTGTGCAAGATCAGTTAACAGGGTGCAGTTTGCCCACCCAGCAATTTCATATCACATATGTGTTGGTGGTAGTGTTTCTGTTGTACTGTTTTACATTCAAATTCCACCAAATGACTCAAAGGCCTTAAAGTTATTTCAGTGAAGTAAGGTACATGTTTAAACTCAGAGTAATGTTACGGACATAAACAATCCAAAAGACTCCAGGCTTATTAAACAATAGGATTCAATTGATGTTAGGTCAAATAAATCTGAAAAGGTGATTATTTTTCAACAGTCAAAAACAAAAGTGCAAATCGGAAATGAGAAGATTAACTTCTGAAAATTGGATTGCATTGTGCTAGTAATACATTCTCCCAGTCTTTCATCTGTACAGATAGAATTTTAAAAGTTTCACTTTATGTAGCAAATATATAAGATGTTCATAAAACTAGGTATAATGCTAATGACATATATTCAAAAAATGGAAAAAGCTCTTGGCAAAAATCCTCTACAAAATAACACTACAGAATCCACATTATACAATAGAAAAAATAATCGCTGTTCTTCCATGTACAAACTAGAAAGTTGTTTGCTTCTCAAGATTGCTAACAGGCAGAATCACTTCTTGGTATTGATTCTGTGTATATATATATATATGTGTGTGTGTGTGTATATATATGTATGTATGTATGTATGTATATATATACATACATATATATGTGTGTGTATACACACACACACACACACACATATATATATACACACACACATATATATGACAACATTGTTTCTGTTTATTACTGAAAAGCTATTCTACAGGAAAAAAAGTATTTTCAATAATTTTTTTTTTACTTATAATGTAAACCAAAAAAAGAATGTTGGGATTAACATAGTTGAGTGCAGTAAGGAATGGAACTAATAAGTATATTTAAAAATTTGCAATTCTAACATGGCTTTATTCACACAAAATAGTAACAGGTAAGCAATATGACTTCTGATTTTCTGATTAAGCATGGAATAAAGCAGTAAAATTTAGGAATATAATGAAATTGTGGTCACCAATAATACATCATTGCCATGTGTTATGTAAAGAAATAGTAGAAAACACTGGTTTTACTTCCTCAGAGTGTGAAACACAAGCCATCAAGGGAAAGATATTTTCATGAACTTTCAAAATAAAGAACAGATTTTAAAACATTGACTTATGATCTCAATAATGTCAAGAAAGATAATTTATAAAAGTTCAAGTTAGTTTTCTAAGTGACTGTCTTTATCTCAAATAGTGTGAAAGAAAATTGTGATTTTTTAAAATTGAGATTAAGAGGATAGTATATTTTAAGACCCAGTTATTATGCAAATTGTTGAGACATTGATTTTTCTCTCCTAACCTTGATGAAATTTTCAACCATCAGAGAAATTAATTAATGACTATTCTTCAGAATATTCAACACCACATATAATTGATAGCCTAGAACAATAAAAACTTTCCACAGCGGAGTATATCAAGGCCTCACTTCTCTCACACTTAGTTTCCAGTGGTTTTCAGTGTGAAATCTCTTCTTGGTTTCTTAGTTCGTGGCCAATCTGAATATTTAGAGGTGTCTGTGAGACATATGAAACACGTGTCGTTCCCATCAACCAGTAATTAATTGCGTGCTATCTGTTTCAGTTTGTATAATGAACAGTAAAGATAACCATGACCTGACAGGAATTCTGAGCTATAGCTCAAGCTAGATGCCATTAGGCTTAGTAAAGATGATTTCAGTACAAGGTTCTAAATGATACCTCAGCCCTCCACTTCATATTGAATAATCATTAATTGTTCTTAATATCATTAAACTTTAAATAGTTATTTACATTATTTAAATTTATGAGAATTTTATTTACAAAAAACGTTTGAATTTTTTTTTAATTTAAAGGGAAAATAGAAGCAGAAAATAATAAAATGTATTAAAATGTGTAAAAACATTTTTTTAAACTGGAATGTGCAAGAAGTTGTGCATCCAATTATCAGGGTTCTTGCTAGCTAATGAGATAATCTGGACTACAAAAAAAAACCAGAATAAACATTTTAATTATAAAACACTCTGCATTGGGGCACCTAGGTGACTCAGTTGATTAATCCTCTGATTCTTCATCTCAGCTCAGGTCTTTATCTCAGGATCATGAACTCAGGCCCCACGTTGGACTCTGTGCTTGGTGTGGTGTCTACTTAAAAATAACAAAACAAAACAAAGAAATGTTTGTATCAATTATCAAGTGAATAGATAACTTAGAAGCTTCAGGGATCCATCAGCTAGAAACTTCATGTTGTTTCATTAAAACCGACTTTTTCAGAGTATTCATGAGAAATTTTCAGATTTTCTTTCTTCTATACTCAGAGCTTATTCTTTCCATGTAATTCTGTTGCAATTGGCAAGATCTCATTCTATTTTATATGACAAACAAGAAAGAAAAGAAAAACCAACTCATAAATACAGAAAATTTTGGTTGCCAGAGGGGAGGAGGGTGGAGAGTTGGGTGAAAAGGTGAAGGGGATTAAGCAGTATGAACTTCCAGTTATAAAATAAATAAGCCACAAAGATGAAAAGTACAACATAGGGGAGAATATAGTCAATAATATTGTAATGACGTATGGTGACTATCTGAATCCTGATGAGCATTAAGTAATGCATAGAATTGTTGAATTGCTATGTTGTACACCAGAAACTAAAATAACATTGTGTATCGACTATAATCCAATAATAATTTTGAAAAGTCTGTTGTGAGTGTGATGTCTTGCAGACAATTAAAATGACTATCAATTCTGTTTCAATTAAGCTGTATTTGTTCCTTCTCTATAGTATTATTGGTTTTGTTCCTCAGATTTCTTGGAGTGGTCAAGTATGCTTTCTAGCTGAAACTCAAGTAATCGCTGTTCTAGCTAAACTCCTTTGGTGTTTTGATGATCCTCAGTCATCAGAGAGAGGAGACTTCAATTTAGACACTAATGTCACATCTTGTTCCGTTTCATTTTTCTTTCATTTTACATACGTTTCAGAGACATATTTTCTATTCCATTTTATTTTCCATTAGCTTTGTTCCTATATATGGAAATCTGACTTTTCCCTTTAACCTATAGGAGAATACTACAGTTTTCACAAAAGTATGTTGAACATAATTGAAACTTTCATTGATTACATTCTGGTGCTTTAGCACATGGATTCAGAACACAAGTTCTCAAATTTATTTTAGGGGTCTTTTAGTTCCTTATTTTCTTGATCTATTTTATCAATTTAAAATGAAGAAAAAGGACAAAATTCTCATCATTATAGATTATGATAAATTAGGAAGTCTGTTAGGGTCCTGGAGGGATATAAATTCAAAGAAACACAGTGAAAGGTACAAGAAATAAATATTCCAGATTGGTGAAGAAACATGCAGAAGATTACTGAATAATATGGAAAGACAAGAATGAATGGATGGGCATTGGTTGGTTGTGCCTGGGGATGAATATGCTATTCGATTGCAAAAGAGCTATCACATATACCTATGCCTTTGATTTGCTCTCAACAAACTGATTTCTCTAATCAAAGTTTATCTTGATATTTCAAATTGAATTAGATACTTGGAAACTGCCTGTTAAGGCTCTAGGACAGGAAATTAAATTATCCAAATTATCTATTGGAGAAATGATGTGTAATAAGTACTATCACAATTCCAAAGATTTCACATTTTTGTTTATATTCATGAAAGATATTGGTCTGTAGTTGTCATTTTTTGTGACATCTTTATCTCAGTTTGGTATTAAGATAATGCTGGCCTTTCAGAATGAATTAGGAAGTGTTCCCTCTGTTACTTCCTGGAAAAGTTTGTGTGGAATTAGTATCATTTCTTCCTTAAAAAATTGAGAGAATATGCCAGTTAAACAATCTGGTCCTGATACTTTCTTTTTGGAAGGGCATTAGTTATTGATGAAATTGCTTCAACAAACATAAACTTATTCAGATTATCTATTTTTCCTTGAGTGATTTATTCGGTTATTGGGTACGTAATCAAAGGAACGAGTCTGATACAAAGTGAAGGTCAAGCATGGCTTTATTTGGCGCCAAACATAGAGAATTACGCTGACGGGTCAGAGCCTTCTCTGTGGAGAGAGCGACCCCTCCCAGCCTCACAGATTAACTTTTATAGAGCAAAGGCCATGTGGTTAAGCCTTGGCCACACACAGGTGGCCAATGAGATTTTAACACACACAGAAAGTTGCATAGTCATGTTAGGCCACACGCAGGTGGCCATTTGAATTACAATTTACCCTATAGTAGCTGTTTGAAGGAGCCCTCTGACTCGCCCTTATCTTCCTGGGCTTGTTTTTGAGTAAATTCCTCCAGGGCAAGATCAATTTAAGTTTACTGCACAAACAACAAAATGGCTGTTTAACCAAGATGGAGTCACTGTGGCTAAGTAGGCCCTTACAAGATTATCTATTTTTCCTTGAGTGACTTTTGATACATTGCGTCTTTAAAAAAAATGGTCCATTTCATCTATTATTTTTATTACAATACATCTTGCTATTCGTATGTATGTGTATGTATTTATGTTTTTGCTTTGCTCAGTATTATAGTTCAGTATCTAATACTGTATCTGGAATTTATTTATTTATTTATTCATTCATTCATTCACTTATTATTTATCTGTATACTTATTTTGCTTATTCAATTCACATAGAGGTGTAAAAAAACCACCTAACTCAAATGGGCCTAACACATAGTGATTTTCATTGTTTTATTGTTGTTTTTTTACTTTTTTTTTTTAACCTTTTAGGGAAAGGTCTATGGCCACTAACTCATTAATTGATAAAGTTCTATCAACATGGATAATGAAATCTTTGTCTCATCAACTTATGAGATTTGCATTTTCACAATCCAATCATTATTATTTAAACAGACAATGATTATTGACCTTACCTTTCAAATCAGTTAGAAGATATATCCCTGAATATTTGCAAAGTGATATTAACTTTGTTCAATTTGGTGCTGGTGGTGTAGAACAATGAAGGAAAGAGCATTATTTTAAATGCTTCATATACATAAATTCTTTCAGAAAAGCATATTTCTCTGTACTTGTTGATATGATTATCTCATATGCTGCAAATAAATTTCATATTTACAAAAGATGTTTTCTTTTTCTAACAGATCATCATGAACTCACTCTTAAAGAAGAATGAAATGTATCAGAATGATGATGTGGAAAACACAGAGGAGTGACCATGTTTTATAGGACAGTCATGGAGTCTCGGCTTATTCACCACCACTATTCTGTTTTTATAGTGCGATATGTACAGACCATTTTCTCCTTAATGTCATCAGACACAGAGCTATGTATCCATTTGTCTCATCAAATTTTTAAAATTGTACTTATATGCATTAGTCTGAAATACCAGATGTATCCCTACTCCCAGTTATCTGAGACATACTCTGTTGACTAATGAGTATTATCACCTACTAACCAGAAATTGTAAGTTGCTATGTTCCTAAAATATTTTTTTGTTTATTCTTCTTATTCAAAATCTAAAATGATATGAACTTTCTAAATAACTTCCTCCTTCTGGTCTCATATTTTTGTTGCTTATAACTCCATACCTTGTATTACTTGCATTTAATATCTGAAGTCAGAATTGAACTTTTTTATCTTAACTGCTCACATCTATTTTTAAATAGATGTTCTTGAGGCACCTGGGTGGCTCAGTTGGTTAAATGGCTGACTCTTGGTTTCAATTCAAGTCACAATCTCAGGATCCAGGGATCATGCTGCAGGTCAGGCTCCCTGCTTAGCAGGAAGTCTGCTTGCGATTCTCTCCCCCTGCTTCACCTCCAATCATATATCTCTCTCTCTCAAATAAATAATAAATAAATCCTTTAAAAAAATAAAACCAAATTCTTTTCTGCTTTACAGTATCGATATAGCTTTTGTTCTTTATTTTTTAATTTTTTTTTTTTTTTTTTTGCATTCCAAGTCCACTGTGCCACTACCCTCTCTAAGGTCCTTATTTATTTATGTTCATAACTGCTGCTGCAAACTGGTCTTGTAACCTGTGATTGTTCTGAAATTCAATACTCATTCACACTAGGTCCAGTCAGTCTCCTTAAAACAGTTTTTTGTGTCATTTCACTACTTTGACTAACAGTGAGCCCAGAAATGGTAGTTGTCAAAGTTTGGATGCAACCTAACTTTTTTTAGTTAATTTTCCACTAGACTGATTCAAACCCCCTTTCCATCAATCCCTGTCAGCCTTATTCTCTGTTTTCTGAATTATGGAATTAGAGATGTTGAATGACTAAATGTAGTAAGTGTTTGGATGTTGATCATCTTAAAGTTGCCAAAGATCTTTCCCTGGACAGCTTTTTATCTGAAATAAAAGTTTGTTTACTTGTCTGTTTTTTGAAAATACTATATTAGTTGACTTTTGAGAGTTTGTTTTGCATGTAATAGTGAATAGATATGTTTTAATATATGTGAAAGAAAAAGAGAACAATAAAATTTCACATGTACCCACCATCAGGCATTGGGATGGAATATTACCAGGGTTATTCATGAACCCCCTCCTCAGTCTAACTCTTTATTCTGCTACCCTTGAAGGTAACTGCTAATATTGTATTAATTATGTTTTCCTTCTCATTATTGGTTCAATGCTCCAACTGTTATGTTTATCTTTACTGGTTTACTGTTTTAAATGTAGGTTCTGAAACTTATAAAAATGAAATTGTACTCTATGACTTTTCTTTTATTTGCTTTTTTGTTCAATACTATATTTCTTCACATTTATCCTAAATGATGTCCATACTTGTGGTTTGTTGGTTTTTACTGCTATGTACTATTGCATTGTTTAAATGTATCACAATTGTTATACATTCTGTTGTTTTCAGTTTTTCACTGGTCCGAACATTTGCAAATATTTGCAGAAGTGGATTGTTAGCTTTCACATTATATACATTATCTTCTTTACCAGATAATACCAAATAGTGTTCGATAAACTGGCTCACAAATGCATCTGCTACTACCAAGAGTGTATTCTGTATTAGGAGAAGAACCAGAATAAAAATATTCTGGTTTCTCTATATTACCCTTATCTTATTTTGTGGGATTTAAAAAATTTCATCAGAGTGACACACTTAAACTGATGTTTCATTATAGTTTTAATTATGTTTCCCTATAAATTTTATTTTTGTGGATTCAGTTACATTTTAAATATATTTTCTATGAAGATACTGGAAAGGACAAAATCCTCTGATAGATGTTAGAATAATTGGATACTATTTTAAGCCTGTAATTGTATCTTAGGAGACTTACCTATCCTAAAGAGCCTCTGGGCCTTCATCTATACAGTGAGAGGATAGCAGAAGACCTCTTTCAGCAAAAACGTTTTTGCAAATTTATGAGGATTTTGCTGGAATGAAGAAGACTACCACAATATATCTATTTCCTAAGTTCAAGAAATCATACAAATTATGTATCAAAAGAATAATTTAAAGGAAGGATGAGTTTGTAAACTAGCAGTATTTTCAATATCTTTCAAGGAATATATATTACCCATACTTTCTTTTTAGTGGTTCAAGTAAACAAACCATGATAAATGAATAAATAAGTTTGTCTTCCTCCTATGTGATATAGAGGGAATATTTATTGTTTTACTCTAAACAATGCAGAACATGTGTTTTTCAAAAAGTGTGACATATCTTTGTCCTCACACCAAAACTTTTCTGTTAGTAGCATAGAAAATAATGGTACAGCATTCTTTATGAATTATCAACCTGGAAAAGTATATAAAAGATAGACTAAATTGGGGTCCACTGTATAGATTGAATAATTACCATCTTTTTTTCATATTTTAAAATCAATGACCATGCCAAATATACTATTTAATTGAACTATGTTTTAATAATATGAATTTCAAGCATTATATATTGTCCTATAGTTACATGGACTCTGGATCTAAAACAAGCAAAATATATATAATATAAATATATGTATATTAAGACATATATATAAAACATTATATATAATTATATTGTATATATTTATTCACACACACACACATATATAATGCGTGTTAAATCCTATAGAAATGTAAAGTCAACTTTAATGTGGTCTTCCACCATTTGTTTCACCAACTGGCAGGTTCAGTTGATATGTTTAAACACAACATAACTGATGTCTCAATATTTATTTTGATAAGACAGTCTTCAAAGCGTGCTTAATGATTCTGGAATTTCAAAGCCTTTTCCAATAGATTCAAATCTAATCTAAGTAGTAGTAATTTTCATTTTAATCTGATGATAATGCTTATTAGAATAACTACTTTTATAATCCAGAAGATTGTCACGACCTTTCTTCCGAATTCTTCCCCAAATCAGAATTATTTCATCAAATCTTTCAAATTTCATCAAGTCTTTCACCAGAGGATATGAAGAATGCACAAGCTGATTAAATGGAAAGAGATTTCAAAGTCTTGACCTTGACATTTAAAACACTTGAGCTGAAATTCCTAACATGTGCTGAGTCTTAAGTAGCAATAAAAGGCAACATTTGGATAAAAAAGGAGATATCTAAAGAGATTCCCAAATTAGCAGCTCTAACAGGTCACTGAGACTCATTTTAAAATTTATTTTAAAGGAAGTATACTTTGGTTTCTCTTCAACTGAATTTCTGAATACTGAAAATTAATATTCTTACCATTTTGTAATTTTCTATTTTCAGTTTGTGTGCTTATATTTGTTTCTCTTAAAATTTGCCCTGTCTATTCTGAGAGGATTGGTTTCATATAAGCTTTACTCTTTATAAAAGTTTTTGTTTTTTAATATGAACTTGAAGAAATAATTTAACCTCATTTATGTCAAATCTTTAACATGGTAACCTTAATCTCCATTGTCTATACTCCTTTTTTTTTTCTTTTAAGATTTTATTTGACAGAGAGAAACACAGTGAGAGAGGGAACAGAAGCAGAGGGAATGGTAGCGGGAGAAGCAGGCTTTCTGCTGAGCAGCGAGCCCGATGTGGGGCTTGATCCCAGGACCCTGGGATCATGACCTGAGCTAAAGGCAGATGCTTAACAACTGAGCCACCTAGGCCCCCCATTGTCTATACTCCATGGGGATTCATTTTGCACATCATACCAGATAAAACATAAGCTCTTTATAAAATACATAAGTAGCTATAAAAAAATAAAAGCAATATTGATTTATTTCTAGATTTATTCTACTGCATCACAGACTTAAGAAGGGGATCATAAGATAATATTTAAAGATAATATTCAAAATTATTTTACAATGAACTAATGGAGTAATATCAATGCCCAAATGACAGAATGTATCTGGGAATCCATATAAATGACACATGCGTCCTTTTTATAATGTGTTCAACTAATTTCATCTCAAACTGGCTTCACAATTTTGCAAAAATTACGGATGGCAGCACTCAATAAAAACAGAATTTTCTAATTTAAAGGGTCTTCAGAGGCCACTAATCAAGCTCTTTCATTTACAGATGGGCTTCCATAGGTCTCGAAACACGAACTAAGTGGCCCCACATCCAGTGTCATTGCTAGAACCCACTTGTCCTAGCTTTCATGTTAGTGCTCTTTCCACTATATCAACTGGTCATTTAATTGAAAGCCTGAGAAATCTGCTTTGAAAATCAGAGGGCAATAAATCTAGCTCATCTACACATTAGAAGGTCAACTTTTAATTTATTATCAAGTGCATGAGTTAAAACTTTCTCAATGTAGTGTATGGATTAGTATGGATCTGCTATCCTAGGATACATGAACAATTACATTGTGAAAACCTTTGAGCAAGTTTGAAGTTATGCTAAAAATAATAACATTAGCTTCATACATCTTTGTGTTAAATACTTCCTGTCATGTAATGTATTTCATGTGAGCACCAGTCAATGTAAAAAGAGATACTGAAAAATTGTGGGCTAGTAAAGGTCTTATGGATAATAGAGTTTTTAAAAATTTATCCATAACATTGACCTGAAGCTACAGAGCTCTTCTGAGAAGTTTAATGTGGCATTTTTTTATAATCTTCTTGATTATGTTTAAATTTTTAGCACAGAAGAGCGTGCTATTCTCCTCGGCTTCAGGAAACCTCCACCCTCCAAGAACACTCCTGGAGATTTATTAATCTGATGCCTGGTTTTCAGACATAATGAAAATAAGGAAACCTCCACAAAGCTCATGCTACTATTATTGATCTTAAGCTTTTGGGGATAACAACCAAAGCTCAGAGGTAGATAATATTGCAGACACTTCTCCCCATGACAGCAAACCAAGATCCAGACCAGAATTTTCATCAGTAAAGAATGCTGACCTGGGAAGTATATGGAGGGGGACATGGAACATTTAAAATATCAAGGGCCCACTTACCCTTTATTCTAGCAGTGGCTGAACTAATAAAAGTCAAGGGTTATTGAAAATATATCTTTCCATCACTGGTATTTTTCTGTAGCAGTTATCACCACGGGGCCTTAGAGCTTTGACAAAGGAGCTTTTTAACATGAAAACAGCAAGAAGCAAGCCCCAGAGCTGAGCTGGTTGGATGCCCAAATGCTGCTTTTTAAAAATAAGCTTGGAGAGCATTAAGCATCTCTGAGCAGGCACTTCCTTTCCCTCAGGATCATAGATGCTGCTTTTGGACTTTTTCCTCTTTCTTAAGGATCTGTAGGAAATGGGGCCAAATGAGAGAGCTCTGCAAAGAGCCATTCTTTACCCCTCAAGATCCCTACTTCTTATCCCTAGTGAGCATGGCTCTCAGAGGAAATGGAAGGGAAGAAGTAAATAGACTCAGAAGAGGAAATGGAAAGTGTAATAACCAGTAGAGTAACAATGGGGTAGTAATGACAAATGAAGATTAAATTTCCCATTTAAAACTTTGTAATTTTCGATGGATTGCCCAAACATTCTATTTGCAAATATGAAAAATATGAAATAAGAGCAATCAAGTTATCAATATTTCCATTTGTTTTTTACAGTTCGTCATGACTTTTTAAAGCTGTAGACTGGCAGTGATGAATGATCAGACTTTGCAAATCAGGGGGGTCAGGGTTAGTACAAAGAACAGTGGGACTGGCCAATAATTAGCAAAGTCAAGAAAGTATATATTCTTCATGAGGTGGTGGCATCCTCATGCAGCAATGGCTCTTGCTTTTTTATTTTTAATTCACAGATCAGGGTTTCTTGGGAAAAAATCGGCACGTTTTACATTTATCTTGTGAACAGATGACTAATGCATGAACTACATCAGCAAGCTCACAGAATGATGAAAACCACAATCATTTCTCTTCTTACTATTTTTACCATGTTTATCCATTCATGTCTTTTTGAAAGACATTTATGAAATGCTTACCATGTACCATGTCTGTGTTCACATGCCTAGAAATCTGGGACTTACAGAAAAAGGACAATGGTTGTACGCAACATTTAATTTATCATATAAATCTTTAGCTCTAAATAGAATCAAAGGTATTTTTTATGCAATTATCTTTTCTAAAAACAAATAATGTTTTTTCCATAATCTATGTTTCTCCCTCCACACACATTAATTAGTGTAGGCAGTCTGCAGTGCTGAATGGAAGCATCTCGACAGGAGGGACATCTGGAATTCTCTTTCTGAGAGAAACTGTTTGTTAGTTGCAAGACAGTAATGACTATCATTGCCTCTGTATGTATCGTAGCCATTCTGTATACCATTGATATTAATGCAGTGCTTAGAATTAGGGATAAAGACACTCCTAATTTTAGAGACAAATCTTTCATTGTTTAAATAACACCACAGGCTACTGTTAAGCATTTTAACAAAACAGAATAACCACATAAAATGTAAGAGTAAATGACGTCAAACTAGAGTACAATTTAATCCACACTATTTCTGTGGAAGAGCAGCATATGGATAAGACTTGAGCTTTCATTTCTATGCATTATGGATCATGTATATTTATATGAAGGTAGACTAATATATACTGACCATATATTATTTGCTAGGCCCTGTGATAAATACATATATGATCTCATTTAATCTCTACAGTTACCCAATGACACTGATATCATCTTTATGGATATGTGAAGGTAATGAGATCTAGAAAATGTGTGTAACTTGTCCAAGGTCACACAGATAGTACAGACCAAAGCAAGCTCGAAACCTAGGACTGCCTGAAAGCAAAGCTTCATGATTTTTTTCTCCAAGTTACACTGACTACGCTATTTCCTAAATCTCAGATTAACATATATGATACAATGGTTACATCTACTTATTTCCAATGTTTATAAATAAACTATTGTGTTTATACAAATTAAATAAATCACATATTTTATATGCAAGAAGCTTTGAGTTTATCTATGAATATTTTCAGTCACTTCTGCTTTTATAAATATTTTCTTCAGGCAATTATTGGGTTTTAAACGACATATTTATCTTTACGACAATGATTATATCTTTAGGTGTTAATTATTTGCTTTAGTAATTTCCACAGGAAATTTAGAGTATGTAAGAAACACAAATTGTAACATGGGACTATTTATTAACATGTGAGTAGTATTTTACTGGGACTATTTATTAACATGTGGGTGAATATTTTTCATATAGTAATGCCTTTTTCTTACACCCAAGAATTACTTATTAGCTACACCTTCGTTTGTGCAAGTGAGAAGGTAAAAATTCATATTTGAACAGTAGATGAATCATGGGATAATTAACTTTATAAATGACTATTAGTTTAATATATCAAGTATTTATTTAAAATTTATGATTCAAATATTTTCCTGGATTTCTTTTGCTAACAAGTTTAACTATAATACTTAAATATCACTTTATTTTAAAAATGTTTCCAAAATTTGCCCCTACACACACATTGTAATTTGGCCTCCAAGGATGTGAAGTCATTAAGAAGCTATTTTAGTAAGGGAAAGGATAAAAAAGAAAAATAATGTTACAATGTGGGAGAATTTAGGTATTCCTATATGGTACTGGTGAACAACTTCAATAGAGGTAATGAGTTAATATTTATCAAAAGTTTTAAAAGTGTATAGGCCTTATCCATCAATTTTACTTCTATAAGGTATAATTCAGAAAAGTATGCATAGATACAAGGACATGAATGCTTATTGAAAGGTTGGTAATAATACCAAAAAAAAAAAAAAATGGACACTGTCTAATCATCCTTCAGTAGGAAGTGGGAAAAAATTTTGTGTATGAAAGGACACTATGAAGAGAGTGAAAATGCAATCCATTGATGGGGAGAAAATATTTATATATCACATTTCTGATGATATCTGAAATATCTGGAATACTAGTTCTTAGAAGGAGCTTAGAAGGAGCTCTTAGAACTCAACAACAAAAAGACAAAGAATCCAGTTCCAAAATGAGCAAAGAACTTGAATAAACATTTCTTCAAAGAAAGACAAATGGCCAACAAGTACATGAAAAGATGCCCAACATCTTTTGTCATCAGGGAAATGCAAATCAAAACTGTAACAAAATACTATTTCACACCCACTCAGAAAGCTATAATTTAAAAAAAGAAAAATAAAAGGAAAATAAGTGTCAAAGAGGATGTAGAGAGACTGGAACACTTGTGCATTGCTAGTGGGAGCGTAAAATGAGGTAGCCATTGCAAAAACAGTTGATTTAGTTAAACATAGAATCAGCATTTCATCCAACAATGCCATTGCTAGGTATATACTCAGAAGAATTGAAAACAAAGACTCAAACTGATACTTGCATGCTAATGTTCAAAGCGGCATTATCCGCAGTAGCCGAAAGGTGGAAACATCCCCAAGGACCATCAACAGATGCCTAGATAAACAAAACATGGTGTATATATACACAATTGAGTGGTCTTCAGCCATAAAAAGAAATGAAG
>CM053608.1:39672493-39706633 GCA_028646535.1 Procyon lotor | reverse complement strand
AATTGTGGAAAGAACCAAGATGCCCTTCAACAAATGAATGAATAAAGAAGATATGGTCCATATATACAATGGAATATTATGCCTCCATTAGAAAGGACGAATATCCAACTTTTGTATCAACATGGATGGGACTGGAAGAGATTATGTGGAGTGAAATAAGTCAAGCGGAGAGAGGCAATTATCTTATGGTCTCACTTAAGTGCAGAGCATAAAGAAAATCATGGAAGGGCATTGTGAGAAGGAAGGGAAGGGGGAATGGGGGGAAATCAAAGGGGGAGATGAACCATGAGAGACTGTGGACTCTGAGCAACAAACTGAGGGTTTTGGAGGGGGGATGAGGGGTTGGGCGAGCCTGGTGGGTATTGAGGAGGGCATGTATTGCATGGAGCACTGGGGTGTGGTGCATGAACAATTAATCCTTTAACACTGAAAAAATAAAATAAACATATTTGGGAGGGGGAAGTAAATTAAAAAAAAAAAAGAAACTGGTAACATAGGTCTGAAAAGCCTGAAGTCAAGGAGGTGAGCAGATTGCCACCAGAATATCCCAGATAGGCCGAGATGTTACTCTGCTGAAGTGGGCAGAGGGGCAAGACTAGGAATAGGTCTGGCTGCAGGTCTGTGTAGTCAGCAGCTCAGACCCCGTCCCCAACCTGACAGTGCTGCGGTGCTGGGTCACTACTGTAGAGGGAGAACCCGAGAAAATGAAACCCAAATCTGCTGATGGTGGGGATTTCACTGATGCCTCGACAAGTAAACCAGAGTCTACAAATGCCAAATCTGCATAGAACTACAGTTTTCATAGTAAAAATCCAATAACTCTGAAATTGAAAAATTAAGAAACTTATTATGAGCTTGTTACTTAGAAATATGGAGACAACCACCAGAGAAAAAGAATTAAAAACCTGGGGCACCTGTGTGGTTCAGTGGGTTAAAACCTCTGCCTTAGGCTCAGGTCGTGATCTCAGAGTCCTGGGATCTAGCCCCGGGCTTTCTGCTCAGCAGGGAGCCTGCTTGCCCACCCCCCCCACCTGCCTCTCTGCCTACTTGTGATCTCTTTCTCTCTGTCAAATAAATAAATAAAATCTTTAAAAAAAGAATTAAAAATCAAAATTGCTAAAAGTGAGAGCCTATCATATATGAGAACTACAGAGAGAGAAGATTCTAATTCTCCTGAGCTAGTAAAATTATTTGACTTTCGGGACACTTGGGTGGCTCAGTTGGTTAAGTGTCTGCCCTCTGCTCTAGTCATGATCTGGGGGTCCTGGGATGGAGTCCCGCATAGGGCTCCTTCCTCAGCGAGGAGTCCACTGCTCTCTCTGCCTGCCACTCTCCCTGCTTGTGCTCTCTCTCTCTGACAAATAAATAAACTCATAAAAATTAAAAAAAGAATTATTTGACTTTTAAAACTATCTGCATGCATAAATTTCAAAAGTAAAAATTAAATTAAAATGCAGAACTGATGATACTGTTTATAAAAAGAATAGTACACACACTAAGCCAAGTATGGAGAAAAGAAGAGCACATTGATATATTCAGCAATGAGTATTGTTTTTTTCAAATGCAGAATCGAAATGATCTGGCAAAATATTTTAGCAATCAAAGTGTAAATGAATCTCTTCATGGTTAGGAAGATATTTTTCTTGCTAACCATTATTTTCTCCTACTTTTCTCTTGAGAGTCTATTCACTCATTTTCTAAATTCCTCTTTCTGGCCCATTTTCATAATGGGGTGTATGCTGAGAAATTTGACTTAACACTGAGTTTGCCATTTTACTCAACATCAAAACCACGGAAAGAGATCATGAAAAGAAAAGCAATCTGGGGGCGAGTACAACACATGGTTAGGTTCACATCCCTCGCATGAATAAAAATCATTGCTTTAATGACACAGTAAACTGAGGTTAAACACTAAAAAAGAAAGGTAGCCCATGATTTACATAATTAAATTTAAGGGTTAGAGTTTGATTACACTGATTTTTCAATAAAATTAAATAAATAGGATAAAGTAATAAGGCACCTTAAAGACAACACCTTTTTTTTTTCCAGATCTCAATCTCGTTGAGAATAGAGTGTGGTCCTGCATTAATTGTGTTGACCAAAAGGGAAGTGTTAAAGATTTATGGCAAAATTCTTAGTGACCAGATAATTTAGGAATGTTTTTCATTCTTATGAAAAAACTGAAGCTAAGTAGTTTTCTTCTCATCATCTCTTTTACTATATAATCTAATTCATGTTTAATTAACTCTTAATCTTAAGAGTCTCTGAATATTCAAAATGTCTTTCTGCAAAAATCACCGGAGTACTTCAGGACATATTTATATTCACTGTGTTCCAGTGTCTGCCTGCTGAAAGTAACAGAGACGTTGTGTAAGGCACGTCTCCGGCTTGCCATCGAGCCCCGATTCTCCCGAGGTTAATGGATGACTATACTTTAGTTGAATTATCAAATATAATGTTCTACTGTACGTGCTATTGACTGGAAAGGCACAACTAGGCACTAGAAGCTAATGGCCATTACTTTACTCTGCTTTCAACTTTAAACATTGCTCCCAAGCATTACTTGCTTTACTGATGTTGACTGTTATTGACTTGAAGATCAGCACTTTTTTTTCCTGCTGCTTTTCCTTCTCTAATCAGGAAAACCGAACGGGGTCTCCGTTTCTCTTATCAAAATGTTATCTTTATGAAAATCACAGCAATCAAACTGTGTATGTTTGAAACATTCGGATTTTGTAAAAGGAAACTTAAAACAATGACTGGTACTAAAGACATGTAATATTAAAAAAAAAATCTTCCTTAGCTATTTCTATTCTTTAGAGATTAATCAAATGTGTTAAAAATGCACTGCAAAGATTTCATAGTTATTTAAGCCAAAAATGAGATAAAAATTGTTAAAGATTTATGAAGCATATTATAAAATTAAATGATGAGGCATCATGAATCTTAGACTCTACACGTATTCCACAGGCATGTTTCAAGAAGGAAAGCGCAGCATCATCCCTCTATCTGCCCAGAGAAGAGGAAAGGAGAAACATGACAGATGGACCAGGTTTAATATTATAGGCATTTGCAACTGAACAGTCTGGCTTCCTGTTTAAACTACTCAAGCTTCACTCTCAGAGTTCATTATATCATGCTGACGCTTCAGCTGAACCGCGGCTGGTCGTGTTAATGCCAAACACTATCTTACTCTATTAAAAGAATTTTGTTGCCCCTAATTGTCATTGGGTCTTACTCAATTAAGGAAAGCAGGATGAGCATGTGTTCCCCCACTGTTCATATCTAATAATATAAAATGGCTCTGGAACTTCCTACATCACCTTGACTATGAATAAATAGTAGAATAACAAGACTTCTGTTTTTAAGAAATGAGCAGATTTTAGGATGTTTTATTTCCTCGATGACATAACTTCATCCATAACCTGCCACGAGATTCCTTTGGAATGTCTAGGTTCATTAGTATCAGGATGGGTCTTTAGATCTAATCTAATAAGATGTTTTATTAAGCCAAAGCTATTTAACTTATTTTATTAAATTTCCTTTCCTGTTAATGCAGAAGTTCAGTAATAATTAGGACTGTGATGGATTAATGATTGATAATTTTTCAAGTTAATATTGGCAAGCTGTACTCAGAGACATGCATTATTGCTATTCATCCCCGCGCTCTGGCATATTGAACGTAAGCAAACTTGCTTTCCTTCCCTCTGTTTAATGGGCTGGAAGGTATTGACCCGAACCTGCAGTCTGCTCATTTCCGTGATTGATGTATTTCCACTTAAATAGTGTGGATTCTTTTTGCAGTTTGTATTGCTGTTGAGAATAGATTTAAAGGGGACCTGACCTACCATTAATCCTTCAGCTCATATTTTAGATTATATGAACATAGCAAAAATCACTATAATGGAGAGAAATAATATTTGTTTATCCAGTACAACTCTGCACTCAAGATGAATTCTAAGTAGGCTAGTATTTTTTTTAAAAAATAGATGCCTATTATTTTATTCTAAAAGTGAGAATCAACTAACACATTCAGGCATCTCTGAGTAATCCATGGAAATTAGGAATTTTAAGCATAAATATTAAGCAGATTTTGTAAATCTCCATTTTATCGCAGTTTAGATTTTGTCTTGTAAGCAACAGGGAATCATAAATATTTCGTTTAAGCGTGGCAGTTATACTACTAAATCTATTTTTTGAAATGATGACGCTATGCTGCTTACTCTGTAGATGATGGATTGGAATATAGGAAACACTGAAGGCAGAAAGAGCAGCATGGATGCTATTACAGTGTTCTAGGTGAGAGGTGGAGGCTGGTGCTGAAAAATGGTGAGGTGTGGAGCTACACCAGCAGCGGGAGCACAGCAGAACAGGAATGGGATGCAGAGGCGTTTGGAATGATAGGAGGACTTACAAATCAAACGATAATTTGCCCATGAGTTTATGGGGATGAATCAGGAGCAGGAATTGGCAGGAAAAGTTGGAGGAGGGAAAGGGAAGTGTTGAGTTGGGACAGGTAAAGGAACACTGACACCCAATCATGCTCACACCAAAGGTTACCAGTATCTCTGTTCCTGTAAGGAAAGAGATGTGTGTGGGGTTTTCTTTTTTTTCTGCACAGAAACACAAGTGCATAAAATTAACCAACACTTCTCATTTACAGAGTACAACTTTGTGCCAAGAATTGTGCAGAAGTGAGAATACAAAGTCGTTTCCATCATGTTTTCTTCCATAAGAAAGAAACAACCAAAAAAGATACTACAATCAAAGACACAGAGATCTTGAGAAGATCATCGCAAGATAACTAAAAACCAAGTTTTTAGTGGCAAATAGAAGAAAACCACTTAACCGCATATTGGAAAAAATAGAAGGTATAAAATAAAAGTGCCTCTTTCTTCTTTTTTTTTTAAACTCTCTACCTCCTCACCACTATCATTTACATTTGGCTTATACATTGTCAGAACTTTCCTGCCTAAGTTGATTCTTGAAAAGGTAGGACTCATTTTAAGGCTAAGGAGTAACCAGACATCCAGAAACCTCCCTATCTCAGTTAATCACAACTCCATCCAAACTTCAAAGTAGTCATTTTGTTTGAGACTTGTTTGCAAAGGAAGATATTACTAACCACTTCTAGTGAGTAGAAACCTAATGTTTTTATTTCACAAAATTATCGAGCCAGAATATTTTATACTCCCTAACAATGTCTTCGACATCAGCAGTATATTTGATTTTACTACTAGTACATTCTGCCCAACCAAAACCCAGTTATGAGCACCAAAGTCTCTAGGATATCTATTTGTGAACCTTCATCATTTAAGTTAATGTATCAGTGCATTATAATAGAAGGCTGTTCCAGATTCTCCACTTGGAGCAATATAAACTATATGAATTTTTGTGTGCAGTTTAATCTTGATGAATGTTTACCCTCCCCATAGCACCTTTCAGCAGACAACCCCACGTACTTATAGCTTAACCCACTTCAATAATTTTCAGTAACTGAAACAGTACACATGAGTTTCTTATAAAAAGGTAATATCCTTTTTAAATATGAAGAAAAGAGGATGCTTTTAATTCTAATATTCTATATATCTTACAGAGAACATTTTTTTCTTACATAAGTGCAAACATTATCAAAAATGATTTGTAGGGGCGCCTGGGTGGCTCAGTGGGTTAAAGCCTCTACCTTCGGCTCAGGTCATGATCTCGGGGTCCTGGGATCGAGTTCCGCATCGGGCTGTCTGCTCAGCAGGAAGCTTGGTTCCCCCCTCTCTGCCTGCCTCTCGGCCTACTTGTGATCTCTCTCTCTGTCAAATAAATAAGTAAAATCTTTAAAAAAAAAAAACAAAAAACCAAAAATGATTTGTAAAACATATTCTAGTTTTGGGCAAGCCTCTCAGTGTGTATACAGTTACCAAAAACATAAGGTTAACTTTTTAAAGAGTTAATCTCCAAACACTCCTAGGTATTTGCAATCTTTGATTGCAATCCATAATTTCAAGAAACCTATGGAATCTGCAACAGAAATATCAAGTATATTGATCCACATCCTTTCCTTCCGTATCGCCAATGTCATCTCTTATTAACAATTTGGAAAATAACTGTTTCCAGCAAAGATTACAAGAGATAAATAGAGTCTCCAAGTAAAGTTTATAACAGAAAAAAGTCATAAACAACCATGGGCAGAAATATTCTAAGTTTTTTGTAGCCCATTCAATGCCTCTCATACCAAAACATCAAAAATCTTCATATATAGCTTGTTCTTCTCTGTCGTACAAATGTTTTACCTTCATTAAAATTTATTTCTTTTTTTTTTTAAGATTTTATTTATTTATTTGACAGAGAGAGAGAGATCACAAGTAGGCAGAGGGAAAGGGGGAAGCAGGCTCTCTTTTGAGCAGAGAGCCCGATGCGGGGCTTGATCCCAGGACCCTGAGATCATGACCTGAGCCGAAAGCAGATGCTTTAACCCAATGAACCACCCGCGCACCCCTCAAATTTATTTCTTGATATCCTAAAAGTAATTATGTATTATGGAGTAAAAAAAAATGTATCTTGCTAGAATGTTTAAATCTAAGGATACACCTGAAATAAATGCCATTAAAAGCTATGTGATTAATGATATAAATTCTATGACTTTTAATCAGAAGGCACTTTAGACAGACTGCATATTACAGTCTTGACAATATAACGTTCTGGTGTGTTTGGCTGTTCTATTACATTTTTTAAATGTTTCATTTGTTAGGTTTGGCTTTTAAATAGTTTTATAACCCGGTAGAATTAGAGTATGGAAATTATATATTTTTTAAACTAAAGAGAAAGGAAAATAGATTACAGATATCTCTAATGTAATACCTTTTTAAAAAATTCATTAATGCTTTCAACATTATCTCATGATTACAGCTAATTGTAGTAACTCTTTTTTCTTCTTCATTAAAAGTCTGCCACCTTAATAATGTGCTTTTGATGTTTTTATTAAAAGAAATCATTGTTCTCTTGTTTCAAACATATTTCTTTTCACTTTGCCTTCACATGTATCTATGACTGTAATAAATTTTCTATCAGGAATATCCTGGTTCAATAATTTTATTAAATAAAAAGGATGATTTTTACTCATGAGAAGAGGCTTATTAATCCAGGTCTATACAAACAGGTATTAAAGAAAATGACTACATTGAGAAAACTGTGTTATAGAAAAGCAGACATGGTGGTAAATTTCAAATCTGAGCCAGAACCATCTTTTCCTCTCAGCCAAAAGAGTGACTGTTCCATAGATGGAAAAGGGAAAAGAATGACAGAGAAATGGGGAAATGCTGTTTGTGTTCAGCAGCCCAGGAGTAACTGGCCGTGTGTCTCCTACTAGGTCAAGCATCAAGGGACTTTTTCTTTTTACTAGTCAAAAAATGTATCGGGGCGCCTGGGTGGCTCAGTGGGTTAAAGCCTCTGCCTTCGGCTCAGGTCATGATCTCAGGATCCTGGGATCGAGCCCCGCATCGGGCTCTCTGCTCAGCAGGGAGCCTGCTTCTCCCTCTCTCTCTGACTGCCTCTCTGCCTACTTGTGATCTCTCTCTGTGTGTCAAATAAATAAATAAAATCTTTTAAAAAAATGTATCACTTATAGAGGATTTTTCAAATGACACAATCTACATACAAAAATGAATGTATATTTAACATATAGTTCCAAGAATTTTGAAAATTGCATATGCCCATGCAACCTACATTTCTATCAAGGTAAAGAACATCTCCATCATACCAGAAAGATCCCTCATGTTAACTTTAAGTAGCTTTAACTAATATTTCTTAACATCAAATATGACTTGTAAACAAGACAACTGTATGCTACATGCAAAAGATAGATCTATGTGATCTAAAAGTATGAAATAAGCATATTGGCAAATATGTATCAGGTTAAGTAGAAAACATAACAAAACAGGGTATCCACTTTAATTAATATTAATCACACTCAAATATCTGGTACTAGCAATTTGTGAGTAGAGATGAGGAATGTTTCTAAACATTCTATAGTGCACAGGACAGTTACTACCTCCCCCCAGTAAAAAACTATCTGGCCCAAAATGTCAATAGCACAAAAGTTAAGAGGAATTGATCTGTATCAAAGTCCATATCCTCATAACAGAAAAAAAATACTGTATCTTAGAATATTTCTTAAGAAATATTATTATATTTAAGAATTTATATACAAAAGTATAATTGACAGTATTATAATAAACAAAACTTGAAAAGGAATAAAAGATTAATATACCTGAAACAGCTGGAAAAGCAGAATTCACAAAGGTAAAAGTAGAAATTAGTGATTCAGAAAACAGAGAAAAACCTTAAATTAAACCTTAAACTACAAATGCAAGAGCAAGCTCTTTGAAAAAGAAGACTTAGTAAAATTTAAAACTGCTAGCTACTATAATTTTTTAAAAGTAGGAAATTCAGAACCACACAAATGTGACTTGATCATCATAAAAATAACAATGATGTATTATTTGCAATGTGAAAACCTGATTTAGATACATGTAGAATAATCAAAGGGTAAAAATAGCGCGTAAAAGTTTCAGAAAGAGAAATAGTCTGAGTGTAATGACCTTGCAAATATTAAAACATACCAGAAGGCTAGAGTAATTAAAATAGTTTGGTAAAGCAGTAGAAAGAGAAAGACAAGTTAGTGAAATCGAATGGAGTCACAATGCCTTGGCAATTTGATAAATGATAAAGCATTTCATTTTATTTTTTAAAAGATTTTATTTATTTGTTTGTTCGTTTATTATTTGAGAGAGAGAGAAAAGTTGGGAAGAAGCAGGGAGAGAGAGTCCCAAGCAGACTCCCTACTGAGCAGTGCCCCACAGGGTGCTCAGTCTCATCACTTGGAGATCATGACTTGAGCCAAGAGTCAAAAGCTCAATGGAGACACCCCAAGAAGGCATTTTAAAACAGCGTGGAAATGAACAATTATTTAATAAATGATGTTGGGATAATGCACTAACCAATTATGAGTAAGAAAAGAATAAAATTTCAATTTTATACCACATTTTACAAAAAAGTAATTCATAAATGGACAAATATTTAAATACATAAAACAGATGGTTAATGTGTGTGAGGTATAATATCAAGAATCCATAAAGGAAATATTTTCAAATATTTGTATAGGGAAAAAAATCATCTAGAGCCAAATGATAAAATCCAAATATTAAACTTTTTTTTTTAAGATTTTATTTATTTATTTGACAGAGAAAGAGAGATCACAAGTAGGCAGAGAAGCAGGCAGAGAGAGAGGGGGAAGCAGGCTCCCTGCTGAGCAGAGAGCCCGATGCGGGGCTCGATCCCAGGATCCTGAGATCATGACCTGAGTCAAAGGCAGAGGCTTTAACGTACTGAGCAACCCAGGCGCCCTAATATTAAACATTTTTAAGACAAAAGACTGATTTCCTAATACACAAAGAACAACTAGTAAATAATCCACAAATTCAAAAGCGAATGGCAAATCTACGAAAGCATTTTGTGGAGGGGACATAGAAGCAACGACATAAGAAAATAACTCTGAAGTTTGTATGAAAGATTAAAATTGTCCTTTGAACAAACCTACAAGTGCCTGGGAGGGTGACATCGGCCTTCACACAACCTAATTTTTTAACTTTTTGAGTTAAGGGCAGAATGTGAAGTACCAAGAGTCAAATTTTACTAGGCAGCCCCTGATTAGAATTATAACTCAGAAAGTCATGATTCCAAAAGGAGGACTTGGGCCTGTGTGATTATAACATAAAAGCATTGGTGAAAATCAAGGTTACAATTTCTCTGGGGCAAGGTGAACTACTTGATCTCAGTCTCAAGAAATCAATGTTCCAAAGATGGATGAGACATGGCAGTGGAGAGACAGAGAGGCTGCATGTAGGGTCTGTGCTATGGGGCTTCACTACTGAGGCTGTGTACCGCAGCTGTAGTAAAATGAAGGCAATGCAGGGCTCCCGAGTGGCTCAGTCCTTAAGCGTCTGCCTTCAGTGCAGGTCATGATTCCAGGGTCCTGGAATCAAGTTCTGCATTGAGCTCCCTGCTCAGCAGGGAGTCTGCTTCTTCCTCTCCCTGATGTTTCCCTGCTCATGCTCTCTCTCTCCCCCTCCCACTCTGTTAAATAAATAAATAAATAAATAAATAAATAAATAAATAAATAAATAAATGAAGGCAATGTATATGCTGTATTTCCCAACCAGTTTCCATCTATAAGAGCTAAACCAGTGTAGCATTAGATTAAAGTTATTGTGCTTTGTCAGTTTGATTGTCCATTTGAATTTGCTGTCACTATTCATGGCGGGACATATGTACAATAAGCACTCTCAAATTAAAATGCAAATTAAAAGAATAACAGGAAATTATTTTTGCCTATTAGATTTGCAAAGATTATCAGTGATGATGAGGATGTGGGGAAAAAATATTCTCATATATATGTTTTAGAAGGATCCTTTGGTAATATCTCTAAAAAGTCAAAAATATACATACCATTTTCCCTAGACCTTTCACTTGTTGGAGTTAATCGACAAAGTAACTATTATATGTTCATATGAAATACAAGAATAGGCATGTCCCTTTAGTATTGTTTGTAATAGAAAATGCTCCATCTAAAAGTTTGGCGTTAACTTTAACATTTATTACTAGAGTATTCTTTTAAAAATAATGGCATACATATTTAACAAAGTATTAAACAGATATTTAAAAATAATGAGAAAAATCTTGGAATATATTCATATATAAAAAACTCAGATATTTTATGTGAAAAAGCAAAATATAAATTGGTGTATCTATTTTTTCCATTAAGTATAAAAAATGTACACATATGCCTATTTTGCCAAGGAGGATTTATTTTTTTTAAGATTTTATTTATTTATTTGACAGAGAGAGAGATCACAAGTAGGCAGAGAGAGGGGGAAGCAGGCTTCCCGCTAAGCAGAGAGCCTGATGCGGGGCTCAATCTCAGGACCCTGAGATCATGACCTGAGCCAAAGGCAGAGGCTTTAACCCACTGAACCAGGCACCCCACCAAGTATATTCTTAACGAACATACTAAGACTATTGGCTATTTGGGGGTATAGCCAAGTTATTTAAATCCTAAATATATATGTATAAGTATATGGTTAAGTCTTCTCAGAGTTGAGGCTATCCTCACAATTAGAAAGAAAATACTACATTAAAAAATACAAGTTCATTGAAACTCAGTCTGTAATGTATACACCAACCTCTCTCTATATATGTGATAAATTGATTACATTAATGACCTCTAATGCATAAGACAGAGAGGCATCAGTGATTTTTTTCTCTCCAAACAGTAGCAATTTAAAAAAGGATTCTTATAATACCATTTGAATAAATATTTGAAGTGAAGTTGGCAATAAATTTAAAAATATATTAATATTGGGTGCAGACATAACCATAAAAATTAGAAGGAAATAGGCAATCTCTGCATGAGAAAAATTCAAATACAATCATTAATTGTATCCACAGTCGGTGCAAAAGGAACTTAGGTTTGCATGTTGATGTATGATTTGGGGGAGCCAATGAAGTATAACCAAGCATGGCAAGTCATTGACTTATTATTTTCTTTTCTACAAAAAAAAAAAAAAATGCATCATCACAATTTCCCAGCAAAGATCACCAGAAGAGTTCTCATTCCAACTCCTTAGCAAAGAAGATAAACAGAGTAACCACACCTTCCACAAATTCATCCTGCCCTTGGCAATAGCAAACAACATGCTTCTAAAGGATTGGTGGAATGGCTGTGACATTTCTGAATTACTTCTCTTTTGAGAATAGTTCACAATAAGGTGACATACTAATTTTACAAATGTTTTCCCACAAATTAACTAAGAACTGATATTAATAATTACTCCCAGTTATGTAACAAGAAAAAAAAACCCCATAAAATCCAGACCATCGACTTCTAGTAGAGCTTTTGCATTTAGTGTCTATAATATATATTATATGTAATAGGTATTTGTCTATTAGACAAATATTATTTATTTTTATTTAATTTATTTAAACTAAAAAAAGAAAAACTACAAAAAACAAAAACCATTCACCTATTTCCTCCATTTTCTACCCCTCACCTCTGGCAACCACCAGAGGAGGTTCTCTATATCTATGAGTGTTTTTTAATAGCTAATTATTATTATTATTTTTTTTAGATTTGATATGTAAGAGAGGTCATACAGTACTTGTCTTTCTGTGTTTGCTCATTTCACTTAACATGATGCCCTTGAGTGCCATGCATATTGTAGCAAATAGAAAATTTTATTATTTTCTATGACAGAATAAGATTCCATTTGTGTGTGTGTGTGTGTGTGTGTGTGTATCACAATTTCTTTGTCCATTCATCTATTGATGGATAATTAGTTTGTTTCCATACTTCAGCTCTTATAAATTATGCTGGAATGAACATAGAAGTACAGAAATATCAAATATTATTTACAGTCTATTATACTATAAGGGAAAAAGCTCTGGGACTATAATAATCAAAGATGCTAAGTCTGTATGATGAGTTATATTGGTTGAGAATATTTGGTTCCCTTTAAGGGAAGAAAGAAATCTTTATGGTTTGGGACCTTATTTTGTTATTCTGTCTATTCTGTTACTATGTCGAGCTTATAGAAGATCCTCAGTTCATGCTAGCATAATAAGTCAATGGTATTTGCCTAATTAGGGAATTGAAAAAGGTCCTTTTTTTCTTATTCTGTTACAAAATGGACACATCCAATGGGAGACATTTTCTGAGATGAGATGCCAGTAGCTATATTGATAGGTCCCTTAAAGATACAAGGAAAGGGATTGATAGGAATCTTTAGTTAGCACAAACCTAGTTTATCGTCTCAATTCTATAATTGTTTTTGTTACTGTAGCTTTCTCTCTATGCACTACACTATTTTCATTTCAGTGGAGTTTTTGTAACCCTGTTTTCACATATATAAAAGCAAAGGCCCTTTTTAAGTCACAGTGAGGGGGCCCAGCAGTAGAACTGGCCAGAGGACTGATCTGAGGGTGGAGTGGACGGTTAACAGGTGCATGTTGTAAATTCCGACAGCCACCAAGATAGTCTTTAGTGAGTAAGGTTAAGGAAGACCTTCAGGGTTTTAAGAGAAGGTATTGAATGATATAATCTTACTGTATGTTTGCAAATCACTGATAAATGGATTAAGTTTCACAATACTCTATATACAAGATGAAAAGGCAACTCTTTAACTGTCTAGCCAGCTAGTCTGACTACATATACATTTTGTCCTAACAATGAAAAGGTATTATATTACAGTATTTACATTTCAACTAACCGAGAATAAATTAAATTCATTATTCAAAGACTAAGCCGTAATATTTCAACAATTGCCAAAAAAATTCCTAATAAAAAATATCAATAGATTATAGAAGAAAGTGTCTTCCAAAGTTAAAGATGAATTTAAAGAAACTTAAATTTAGTAAGTCTTATTTTTTAGTCCATTATTACTTTTGAAAACATGTTGAGTAGTTTTTCTGAAGAAAAAATAATTTTTATTCTCCTCATATGTGAAAATAAATCAAAACAATATACAAAGATAGAACAACAAACAACAGCAAAAAATATGGCTTCCAAATTTTTTGGAAGCTAGTTAGCATTAAGAAATAAGGTATCTTGAGCTGTTGAGGGCTCCTGGGTGGCTCAGTGGGTTGGGCCTCTGCCTTCTGCTCGGGTCATGATCTCAAGTCCTGAGATCGAGTCCCAAATCGGGCTCTCTGCTCAGCTCTCTCTGCCTATTTGCGATCTCTCTCTGTCAAATAAATAAATAAAATCTTAAAAAAAAAAAAGGTATCTTGAACTGTTGAGAAAGCATAAGAGCCCAAGAGAATGGCTGTATTCTGCAAATGGAACCACTTGTTTGTAACTCTTATATTATGCTTTTAAGTAGGCATTATAAATATCAGGGTCTTTATCACAGAGCACTTGCTATCTAGAAATAATGAAATCCTCTAGAGAATAGAAAAAGTGTTTTGTGGAAAAGCCAAAAGTTATGATTTTTCCCTTTTTTTTTACATTTATCAAATTCTTTAATTCTATTCATATTGTGAGATATGAATCTTAATGACTAGGATGGTGGCAATTTCATTGCTTTGGTCATTTGTAAGCCACTTTTAATCCATTTCAAACCCTAAATCAATTCCATTTATTTTCTGATTTTTAAAAATTTATTTAGGATATTGTTTCATTGCTTCCTTCTAGTAAAAGCATGTTCAACAGAATTTCATATAACCTAAACTTTCAAGAAAAAAAAGTTAACTGCTACAGAATTTCATATAACCTAAACTATTAAGCAAAAAAGATTAACTGCGAATAAAGCAGATATTTCAAATAATACTAACTTTAAAATACACATTTTAAAATAACATAATAGTAAAGACATTGAGATTTTCAATAATGATATTTTTTTCCATTTGAAAGTTTCTTTCTTCTTTTCCATGCATCTTATAAAGAGTTTTACTATTTAATACCACAGAATTCTAGCTTTTTATTATTACTAACCTTGCCTCAGTAAAAGCTGCTGAGAATGGACTGTTTTTTATCAGCGATTTAAAGAGAAGAAAAATTCAGTACCTTATTTGGAGCATTAAGAGTCAGCTAAATTACAGTTAATGCTTCTTTTCTCACAACAAATTTCAATTTAATGGTGGTGTTGAATCTAATTTGCCTTAATTATATGCCAGTCAGGTTTTCAGGAGCACATCTTTCTTGTAAGGAAACAATTTCAGGACTGTTGTGGAATTATCAGTCCACCAGGAGCCATGCAGGTCTGACAATGGCTCTATTGACTATCTCTTACCATGCCATCTGACCGTATGACATCTTGCAGTGATGTTCTTAAACATGATTACTGATTAGGGGGGAGGGAAAAATAGTGTAGATAGAAATAAAGGCTTTACCCATTTTTTAATCTCCAAATTATCTAAGCCAAGATCATTTTAATATATTCAAAATTTTCAATAGAGGAAATGTTTTTTAGCCTATAATGAGTGGATATTTGAATATTTATGTTGATAACAAGAGTCACCTCTGGGTTCCAACTTTGAACTGCTACGATTATTGCCAATAATAGTAAATGAGTTGTGCCACAGTTAGCTCCCAATTGTTTATTATTCAGGTCATCATTAAAGTTATTTTATTAATTGATAATCAACCAGTCCTTAGGACAACTTAGCATGGATGGGAACTAACTGAGAGACGTACTTTAATATTATTTATATACCTGGGTATTTTTCCATTGTTATTAAATTCTACTTGTTATCTCAAAATTCATCACCAACCAGGTTTTGCCAACGCTTTCTAAAATGTAGTTCAAATTTGTATGCTTTTCTTCAATGACACTATCACAATCCTAAACAGATTTTCATGAGGAACTAATAGTACCTTGCTACTACTGATTGTCTCCAGTCTTGACTTTCCTCCTTATTCATATAATTTTCAGAAACACGTGAAAGCAAATTTTTGTTATAATAGCATATACCTTATAAGGTTTTGTGGATGTTAAATAAGATTATCTATAAAAAGTGCTTAGCAGACTGACCAGGAAATACTGAGCACTCCATAAATATCATCCATCATCACCAGTCATCCTCACAACCATTGCTGAATATTACCCATGGGAAAACTAATCTTTATTAACTAATAATTTCTATGAAAATTGATAACATGCATTTCAAAATTCTTATGACTTTTATTGTTTATGCCACATAATTTAGCATTATAGCATATATATCCTAGTTTCTAATCATTTTTATATATTTATATATTTTATATCACAAAATTGAAATCTGTATTAAATTTAGATAAGTATATATATATCTATATATCTAAATTTATCTTGTAGTCCATCTTCAGAATTCTAAGAAAACTTAACATATATAATACAATTAAATATATTTCCTTGGCAATTTAATGATTGTTTTCTGGTAGAATGTAAAGTCCACTGATGTTATTATGGATATGGGAACAAGGAGAATGTCAGTAGATGTACCTACAATAAAGGTGTAGTGGCTAGAGCAAAATTGTTCTGGATGCTTACATATCCAACATGTTGCTCATATAAAATGGTTAAGTGTAAAGGATATTCACCCTCATTTTTTTTAACTTCTTACAGTTTTAGCTTATAATAGTTATTCAGATGATTCTTCATTAGATGTCATTACTGAATTAGAAGCTGCAGATATGACTACAGCCTTATTTCCGATTCAAGCTTACCTGGAGATACAAACAAGTAAAAGCGTATTTGGAATTCAGTGTGATCAAGGTATAAAGAGTGCATAAGACAGTATGTAAATAGTTGGGACTGACTGTCACAGGGATTCAAGAAGCCTTCCTAGGGGAAGAACATACAACCAGAGTTTCTAAAGAAAGAGATCTGGCATATGTATGTATCAGAGTGCTACCAAATAAAAATAATATATTATAGAAGAATGTCTGAGTGGCTCAGTAGGTTAGGGGGCTGCCTTCAGCTCAGATTATAATCCTGGGGTCCTGGGATGGTGTCTCGCATCTGGCTCCTTTCTTGGTGGGGAGCCTGTTGCTCCCCTGCCTGCCACCCCCTCTGCTTGTGCTTGCTCTCTCCCTCTCTCTCTGTGTCAAATAAATAAAATCTTTTAAAAACTATAGAAAATTTGTAGATTTTTTCAGTAGTTCAACATGACATACACACAGAATGAGTGAGGATGGGAGGAAAATAAAAAAGGTAAAATGAGAAGAAATAATATCAGTTCTTATTGGATTTAACCCTAGAAGATAAGCACATTTTGTGTAATTTGGTAAATATCTGCTATTGAAAAGTATCTGAAAACAAGCTAAATTAATTAATCATTTCATCAACTCCAGAGGATGTCTAAGAGATGAATATATTCATAGGGTGCATGTTAACAAAACCATATTAACTTTTATACTTCAAATTTTCTCTATGTGGTGTTTCTCCAATTTAAAAGTGATTCTGAGTATTATATTCAAAAATTACTGGACAAATATATACAAAACATTAGTATTGTACACTAAATATATATAATTTTGGATAAAATATACAAATCTATATTTAAAAATAACACAAATGATAATGTCTACTCTCAGCTCACTAAGCTCTATTAATATGTTTGTGTATGCATTTACCTTAGTGTCATTTTTCTTTAGTATATTGATTTTCTTGAGAATTGTATGCTGTGGTAGTTTTTTTAATATTTACTCCATAGCTCTTACTCCCCTGCTTAGTGCATTCCAAAGACTTAATCAATGCTGAAAGCAGATATAATACACTTGCAATGTATTCAAACCAACACTTCCTTCCCTCTTTGACTTTCGGACTAATCTCATCAGTCATCCTCTCTATAGACACTCTGGATGCAATAGTTCTGGTTGAATAGGCTTATTTTCCTTTTTTCTTTTCAATTTTCTGTATTACTTTCCTTTTCCATTCTTATTTCTGACTTTTTTTAAAAACATGGCTATAAAGTACTCATATCACCTCACTTTTTTTTTTACCTCACTTTTAATACACTTACATTTAATGAGGGAATAATAAAGGAAACTTAAAAATCATAGAATCTTAATAAAATTTAAATGTACTTCTGTATCAGTCCTACAGAAACTGACTCATTTTCATCAAGTGCAGAGCTAGATTGTTTGACACTATTATTTTTAATTAAATATTGCTTGTTTTCAATTAGCTTCTTAATCTAATAATTATACTTCTATATTCTAAATTTAGGAAGTTGTTAAAAAACCCACTTCAAAGGAAGCATTATTGTTACATCCTTTAGGATATTGTTCCAGTTGAAGAAAGAGTTAGAAAATATGCCCTTGACCGTGAATCTGTCTAACACATCAAAATAAAATATATTCAAAATCATATATGCGGGGTGCCTCAGTGGCTCAGTCAGTTAAGCATTTGCCTTCAGCTCGGGTCATGACCTCAGGGTCCTGGAATCGAGCCCAACTTTGGGCTCTCCACTCACTGAGGAATCTGCTTCTCCCTCTCACTCTCCCACTGTATCTCCTTCTCTCTCTTTCTCTCTCTCAAATAAGTACATAAAAATAATTTTAAAAAATCATATATCTAAGAAGTCAGCCTAATTTTCATGTTAAAATATTTTCATATTGTGTCATATGGAATTGGGAGGGTCATATGCTTTATAAGCCAATAATTTCTTTTTTCTTTCTTTTTTTTTTAAGATTTTATTTGTTTATTTGACAGAGAGGAAAGAGATCACAGTAGGCAGAGAGGCAAGCAGAGAAAGAGAGGGGAAGCAGCTCCCTGCTGAGCAGAGAGCTCGATTCGGAGCTTGATCCCAGAACCCTGAGATCATGACCTGAGCCAAAGGCAGAGGCTTTAACCCACTGAGCCACCCAGGCACCCCATTTTTCTTCCTTTTTTTAAGTATAAGACATTTAGTTGTCTCCCCATAGTCTCAGTTTATTTACAATAACTAAAAACTGGAGAAAAAACAAAACAAAACACAATAAATGTGCACCAATTGGTAAATGGACATACAAATATAGTACATCCATACAGTGGAATACTTTTCAGCAATAAAATAAATGAACTATTGATATATGCAACAATATAAGTGAAGTTCATGTAAGAATATGGGATAGAAAAATATATTTTAGGGGTGCCTGAGTGGCTCAATCTGTTAAGCATCTGACTCTTGATTTTGGCATAAGTCATGGTCTCAGGGTTGTGAGATCAAGCCCTGCATCCAGCTACATACTCAGCCAGGAGTCCACTTGAGATTTTCCCCTTCTCCCTCTATCCCTCTGCACTTCTCTTTAAAATAAATAAATAAAAATTTAATTAAAAAAGGAAAATATATATTTAAATAAAAGTGAATGAATATTTCTCAAATGTGATTTAAAAAAACCAATCACACATTCAAGAATCTTAGTTTATCTTACATAAGATAATATGAAGAAAGCCATACCTTAACTTATCACATATAAATTGCTTTATATAAAAGTAAAAAGAAAATCTTAAAAACATCCAGATTAAAATAACATTGCATACATGGTTGCCTATGTAGAAACCCCAAAATAAAAGAAAAACAAACTTTTTGTCATAAACAATGCAGATATGAAAACAATGATTTGGCAATTTTAAAATGTTAGAAGAAAAAAAATATTTTTACCCAAATTTTCTATTCAGCAAAATTATCCTTCAAAAAATGAAGATATCTTATATTAAAAAGATGAAGAAGAATTTATTACCAACAGAGCTGTGGTAAAATGAAGTTTTTCAGGCTAAAAGAAAATAATACCAAAAAGAAAATTGGAAAGGAATAAAATTATCAGAAATAGTATGTGGGTAAATATTAAAGACTAACTATAGCTATAAAATATTCAACAAGGCGAAATGGAAGCCTCACATCTATCTATCTAAAACCTCCTTCATTGGTCCTTATATCTATACCTTTCCCAGAATGTATTTTTCTTCAGCCCAATATACTCACTTGGAGATAAGCCTTGAAACTTTATCAAATAAGCATTTCCCAATTTCTTCAAGTACTTCAAATTGCAGGAAATTACCCCCCAAAATTTTTTTAATTGTTTTCATTAACTTTTTAGGATAGCTTACTATACACATTTAAGACAAAAGTATTGAAAAAATCCTATGGGGGCACCTGGGTGGCTCAGTGGGTTGAGCCTCTGCCTTTGGCTTGGGTCATGGTTTCGAGGTCCTGGGACTGAGCCACACATTGGACTCTGCTCGGCAGGGAGCTTGCTTTCCCTTCTCTCTCTGCCTGCCTCTCTGTCTATTTGTGATCTCTTTCTCTCTGTCAAATAAATAAGTAAAATCTTAAAAAAAAAAAAAGAAAAAGTCCTATGGAAACTGCAAATCTCTATAAGAAATTGTTCAATATCAAGATTCAGTCAACTCCAAATTAAATTTAGGAAATATATAAAGTGCAAGGCATATAAGAATATATACTCTCCAAGATAAACAATTTTCCAGACAAACAAAAACTACAGGAGCACATGACCACTAAACCAGCCTTACAAGAAATATTAAATAGGACTCTTTAAGTGCAAAGGAGAGACCAAAAGTGACAAAGTCAAGAAAGGATCAGAGAAAATCTCCAGAAAGTGGTGCCTTGGTAGCTCAGTCTGTTAAGCATCTGCCTTCTGCTCATGTTGTGATCCTGGGTCTTGGCCGGGAGGCTGGGGTGGGGGGGGCATGCGCGGAGGTCTGCAGTCTGCTTCTCCCTCTGCTGCTCCCCCTGCTTGTGCTCTCTCTCTCTCTCTTTCATAAATAAATAAAATCTTAAGAAAAAAAAATCTCCAGAAACAAAACAAGTAATAAAATGGCAATGAATGCATATCTATCAATAATTACTTTGAATGTAAATAGACTAAATGTACCAATCAAGACATAGAGTGTCAGAATGGATAAAAAAAGCAGACCCTTCTATATCCTGTCTACAAGAGACTTATTAGAGCTAAACCCACAAACTATAAGTGAGAGGGTGGAGAATTATTTATCATGCAAATAGATGTAAAAAGAAAGCCAGAGTAGCAATACTTATATTGGACAAGCTATACCTCAAAACAAAGACTGAAAAAAAGCAAAGGAGAAAGACAAAGAAGGCCATTACAAATCATAAGGGGGACAATCCAACAAGATATAACGATTGTCATATTTATGTACACAAAATGAGAACACTCAATTATATAAAACAATTAGAAACAAACAAAAAAAACCTAATTGATAATAACCCAATAATAATAGGGGACTTTTAACAGTCCACTTATGTTAATGGACAGATCATCTAAGCAGAAAATTAACAAGGAAACAATGGCTTTGCAGGCACACTGGACCAGATGGACTTAACAAATATATTCAGAACATTCCATCCTAATAAAACACAATATACATTCTTTTCAAGTGTACTTGGAACGTTCTCAAAAATAGATCACATATTAAGTCACAAAATAGGTTTCAACAAATATAAAAAATTGAAATCATACCATGCACCTTTTCTGACAACAATATTATGAAATTTGAAGTCAACCACAAGAAAAAGATTAGAAAGACCACAGATACATAGAAGTTAAAACCAAAAAACAAAAAACAAAACAAAACAAAATGCTACTAAATAATGAATATAGAGTGATATGGAAACTAAAAAATAAAAATAGAACAAATTGATGAACCTAGGATCTGGTTCTTTGAAAAAATTTGTAAAATTGTTAAACCTCTAGTCAGACTTAAGGAAAAAGAAAAGAGAAAGGACCCAAATAAATAAAATAAAAAATGAAGAGGAGAGGGGAGCCTGGGTGATTCAGTGGGTTAAAGCCTCTGCTTTCGGCTCAGGTCATGATCCCAGGGTCCTGGGATCGAGCCCCGCATCAGGCTCTCTGCTCAGCAGGGAGCCTGCTTCCCCTCTCTCTCTGCCTGCCTCTCTGCCTACTTGTGATCCCTCTCTCTCTGTCAAATAAATAAATAAAATCTTTAAAAAAAAATGAAGAGGAGAAATAACAACCAACGCCATGGAAATACAAACAATTATAAGAGAATATTATGAAAAATTATATGCCAACACATTGGACAATCTGGAAGAAATGGATAAATTCTTAGAAACATAAACTACCGAAACTAAAACAGGAAGAAATAGAAAAATGAACAGACCAATAACCAGCAAAGAAATTGAATCAATAATCAAAAAACTCTCACCAAACAAATAAAAGTCTAAGGCCAGATGGCTTCACTGGCAAATTCTCTCACACATTTAAAGAAGAGTAATACCTAGTCTTCCCAAAGTATTCCAAAAATAGAAAAGAAAGTAAAACTCCAAATTCATTCTATAAGACCAGCATTACTCTTTTACCAAACCAGATAAAGACTCCACTAAAAAAGAAAACTACAGGCCAATATCCCTGAAGAACACAGATGCAAAAATCCTCAACAAAATACTAGCAAACCAAATCCAATATTTTATTAAAAAAGAAAAAAAATCATTCACCACAATCAAGTGGGATTTATTCTTGGGTTGCAAGGGTGGTTCATTATTTGCAAATCAACATGATATACCGCATTAGCAAAACAAAGAATAAGAACCATATGACCATTTCAATAGATTCAGAAGAATCATTTGACAAAGTACAACATCTATTCATTTAAAAACCCGCAACAAAGTAGAGATCCTACCTCAACATAATAAAGACTATATATGAAAAACTCACAGCTAGTATCATCCTCAAAGGGAGACTGAGAACTTTTCTGCTACAGTCAGGAACAAGACAGGAAAGTCCATTCTCACCACTGGTGTTTAACATATTTCTAAAAGTCCTAGCCATAAAAATCAGACAACAACAACAACAAAAAAAGCATCCAAATCAGCCAGGCAGTTTCACTCTTTGCAGATGACATAACACTTCATGTAGAAAACCCAAAAAATTCCAACAAAAAACTGCTAGAACTGATAAATTCAGTAAAGAAACAGGATACAAAATCAATGTGCAGAAATATTTTTGCATTTCTATATATCAATAGTGAAGCAGTAGAAAAGAAAATTAAGGAATCAATCTCATTTATAATTACACAAAAACAACATCTAGGAATAATCCTAACCAAATAGATGAAAGATCTAGATGCTGAAAACTATAAAATTCTGATGAAAATAATTGAAGACAACACAAAGAAATGGAAAGATATTCCATGCTCATGGATTAGAGGAACAAATATTGTTAAAATGTCTATATACTCAAAGCAATCTATACATTTAATGCAATCTCTATCAAAATACCAACAGCAGGAGTACCAGATGGCTCTGTCAGTTAAGGGTTTGACACTTGGCTTTGGCTCAGGTCATAATCTCAGGGTTGTGATATTGGGCCTGGCTTCAGGCTCCACACTCATCATGGAGTCTATTTGAGATTCTCTTCCTTTCCCTCTTTCCCTCTGCCCCTCTTCCTTCCTGTTCATGTGTGCTCTCTCTCTCTCTCCCTAAAATAAAAAAAATTTAATAAATAAATAAAAATACCAATAGTATTTTTTGCAGAGCTAGAACAAGCAATCCTAAAACTTGTATGGAACCATGAAAGATCCCAAATAGCCAAAGCAACATTGAAAAAGAAAAACAAAGCTGGAAAGAAAGTCCAATGGGAAAAAGTCTCTTTAAAAAATGGGAAGGGGTGGCTGGGTGGCCTGGGTAACTCAGTGGATTAAAGCCTCTGCTTTTGGCTCAGGTCATGATCTCAGGGTCCTGGGATCAAGCCCCGTATTGGGCTCTCTGCTCAGCAGGGAGCCTGCTTCCCCCCTCCCCCCGCCTGCCACTCTGCCTACTTGTAATCTCTTTCTCTGTCAAATAAATAAATAAAATCTTAAAAAAAAATAGTGTTGGGAAAACTGGACAACAACATGTAAATGAATGAAACTGGACAATTTTCTTACACCAAACACAGAAATAGATTCAAAATGGAATAAAGACCTAAAAGTGAGACCTGAAACCATAAAACTCCTAGAGAAGAACACAGGTAGTGACCTCTTTCACATTGGCCATAACATCTTCTTTCTAGATATATATCCTGAGGCAAGAGAAACAAAAGCAAAAATAAACTATTGGGACTTCATAAAAATAAAAAGCTTCTGTATATCAAAGGAAACAGCCAACAAAACTGAAAGGCAACCTACAGAATGAATTCGAGAAGACATTTGCAAGTCTGATGAAGGGTTGGGATCCAAAGTATGTAAAGAACTGATTCAACTCAACAACCCTAAAATGAATAATCAAATTTAAAAATGGGCAGAAGACACGAATTAACATTTTCCAAAAAAGACACACAGATGGCCAATAGATACATGAAAAGATGCTCAACATTACTCAACATTATGTTACTCCTCATTAGGGAAATACAAATTAAAATTATAATGAGATATCACCTATACCCTTCAGAATGGCTAAAATCAACAACAAAAGGAACAACAGATATTGGTGAAGATGTGGAGAAATACATCTTGTATTGTTGGTAGGAATGCAAACTGGTGCAACTACTCTGGAAAACAGTTTGGAGGGTCCTCAAAAATTTAAAAATAGAACAACCCTATGATTCTACAATTGCCCTACTAGTTATTTACCCAAAGCATACAAAATATTGATTCAAATGGACACATGCACTCCAATGTTTATAGCAGCATTATCAACAATAGTCAAATTATGGAAACAGCTCAAATGTCCATGGACTGGTGATCATAAAGAAGAGGTGGTGTATATATATGCAATGGAATATTACTCAGCCATAAAAAGAATGAAATATTGCCATTTGCAATAATATGGATGGATGTAGAGAGGATTATGCTAAGTGAAATAGGTCAATCAAAGAAAAATCCCATAGATTTCACTCATATGTGGAATTTAAGAAACAAAACAAATGAGCAAAGGGAAAAAAAGAGAGAGGGAGGCAAACCATATTAAGACCCTTAACTATAGAGAACAAACTGATGGTTACCAGTGGGGAAGTGGGCAGGGGGATGGGTGAAATAGGTGATGGAATTAAAGAGTGCACTTGTGATGAGCACTGGTGTTGTATGAAAGTCTTGAATCACTATATCCTACACCTGAAACTGGTATTATACACTAAGCTAACTAACTGGAATTTAAATAAAAACTTAAAAGAATACACTCTCTATAAACTATATGTATATTATATATGTATAATTTATAATATATTAATGTATAATTATAATAATCATTTTACTTTGCCAGAGACTTATGACAAGTATTAGACACTCATTTCTGGAGAAGAATCTAA
The DNA here is from genome assembly GCA_028646535.1 of Procyon lotor. NCBI lineage: Eukaryota > Metazoa > Chordata > Mammalia > Carnivora > Procyonidae > Procyon > Procyon lotor. Next base: position 39,681,843 of record CM053608.1, on the reverse strand, counting down.
CTCAAAGAGATTACCTAGCACAAAATCTCCCTTTAAAGAGAAAGAATAACTCTTGAATGTGCATCCTATTGTGAATCTGATTGTGAAGGATTGGCTTAATTTTAAGACCAAGCATCAAATGATACTATACTAGATTTAGACTAAAATTAATCATTTTCTCCTCTACTATAATTCATCTTTCTTCTCCTCTCAATGTCTCTTTTTAAAATGCTCAAATAAGTTTCTTAATTTTTTTACATAGACTTGAGGATATTAACAGTAATTTTTATAATCCAATTCTTCTCTAAGTGCATTCAAGTTTAATGCAGTCCAGCAATGGCAATTCTAGCAAAAACATAATCTGCATAAAACATGAGGCAGCATGAAGCAGTTATTCAGAAGGGATTCAGGCTTCTGGTGTTAACACTCACCATTTAATTCTATGCCATGAAAACACACAAGTTTACTATTCAGAATTAATGAACATTTCATTCAGCGGTGTATCAGTCATATGTCTCTCTCTTATCTAGACACTTCCAGCTATTCAGATCTCAAATATGTAAGTGCTTATCACTATAGAGTGTGCCAAATCTGACACCGTTTAGACTTGTATAGGCCAGCATTCTCATTAATCTTAAAATAGAATATACTTTTTATCTATTTTATATTAAAGATACACTAATATTAAAATAACTCATATTATCAAAAGGAGCTCTAATATATTTCACCATTTCACATATATTAAGGGATTTTGCAATGTGCTATATTAATATTATTACATCTGCCTCCTGTTTTATCCATATCAAATTAGATGTAGAAAAAAAAAAAGGTCCTGACTTTGAGGAGTTCAAACTTTTATTTCAAGACCTAGGATCTGAAAAACAAAAAAGTGAAGAGCAGGACAGGATAAGCCATGTCTTGGGAATAAGAAATCTTACACTTCCTACTAGGGTCTAGTAAGTCATGCAATTGGTAAACAGAACAGGATAATAAATGAATGAACTTACCCACATCCACATACATAGGACATAAGAACAGCTGGGAATGAGCTGCTTTGACCCCACAGATCAAGAATAACAAACAAAAGCTCAAACTTTTGTTAAGCTAGCCTAGCTATGATTTTATTTTTTTGTTATTGTTAGTCAGAAAAGTTATTAGGTTGGTGTTTATTAGTTTTTAAATAAAACTCTTAATCAGTTTAGAAATCCATCACTTTCATAAGCATGATTTTGCTTTCCTCCAATACAAATCACTTATATCTATCATAAGCCCAATTCTGAGCTAATATGGAATGGAATGAGTCAGTAGCAAAGGTTTGCTTATGTCTCTGATTTTACTCTCAAGTGTTAATTTCCAGATTCGGAAATATGAAAGGACAGGGGAAAAAAATGCAATACTGTATAATCTGTTTGGTTCTTCCAAATCAGTAGGCTACCCTACACTAGAACCAAGGCCTGCTACGTTTAGAAGTTAACAGCTACCCAAATCAGACAGTGGCCATATTATGCACCAAAAGATTCAGTGGGAACTCCTTACAGAGTTTGGAGCCATTTTTAAGTTGAGAGGGTGACTAATTCAACCTTTCCCTCTTTTTTCAGATTGAAAGGTGTGTTATTTGTCTCCTCCTGCTTCATCTTGTGCACCCTTGAGCAAGACTAGAAGGAGAGATTTATACTTGCCCAAATAGAAAGGGAGATCTGAGGAAGTTTCACCCAAGCCTGTATTTCTATAAAATTTACTGTCATTATCTGTAGAGGAATAGATCAGCACAATACAAAGCCAATAGTTACAATTTGCATAAGAAAACATTGTAATGTCAAAGTAGAGCTTCAGCAAGGAATGAAAAAAGACACCATTGGGGCTTTACAGAAATGATCATTTATTTTACAAGTCTCAAGAGGACCTCCCTGGTGAGAACCCATGCTGATATCCTGTATCAGCTCACCTTGTACAAGTGGATGTAAACTGCACACAAAGCAGAAGCCAATTTTATTGTAATTTTTTTCATTGCTGAGACTGACTCACAAGAGGCTCGTTTTCCTGTGGGTCCCAAAGGATGGCAGTCATGCAGCGTTGTTTAAGCAAACTCATTACTGTGCAAGCAATGCCACATAAAGCTTCCATCTGAAACAATAGATTCCATAGTATAAACATGCTTCTTCAAACAAACACTTTAAACCAAAGAGAAGCTGTAGTTAAAATAAGAATCAAGACATTTTTTACACAGGCTATTAACATAGGCACCAAGGCAGATTTCTTTTTAACTACGTATTTTTGAGTGCTTACTATGTGCTAAATAATTTAAATGTGCAATCTCATAATTGGTACCAGAACAGAATTGATGCACAATCCAAATCTCTATCTCTAAATATGGGGCTTTTGATCAAAGGTACTGCAATCTCTTTAGCTCTGAGAGTTTTCAGCCCAATATCAAGATTTCCTGGACTCCTATTTTCAAATTATCTGGAAGTTAAGCCCCATTCCAAACTCTAGGTTTCTTCTTGCTTCTAATTACTGGAAATTCAAGAAGTTTAGTAACAATTCATGTTGTCAGTTTTAGAGCAATATTAAGCCCTGGTTGGTATCACAGTGTGAGCATTGAAATACCTGGTGTTTGGACACAGTTATGTGGGAACAACCAAAAGACCAAGTGCTGTCACCTTCATCAAGCAGGAACATGCTCTGGCTCTCCCAAAATGTGAATCTGTGCCAACCTCTATGAACTCAGGCTCAGGACTCAACAACTGGCAAGAATCTTGCCTTCATCATTTACCAGTTTTGGGAGTTCCAGTAAACTTTTTAATCATCCTGAACTTCAGTTCCACATCCATGAAATGAAGAGTGTGAAAGAAAAATTACATCAATGCATTTAAATAGGTGAACACTTTATTCAAGACTGTTTCAATAGGGGTCAAAAATATTGCAATAGGAGAGATTGTACATAACTCCCCTGAAACAAAAGGCAAGGGGGCTGTTAAGCTCTGGAGTGAATTGGCAGGAAAGTATTGAAGGACGCTGGAAGAGATTAGCCATCTGTATTTGTTGCATTTGTTTTTTCTAGTTTTATTGAGATACAACTCACTTATAACATTGTCTAAGTTGAAGGTGAGCCATGTGATAATTTGATACATTTATATATTGCAAAATGATTACCACCCTAGGGTTAGTAAACATTTCCATCCATTTCATATAATTACCATTTCTTTTTTCGTTATAAGATCACTTAAGATCTATCTCTCAGCAACTTTCAAATATAAATCGTTAACTATAGTCACCATGTATACATTAGATCTCCAGAACTCGTTCATCTTATAACTTGAAGTTTGTATCCTTTAACTGACATTTCTCAATTTTCCCTACCCCCAGTTCCATTCTACTCTGTTTCTATGAGTTCAGCTTTTTAAAATTCTACACATAAGTGAGATCATGCACTTATCTTTGCCTGTCTGACCTTTTTCACCCCCAAACTTCATCTATTCCCTCCAGTTTCATCTATGTTGTCACAAATTGCCTGAAAAATATTCTGTGTAATATATATTGCATAATGATATATATATATATAATATTTTTTCTAGCCATTCACACATAGACAACACTTAGGTTGTCTCCATATCTTGGCTACAATGAATAATGCTGCAGTGAACCTGGAAGTGCTGATACTGCTTCAGGGTGCTGTTTCCATTTCTTTTCGATATGTATAGTCAGGAGTGGAATTGCTGGATCATATGATAGTTTATTTTAAATTTTTTGAGGAACTCAGATAGTGTTTTCCATAATGGTTATGCCAGTTTGCACTTCCACCAACATTGTTCAAGGGTTCCCTTTTCTCCACATCCTTACCAACATTTATTAGGCCTTGTCCTTTGGATGACAGTCATTCCAACAGATATGATGTGATATCTCATTAGTTTTGATTTGTGTTTCCCTGATGATTTAACAATATGAACCATCTTTTCATATACCTATTGACCATCTTTGTCCAGAGATAATAATAGTAGCTTCCACCAGGGTTATGAGGATTGAGATTGATAATGCTTATTAGCCTATTGCTGTTGTGACTGACATAGAGTATGCATTCAAAATAACATAAGGGTTGTTTGTCATTATTTATCATATTAATCCGTTTTCTCTCCCTTCGCTACTGTTACTACTCCCCCTTGTTAGCCATCACAGGTTTTGGAACAATCCTATATCCTATCCTCAATGTCTGCACAGGTAATTTTTCCTCTGTCTCTCTGATTCTGCTGAGATCATCTAAGCCAGAGATTTCCAAACTGTACATAGAGCAAGCACGAAAACAATTAATGCATTAAAAGACATTGCCTTTTGCTCTCTGTTTCTGGTTTCAGCATTGACTCAGAGCAACCTATTACCCTAACCACCATTCAGGCCCCAGGGAAATACATCTTAAGCTTTGTCTTCAATACCAAAGTACACACGTCTAAATGCTATGAAGGGTTGTGTCTCATGCTGCTGGCCGTGTTAGAGGAAACAGACATTGCTTTGGAGTGTGGGGGCCATTAAAAAGCAATGAGCTTAGGTAGGAGAGAAGCAGACCAAATTGAATTGTGAAATCTTTCCTTCCAAATAGCATGATTTAAGATAATCTCTTACACAACAAAAAATCATTTCCAAAAGTGCTGAGCATTCACTTCCTTGCTGAAGACCTGCTTCAATTCATTTCCAAAGTTACTCAGAATTAGTATTGTATTCACAAGAGTTTCCCAAAGCAGCTGAGAAATATTTAGCCATATTAAACAAACCGTATCACTCTTAAACTTGTCTCTATACAGGCCTAGATGTATCATACTTGGAATGTGGTGTAGATTCTTCACATTGAAAATAGATGGATATTGAACATGTGAATATCTAATAGTTTCTTCTTATAAAAATATTTAATAAGATTTCACAATTTAAAAATATTGGGGCGCCTGGGTGGCTCAGTCGTTAGGCATCTGCCTTCGGCTCAGGTCATGATCCCAGGGTCCTGGGATCAAGCCCCACATCGGGCTCGCTGCTCAGCAGAAAGCCTGCTTCTCCCGCTACTATTCCCTCTGCTTGTGTTCCCTCTCTCGCTGTGTTTCTCTCTCTCAAATAAATAAAATCTTAAAAAAAAAAATATTAACTAAAAAATTTACCTACATTTAAGTAATTTAGTTACATTTAAATAACATATTTAGTAATTACAATTGGACTCTGTTTTCATTAAACAATTTTAAATGTTTTAGGAGAAAATTAAATTTTGAATATATGAAGATAACTTTAAATTATTCTTACTTTCATTTTGATAAAAACATATTTAAAGTTTGTTCACTTTGAGCATAATCACTTTTTAATCTTTTAGGTAATAATCACCAATTGAACACAAATTATTTAAAATCTTTATTTTAAAAATACAATTAATGAGTTTGCTGAAATAAAAATATTTTCTCAGTAATAATACTTAATGAATTATGAGTTTTTATTTAAATATTTTAGCCAAAATTTTCTTACTCCTCAATAGAAAATAAGTCATGCACAAGAAATTTATAGGTATGTCTGGGTAGCTTAGATGATTAAGCGTCTGACTCTTGATCTCAGCTCAGGTCTTGATCTCAGGGTTGTGAGTTCAAACCCCGTGTTTGGCTCCACACTGGGCATGGAGGCTACTTAAAAAAAAAAAGAAAAGAAAAGAAATGTTCAATAAAAATTAAATTCAAGGTTTTTTCTATTTTCCCAAGTATTTGTTATATTAAAAGCAGTGTTTCCATTTTGTGTTAGTTTCATCATTATGAAGGCATATTTACCAAAAGAAGTGCAATGTTTTATTTGACATATTGTTAGTTCCTTTTTAGCTTTTAAATATTTGACATATAGCATGTAAGTTTTCACATGTACTCTTATCATCAGCCTCATAATAGTTAGGGACAAGCCTCAAAGGACTAAACTACAAAAGAAACCACTTTTAAATGAAGGTTTAATTTCAGGTAAAAATTAGTGGTATGAAGAAAATTGAAGTCATTCATGTGAAATGATGTGAGTGAGGTGATGTAATATTACGTGATGCAGTGTGATAATGACTGTGAGGAAATGCTACATTTTAGACAGAAAACTAGTTCCTGAAGAGAAATAAAGCTTGGGCAAAACTGAATGATAAAAAGGAGTCACTGGAAAGAAGTTTCAGTTAATGCCAGCCATGTGGCCTTGATAATTGGTCTTCATTGGATTTCTATGTTAGAACTTTTTTTTTTTGAAAAAAATAAATAGCACCAAATTTCAAATCCTGTAACACAGTGAGAAGTCTTCCTTTATTCTATCTGTGTCTAAGTTTATGCCCTCTCACATGTGATAACAACATGAACGTACATTATTTGTGCCTGATATGTCAGTGGAGGTGAGGAGGATTAAACTGTAAGGGCGCAAATGCATTCCATCACAAATAAAAGCATAGAGAGAGGTTTAAAATATTGGGAAAATCTGGAAATACTCAAAGTTTGGGCCCACTTATGATGTCTTTTGCTAACCAAATGTATGATATAGGTGCGAATTTGTATTTGTAATTGACTAATTTGTAATTGACTTAGAGAAAATAAAAAGGGGCCATCATTTAATAAAGAATTGGGCAGAAATTATCCATACGTTGTGTAGACTTCATACTGAAAAGTCTTTGGTGGTTACAGCACAGACTCTGGAATCATACAGACATGGATTCAACCCTGGCTGTACTAAAGCGTATGACATTCCCTTAATCCATAACCTCTCTGCACTCTCTTCTCACCATCTGTAAAACAGGGCTAATAGACCCACCACCTCCAAGTTTGGTCTAAAAAAGATAGTGTTCAAAAAAGTTCTTTGACATTTAGCCGGAATGGTAAGAAATAAGTTGTAATTTTTATTTATTATTTTCAAAGTTAACCTCTAGAAAGAAATTTAGAGAAATAAGAATCAATTTTGATAAGACTGAGTCAGATTTTCTATTTAAAGACAAAGTTAAATGAGTTTTAAATTGTGTTTCCTAAAAACCCTTAGTCATTACTGTTTTAATTTATTGTCTTTATTAAAAACTTGATGGCAGTGGCTATTAAGTCAATTTTATTAAATTAAACTAAAAACCATAACACAAGTATGTACCTTAAAGCACACTAGAAAATTTCCAATTTCCTGTTTATCAGTTAAAAAAAATGTCTTTTCCTAATTTGTTTTAGCAAACTAAACAGAATATTGCTCTCAGTGAATTAATTATATTTTGTTCATTAATCCATGTTTCAATATGATTAACATCCCATTTAATTAACAGATTCATTATTTTATCTTTTATAAACTTTATGCTTGAAGATCCCTTTGAAATAACCGTGTCCCCAAAGAGAAATTCGCACAGTCTGGATGTCACTAAAACCAAGGTTGCAGGTATATTTAGAAGGTAAGGGTTTGTTTTGTTTTGTTTTGTTTTTTTGGTTTTTATTCTTGAGTCAGTATGATCTTCACAGCTTTTGAGTAAATCTTCAGGAAACATGTTTCTGATTTCATTCTTCACATTATCTTTAAAAATGAATTTAGTACCTTTTTGGAATACATTCCGGATATTCTTGTAGCGAGATAAAACTAGTCTATACACAAATGAGATATATCAACTATCCATCTGCTTAGAAATTCTTGCATATTTATGAAAATATTTCTGTGTAAGAAGATGACAACATCCTTATAGAAAGATAAGGTTATGTAGTAGATTTCAAAAACAGCCATAATTCTTTCAGGTTCTATTAAGCTACTCCCATCAAGAGGTGGACTTTATTTCTCTGCCTCTTAGATTAGGGATAGACTTGTGACTTGCATAAACCAGTAAAATATGGTAGAAAAAGCATGTGTTCTAAACCTGGGTCTCCAGAGGCTTTACATGCTTCTGCTCTTCTTGGAACTACTACACCAACTTAAAAATACAGAAAGTATGATGAATAATCTAAATATTAGCTATTTCCCTACCCCTTGATTAAAAATGCTAACATTTTGTCAGACTTGACAGTCATTTTTAAAAAACATAAATCTTACAAATGAAGACAAAGTCTTCTTTAACCTTCCCACTATCATATTCCCATTCCCTATCGTTAGCCCTCCATCCCCACAGCAAATGCTAATAATTCAGTTTTCCAGTTATCTATCGGTCCATCTATCAATCTACCTATCCATTCATCCACCCATCTGTGTAGCTATACAAATACACATAGTATACATATATATGTGCACAGATACATACATACATGTATACACATATATGCATGACACACACGAGATATATATATATATATATAGTATATATATAGTGAATATTTTGTGTGTATGTGTGTGTTTGTGTATACACACACATATGTGCATGTATCATTGACCAATATATACTATTTGGGAGTAATGGCTTCTTTATTATATACACAAATGTTTTATTTTTTTTTCTGTATATACCATTCTGCACCTCTTCCTTCTCAACATTATGTTTTTGATATTAATTCTTGGTAATATCAAGAGAGTTAATCTTTTTCAAACACATTATAGTATTACATTGTTTGACTTTGTCAACATTTTATTCACTCATCTTATTTAGGAACACCGAGAATTCTTCATTTTTGGCATTGTAATGTGCAGCTATAGATATCATTGCTTAGTTTATTTTTGCAAACTTAAAAAAATTTCTCTAGGTGCACATTCAGAAACGGTTTTGTTTATACAAAGGGTATGGTGGATATCTATCCTTCATTATTGTCTAAATGTTTGGAACACTTAATAACATTTCAATATTCATCCAAATGGTAAACCCGGACTCTATCATGGAATAAGGAAAAAAATTCCCAGCTTCTCTTTCTGATAGGGTGCTTCTTTGGGAATTAGATTCCACCTATCAGATGCTGCCAGAAATCCAGAAGACAGACAAATCAGTTGAATTTCTATACACAAACAGCAAGACAGAAGAAAGAGAAATTAAGGTGCCAATCCCATGTACAATTGCACTCAAACCTATAAGATACCTAGGAATAAACCTAACCAAAGAGGCAAAGAATCTGTATTCAGAAAACTATAAAGTATTCATGAAAGAAATTGAGGAAGACACCAAGAAATGGAAAAACATTCCATGCTCATGGATTAGAAGAACAAATATTGTGAAAATGTCTATTCTACTTAAAGCAATCTACACATTTAATGCAATCCCTATCAAAATACCATCAATATATTTCAAAGAAATCCTAAAATTCATATAGAACCAGAAAAGACCACAAAGAGCCAGAGGAATGTTGAAAAAGAAAACCAAAGTTGGCAGCATCACAATTCTAGACTTCAAGCTCTATTACAAAGCTGTAATCATCAAGACAGTGTGGTACTGGCACAAAAACAGACACATAGATCAA
>CM053608.1:39661315-39671993 GCA_028646535.1 Procyon lotor | reverse complement strand
AAAAAAAAAAAAAAAAGGGCAAAAAAACTGGGACTTCATCAAGATCAAAAGCTTTTGCACAGCAAAGGAAACAGTCAACAAAACCAAAAGACAACTGACAGAATGGGAGAAGATATTCACAAATGACATATGAGATAAAGGGCTAGCATCCAAAATCTATAAAGAACTTCTCAAACTCAACACCCAAAGAACAAATAATCCAATCAAGAAATGGGCAGAAGATATGAACAGACATTTCTGCAAATAGGACATCCAAGTGGCCAACAGACACATGAAAAATTGCTCAACATCCCTCAGCATCAGAGAAATACAAATCAAAACCACAGTGAGATACCACCTCACAACATTCAGAATGGCTAAAATTAGCAAGTCAGGAAACAACGAAATGTTGGTGAGGATGTGGAGAAAGGGGAACCCTCTCACACTGTTGGTGGGAATGCAAGCCGGTATAGCCACTCTGGAAAACAGTATGGAGGTTCCTCAAAAAGTTGAAAATAGAGCTACCCTATGACCTAGCAATCACACTACTGGCCCTAAAGATACAAATGTGGTGATCCGAAGGGGCACATGCACCCTAATATGTATAGCAGCAATGTCCACAATAGCCAAACTATGGAAAGAACCTAGATGTCCATCAACAGATGACTGGATGAAGAAGATGTGGTATATATATACAATGGAATACTATGCAGCCATCAAGAGAAATGAAATCTTGCCATTTGCAATGACATGGATGGAACTAGAAGGTATTATGCTAAGCAAAATAAGTCAATCAGAGAAAGACAATTATATGATCTCTTAATATGAAGAATGTGAGAGGGAGGGGAGGGGCCAGGGGGGTGGGAGAGGGAAATGAAACAAGATGGGATCAGGAAGGAGACAAAACATAAGAGACTCCCAAACTCACAAAATAAACTGAGGGTAGCTGGAGGGTAGGGGTTGTAGGGATATGGTGGCTGGGTTATGGACATTGGAGAGGGTATGTGCTATGGTAAGTGCTGTGTAATGTGTAAGCCTGATGATTCACAGACATGTACCCTGGAGCAAATAATACATTACGCTGTTAACAAAAAAAAAGAAAAAAAAAGAAGAAAAAAAAGAAAATATGACAAAGATAGGGCATGCACTTTACTGTCACAGGGGCAGTGGTAAAAGCAGTGTGTTTCTGCAGTCAATGGGGTCCAAGGCACAATCCCAATCTGGCAAGAATATTATATCAAGGCACAATCCATTTATGATAGTGGCTCCTTATTAGGCCCATTCTGCCGTGTTGTTTTGGGCATTGTCCCTGTAACAGCGTTAGAGTTTATTTCTTCAGCCTTTCCAACATTTCTGTAAGTGTTCCTTAATAGATATACTTCATATTTAAACATGGCAGGACTTTGTTTTCAGAAAAACAAACTGGCATACAAATGCTGTGAACATTTTCAATTTTACCAGAATTGCTTCCCAAAGTTGGAACATATCAACAGTTTATGAGAATAATCTTTCCCAGGGCACCTGGCTGGATCAGTCAGTTAAGCGTCTGCCTTCTGCTCAAGCTGTGATCTCAGGATCCTGGGATTTAGCCCCACATTGGACTCCCTGCTCAGCAGAGAGTCTGCTTCTCCCTCTCCTTCTGCCACTCCCCCTGTTTGTGCTCTCTCCCTTTCTCTGTCAAAAATAAATAAAATCTTTAGAAGAGAGAGAGAGGATAATATTTCCCATGACTGTTTTAACATTGTAGATATTTATAATTTATAATTAAAATTATAACTTTGGGGTGCCTGGGTGGCTCAGCCATTAAGCATCTGCCTTCATCTCACGTCATGGTCCCAGGGTCCTGGGATCAAGCCCCACATCGGGCTCCCTGCTCAGTGGGAAGCCTGTTTCTCCCTCTCCCACTCCCCTACTTTTGTTCCCTCTCTCACTGTGTCTCTGTCAAGTAAATAAATTTTTTTAAAAATTTTAAAAAAATTAAAATTATAACTTTTTCAAAACTGATAAATATCATCTTATTTTTATTTCTATTTTAATATTTCTGACCATCAATGAGGTTGAATATAATTTCATATGTTTACTGAGCATTCCTATTTTCTTTTCTGTAAAGCGATTGTACACTTTACCATTTTTTCTATTGAGCTGTATAAATATATAAAATCTATATATCTATATAAATTTATATATTTTGGATAATATATATATATTATATATTTTTTTTCTCTCTTTTGTTTGTGTGTTAATTTTGTTAAGGTTACCTTTTGCAAAGCAATATTTGTTGTTGTTTAATAAATTGCATGTTGTCAAATTTGTTGAGCCTGCACCCATGCAATAGGTTTTATTAAAAGAAAGGAATCTTATCCATGACTATGGAATCTCTTTCCATTTATTTAGTTCTTTTATTCAGTTCTTGTTTGATTTCATCAGAGTCTTTTAGTTTTCCTCACATAGATTTTGTACATATTTTGTTAGATTTTTATCTATTTTTAAACTAATGTAGGGACGCCTGGGTGGCTCAGTGGGTTAAGCCTCTGCCTTTGGCTCAGGTCATGGTCTCAGGGTTCTGGGATTGAGCCCTGCATTGAGTTCTCTGCTCAGCGGGGAGCCTGCTTCCCCCTCTCTCTCTGCCTGCCTCTCTGCCTACTTGTGATCTCTCTCTGTCACATAAGTAAATAAAAAAAAAAAAATCTTAAAAAAAAATAAAAAAATAAACTAATGTAAATGATACTGTTTTTAATTTGAAGTTCCTCTTGTTCATTGTCGGTGTGTAGGAAAGAGATGTACTCTTTTATATTATCCTTATATCCCTGCAACCTTGATATAATTATCTATTAGTTCCAGGTTTTTTTGTCAATTCTTTTAGATTTTCTACACAGTTGATCATATCATCTGCAAATAAAGACAGAGTTATGCTTTCATTCCTGATCTCTACACCTCTTATTTCCTTTTCTTGCCTTATCGCATTAGCAAGGATTTCAGGTATGATACTGACAGTCATGAGAGGAGAAATCCTTGCCTCCTACCTAATCTTAGAAGGAAAGCTTCAAGTTTTTCACCATTAACTATGATACCAGCTGCAGATTTTCTGTAGGTAGTCCTTATCCAGTTGAGAAAGTTTCCTTCTATTCTTCATTTTCCTTGGAGTTTTTATCATGAATAAGATGTTTGATTTTCTCAGGTGCTCTTTCTGCATCTGTTGACATGATCATGTGCTTTTTCTTTTTTTGATCTCTTGATATAATGGATAATACTAATTGATTTTTTTAATGTTAAACTCTTTTTTTTCCAAAGAAAGTCTGAAGATGGTAAACTTTTTGAGTCTTAGTTGGTTATATAATGTTTTTACACTGTCAAATAAATGATAGTTTTTCTGGATAAAGAATTCTATAAGTAAGGATATTTTCTTTTAGTACTTGAAAAATATTATTCGATCATGCTCTTGCATCCAGTGTTGCTGAAGGGAATTCTAAAGACTAACTTATTTGTATTTCTTTAACTCTAGTGGATGGTTATAATGTGAATGGCATTGCCTTAAATGTGGTGGTCCTTTTCAGTTTACCACCTAAAAGGCTACGAGAAAAGCTTGTAATATATAAGCAAAAATCAACATGGCCACCAAAGGTTCCTACAAAAGGGAGCAGATTCAGATGAAAGGAGCTTTTGTTCCTCATACTTCCTCATTTTTCCTAACTAGAACATGTCTACAAGATAAGGATCTGTGGATGACAAAGAGAGAGGAAACAAACAGGATCTGGGACTTTGTGGTACTGCTGGATAACTGCTGGGATCTCTAATTTTTCCAGGTTATTCTCTTTCATTTATTTACATGAAATTTCAAATTCAGTTTTTAGCCCTGTCTGCTGTACTCCCAGCTGCTCTAAGCTCCCAGTTGTGCACTGCACATCCTGCACTGCTCGAAAGTTGAGCCCTCAAGAGCTCTCACTCCAGGGAGAAATTACTGGCTAAGAAGGTGTCTGTTGGCACTGAGCAGTGCCACCTAAAGGAAAGAGTAATGCAGGCAAAGTAAAATTGTTCCTCTTACTCTCTTCAGTGCCTGTAATCTCATATGTTTTTGCTCCAGTGATGTGCTGGAATTTCTCTGTTGGACTCCTGGGCTTTAAGAAAGGTTCTCTCATCCATGGGTGGTTGTCTAAACTGGTGCTCCATAGAGGAAATGCAGTGAAAAACTTATTCCTCCATGTCGGTAACATTATTCCTGGTGATTCCAATTTTTTCAAATAGTGCTTCAACACCATTTTTCCTATTTTCTGGAGCTTTTAATAAACATATTTATGTGCCTCTTGATAATTTTTCCTTACTTTTCATTTTGTATATACTTTCATTTTATCCCTCTGTCCCACATTTTAGGTTTGTCTAGCAGACCAATCTTCGAGATACTGATTGATTCTTTTGCTCCCTCCGTTCTGCTATTTAGGCTCTATATTAAATTTTAAGTCAGTTGAAATTTCTATTTCCCAAATCTCTACAAGTTGTTTCTACAATAAAATAATTTCATTTATTTCTCTGAAGATATAAAATTTGAGTTTAAAGATCTTTTCTCATTATTAGATAAATTTATACTCTCAAGTGTAAGTTCTTTAATATGTTATCTCTCATGATGTTAGCATTACACAGATTTCTAGCAATTTCAATTTCTGATCTCATCTGTTCAATATATTACTGATTGTGCTGGAAATACCCTCCACTGGAATAGCCTGCTTCTTATATAAGAGAAATTAGCCCTGAGATTTGTTCTATAGTTACAATGATCAATATATGTCTAGTACACAGGCAGCTATTCTTCTAAGCTTATATACTACCCACTTTTCCATTCAACTACAAGCCACCTGGAGACCAGCCCTCTACCTTTTCATTTCAAGAACACCTACTACTTAAACTAGAACAATGCTTTCAATAATTTGTGACCAAAAGAATTAGGATAATTCTAGAAAATCGATCTCCCTGGTTGATACTGCTTAATTGCCTCAGTCAATTGCTTCTTGCTAGATGCTTCTATCACATGGAGCTTCCTCAATATTGTTTTTGTGAAAAATAAATTAAAAGGTAGTTCTCTCTTTAAGCAACCTCATCTATATCTGATATTTCTCTCTTCAATCTGATCTTGACCACTTTCATCAGCTATTTTCCACAGTTTCTCATCTTTGAGACTCTCTTGTTACTTAGAGTACTCAAGAAGACAGAAATATGTCTGATCTTAATTTTGAAACTATACTGGACAATCATTATTCAATGTCTCAGTTTTCTCTTCTTTAAAATGAGAATAATATTAGTACTTAGTACTAACATAAAGTAGTTATAAAACTTAAATGAGTAAGTACCTGTAAAAGTTGTAACATATCTTAACACATAATAAATGTTTGTAATAATGATAGTGATGGTCTTTTAGTAAAAAAGGAATTGTGAATGTGAAATTACTATATAAGATATTTGGTTTCAAACTTCCATGTGAAATATTGCATGTTGGTGGTACTTCAATTTATTTGTATCTTTTAAATTTTATGCAACGTATCAGAATTATTTTTATAATTAGGGAAAAGTAAAAAACTATAAAAAGAAGATGTATTTAATTAAGTTATATGTGTTTGATTTCAAAGGACTTTTACATTCTATTTGTTGTCAGTTTGCTCTACAGACTTTTTTTATTAGCAAGACTATTTGTTTTTTTCTCCTTATAATATCCTACGTTTTGTGCAAATTTTCATAATTTTTAAATAAAGAAATTTACATGAATACCATGCACCCGATAAAATTACAACTTATAGTTTTTAAATCATAACCATGTTTTTATGTACTCCTCAAAACTCAGCTTAGCCATGACCTACTCTAGATCTTCTTCATAATCCCTGAATCTTTTCTAACATTTTCTTTAACTGCTTATGACTTAATTTATTCCTGTGACTTTCACCTCCACAAAACCCTGAGTTACTAGAAGACGGGAAGCATCTTACTCACACTGACACCCCCATTTCTTGTACAAGTATGCCAAAACTGTGCTCAAAAACAAACTAAAATGTATGCTATAATTAACTGAACTTCACAAGGTAAAAGATGACCACTAAATTTGAGTGAAAAATGTATGATTTTTTTTTAAAGATTTTATTTATTTATTTGACACAGAGAGAGAGAGATCACAAGTAGGCAGAGAGGCAGGCAGAGGGAGAGAAGGAAGCAGGCTCCCTGCTGAGCAGAGAGCCTGATGTGGGGCTCCATCCCAGGACCCTGAGATCATGACCTGAGCTGAAGGCAGAGGCTTAAACCACTGAGCCACCCAGGCGCCTTGTATGATGTTTAACATATGTAATTTACCTTCACTTGGGTCTAAAAACTGATCAAAGTAATAATTGTATGACCTTCTTTCATGAGAAAGGAACATCTCACACCTCTCCCTCTACTACTGTAGAATTTGTAGTCGTTTTATGTGTTGACCATTATGAATACATGGTACGGAATTTGTTCTCAAATTTATCTTTGCCAGAAGATAAACTCCTGTTTCCAAATAAATTGCTTGAAAAGGAAATGAACTGCAATAAAAACAATGTGCAAAATCGTGATTCCTTATAAATGCATAAACTAATAGGGATAAATGTAGAGGTATTTGGGGCATGAAGTAATCTCATCAATTTTATAAACTAATATTAATTTCCCTGTGGCATCAGCTTCATTTCACAGATATTTATTAATATTAGGTGATTAGCAATATATGTATGGCTAGGCCTTAGGTCCTTCTATATAATCTAGACTAGTCCTTCAAATGAACAGAATAAAAATACTACCAATAGATCATTTGAGAGAAACCCTTTTCCAATCAATCCACAGTGAGAAAAACAGGAAAATAAGCACAGGAACTGTAGTATAATTGCCTTGTTTTGATCGCTTCAACAAATCCCAGATATCCAGTTTCAGGCCCGGAAAGTATACTTCTGAAAGCTAATTGACATAGGAACATTTTAATGATATCTCTAAATTCTGCTGTTACCCATACTAATGTAATCACGTTTGTATTTTCTGTTTGTTGAATTTAATGTGTTTAACCCTGATTAAGGAGTAAAATTTCACACGAGGAAAAGCTTGAAGACCACATCCATACAGATAGCTTGATATCATTAAATTAAATGGGAAGTTAGAATCTGTTTTGTCTTGGCCATCAGTAAATGTATATCTCCTCTCTAAGGCCCTGGGCAGATGGTCAATCAGCCTTCAAGGGATCAAGGCTTGCTTCCACTGAAAGCCACCTCATCATTTGTTGAGAATTTTAAATTGCTAACATCTTCTTCCTTTTATTAAGTCAAAAACTCTGATCTTATAAATTTTATCCATTGGTGTCTACTTTTGTAGGAACCTCTGAGTCTACTCTTACTTTCACATTTAAACTCCTATTTTTAAAAATAGCTCTCATAGCTTTTTTCTGTTCTCTGTGTTCAGAGCCATACTTTTTAAACTATGGCTTTTAGACACTTAATCAATCTGAGTCACCTTACATATCTTGAACACACACACAAACTTTCACACAATTTGTCAGTGGCTTGGATGAAATGTAAACCTGTTCAAAGCTACAATTTTTAAAGCATATAAGGAACAAAAAATCCTTTACTTATGTAAGCTCATGATTATTGGATTTTTTACTATAAAATGTTTCATATAAAGGATTTTCCAATTTCACATTTACATCTTTAAAATTTTGATTTCTTAATACATGGAAAATTAAAAAGGCCAACCTCAGCTATAACCCAGAGTTTACAATGTATCACTTTTATAGAATTTTAGAGTATAAATGGTAAATTAAATTATTTATTTATCCTTTTCTTTCTCTCTTATTCTTTTGGTAAAACTGAAAAAGTTTGAAATAAAATTTTGATTATTCTCAAGCTAGGTTCTCAAGCTAGAATATCTTCTTATGTGTGAAATATGTTGAAAGCAAACCTAAGATATTCTTTAAGTCACACATGCCACTCTTCCACCTTTGCTAGAACAAATTCTTTCTAACAACAAAAAAAATTGTTTCTAACCTTTGTAACCAATTAAAGTTAGTTATCAAGAGCTCTGTCTTTCAATTATCATATAATGTCAGTCAAATGTGGAATTTAAGAAACAAAACAGAGAAGCATAGATGAAAGGAGAGAAAAATAAAATAAGAAATAATCAGAGAGGAAAAAAAAATTACAAGACTCTTTTTTTAATTTAATTTTTTCAGTGTTCCAAGATCCATTTTTCATGCACCACACCCAGTACTCAATGCAATATGTGCCCTCCTCATTACCCACCACGGGGATCACCCAGTCCCCCACCTCCCTCCCCTCCAAAACCCTCAGTTTATTTCTCAGAGTCCACAGTCTCTCATGTTTCATCTCCCTCTCCAATTTCCCGCATTTCATCCTTCTTTTCCTTCTCTCAATGTTCTCCATGTTTTTTCTTATGCTCCACATGTAAGTGAAACCATGTGGTAATTGACTCTCTCTGCTTGACTTATTTCACTCAGCATAATCTCTTCCAGTCCCATCCAATGTTGATACAAAAGTTGGGTATTCATCCTTTCTGATGGAGGCATAATATTCCATTGTATATATGGACCATATCTTCTTTATCCATTCATCTGTTGAAGGGCATCTTGGTTCTTTCCACAGTTTGGCGATTGTGGCCACTGCTACTATGAACATTGGGGTACATGTGGCCCTTCTTTTCACTACATCCGTATCTTTGGGGTAAATACCCAGTAATGCAATTGCCAGGTCATAGGGTGGCTCTATTTTCAATTTCTTAAGGAATCTCCACACTGTTTTCCAAAGTGGCTGCACCAACCTTCATTCCCACCAACAGGGGAGGACGGCTCCCCTTTCTCCACATCCTCTCCAACATTTGTTGTTTACTGTCTTGTTGATTTTGGCCATTCTAACTCGTGTAAGGTGGTATCTCAATGTGGTTTTGATTTGAATTTCCCTGATGGCTATTGATGATGAACATCTTTTCGTGTGTCTGTTAGCCATTTGTATGTCTTCTTTGGAGAAGTGTCTGTTCATGTCTTCTGCACATTTTTTGATGTGATTATCTGTTTTTTGAGTGTTGTTTGAGGAGTTCTTTATAGATCTTAGATATCAGACCTTTGTCTGTAGTGTCATTTGTGAATATCTTCTCCCATTCTGTGGGTGCCTATTTGTTTTGTTGACTTTTAACCATAAGAAACAAACTGAGGGTTGTTGGAGGAGAGGGGGGTTGAGGGATGGAGTAATAAGGTGATGGGCATTAAGGAGGTCATGAGATGTAATGAGCACTGTGTGTTACATGTAACTGATGAATAACTGAACTCTACCTCTGAAATTAATAATGTAGTATACATTAATTAATTGGATTTAAATTTTAAAAATTGAAAATTAGAAAAAAAGGTCTAATTTTGCAGATGTTTTCTCCTCACTCTTTTGCTAAGCAGGCACCCAGTTTTCATAGGCTCTCTGCCCTCTTTCCCTTCAACAAAACCCAGTCTCAACACAAAGCATCACACTCTATACTGAGATACATATTGATGATAAGATTGACCATGACCTTCTGGTCACAGGTGTTTTGTATGCACATTAAATATTGAAAAGCCCTACTCTAGACTCCTTTTCTAACAATTAACTTGCCTTTTTGAAGTCTCTTGTCTTTTCCTTGACAGTACTTCTAAGTAAAAATGTCCATGTTTCTTTTGGTAGAAAAATTCTTCTATTACTCTAACAATCTTCTACCTAAGTATATCATTGCTCTCCTACCTTTCCCCATCAGATGTTTTGATAAAGTTATCTTATAAGGTATACCCCCATAAAGTTTTTACCTTTGGACTCTTTAATTCTTCTCACCCAAATATAAAAATTAATTACAAAATTTCATGTCCTTTGGAGGCCTTGACCTTGCTTTTACTGTGCTCACTCTAGTATAGCAGACACAAATGGTTATCCAACTAGTATCCTTTTCCTTATCCCTTCTTGATAACAGAAATCTGATTCATAAAGAAGCCAAGCCCTTTTTCAAAGAAAGGTGACCCCGTGCCCAAATCTGGCTGTAGATATTAGTTAATCTAAGCTCATATGGTAGCTCTATTCTGTCTCTTCTAGAAGTGTTGGACATATAACCCAAATCTGGCCAAAGAGAAGTTTTTGGATTCAAAAATCATTTTCCTCACTCATTATAAAGTGTCCCATTGCCCACAGATATTGATGTTTTGTGATTTCAAATATGGAAGTACTATAATCATCTGGAACCAAGGGAAGAGCCAGTCTCTCAAAAGTGAAGTTAATAGAGTAAAGCTATAAATGGAAATGGAAAGATCTCAGTTCTTGATGTCAAAATTTTCTTCTTCTGAACCATTTTAGAAAGTTGACATCTTATAGGGCCTTATCACACCCTGAACTGCATTATAGTTTTCTCTATAACTCTCCCTTTGTTGGATTGTAAACTATTTGAGGACAGCATCTGAATTGTATTGACTTTTGCATACCTTTTGTTATGCAGCACAATGCAATGTCTTACACATAGTGATTTTCAGCACATGCTTGTTGATTAAATAAATCAGTTTCCTCTGCTATAGAGTGTACTATCTCAGCATATAGCAAATTTTTTTGGATTTTTTTAATTTTAAGATTTAGGTATCTAAATACCAAATAACATGATGGACTATACCTTTGACTATAGCTCTACTTTGAAAAAAAAA
>CM053608.1:39650460-39661215 GCA_028646535.1 Procyon lotor | reverse complement strand
CTGAGGTATCATTTTTTTAATTATGAAAGATAACAAAGAAGACACGAAAGTATTATATTTCAAGGCAAGGGAGGTCTAGGAAGAGCTGCTTAAGTATACAGAGAATTTCCCATGGTGAAAAATTTCAAATTTGCAAGTAACTCATTCTTGGTACATAGAAAACATGTAATATTTCACAATGTTTCCATTTTTTCTTTTCTATGACTAGCACATGGTTATAGATACAACACCAAATCATGAAATCACACATCTAAGAAATGACAGTGAGAAATTTTTTCCTGTTACTCTTGGCAAATTTTGTTAATCTACTCAGAGTCATGTGCATATTTGAGATAACATACTCTGTGAGTCCCAATGCTTCGGAAGCATTCATTTTCATAATTTATATCTAATTACATAATTATTAAATTTAATGCTGGGTTTTAAAACACTGTCAGGTAACAATAGCTACATTTTCCTAAAGCATTACTTTTGTTCCTCAGGAATGAAAAGTTACTGATAAAAATCTCATCATGCACAGTTCCCAGTAAACCATAGGAGCATTTGGTTTGATATGAGGAGAGCTGTTTGAGTGTTTTTAAGTCTCTCAATGCTTGGGGCCACCTGTCAGCCAATCCCAATTAGAAGCAGTGCCTGATTAAACTGCTCTCTCTAGAACCATTCGGACAACTTCATTAGTGCTTCAGTTTATGGTAGTAGAGCAAGCCATGTTGCAAAAAGTCCTGACAGCTTAGAGAGAGCCCATTTGGGCACATAGGACATAGAACTCAAAATTGTACACAGTTGCAAAGTTTTGATTGCATGAATTATACATGAGGGGTGACCAGCCATTTGTGTTCAATGATGTTAGCCAATCAGCACAGGTGCAGGAAAGAAAGTAAATTGAGGGAGAGGAAAATCATAATACTCAGGAAAGCACTTTTTTTTTTTTTTTGGCTCTACCAACTTAATACATGACATTGTAAATCTCGGCCAAGTGCAGCACACCACTTCTTAAAATTTCTCAGGTAGACTAGCAATTAGAGTAAATAGGTAGAGGAAAGTAAGAAAGAAAAAAGAAAGTTGGAAGGCTCTGCTTGCTAATTACTGTACACATAAGAACTTCGATATGGTGAACATAGTCAGAGCCCCTGAATGCTAACCATGTCACCTTGCTGCAGACAAGTCTCCTCTTGGCACCAATTATTTCTCTATTCTGTCAATAATTAACTTTGTTAATACATGGAGTTCTACTTTCTTTTTACTTCCACTTTAGTTGACTATATAGAATTTCAAATGTTTAGGGGAGAAAGAAGTAACAATATTTGTACCTGATCCAGATAGTTTATAGATGATTTAGGGGGATATAAAGAAAATTTTTTGTTAGTATCATTAATAACTCCACTACTACTAACTGACTCTTAAGTATAAAATTTTACAGGGCTGAGAAATTAATTTTGATATTATACATTGTATAAGTTGTGAAGAAAAAGAATCACAACAACAAAGAGTTTTTCTTATGTTCTCCTAGCCTCTGTTTACTTAAGGATAGATGAAATGCTGTTTCTCTTTCTATCCTTTTATTATTTAACAGTAGCTTTGATATCAATTCCTATTACTTTCAGGATTAAGAAGCACATTGCATGAGACCGTAAGATAATTGAGATCTTCTTTAAAAACACAAAACATTTTCTTACCAGCTGGGGCAGCAAGAAGGTCATTCATAGAGAAGAATGTTTTGGGTCACCATCAAGCAAATACGCCAGGCTGCTGTATTAAGGACAAGAGGAGGCAGAGGAGGCCAGCAGGGGAAAATTGTATATTTGTCAGGATTGACAGTTTGCTTTATAGTGGACCCACCTCCTCTTTAAAGTAATTCCCATTCAGTTTATGGTAGATTGGTATACAATGAGGTCAGGCACAGCAAATCAATTCTGATATGATTGCATTTTAGCCATAGTCATATTTCTTCTGGAAATCTTGCCAGAATCAGCTATTCATTTCATAGGAACATTGATTTCTCTACCCTTACTCTCTTACTCCATTCCATCTTCCATTCCGCAGGGCTTCCCCTTTAAGGAAAATTTTGTAGGTCCCAAATAATCACCCCGGGGGGTGACTACAAGTGCATAGACACAGTAAATCCTTCTCATCAGGTGAAAGATAAAATTCCATTTCAAGAAATGTTAGCTTAAAAAATTTCTAAGAAAGTGATTTTTGTATTGCCAGTGCATTGCCCACAATATTTTATTCCCATCTTTGTAACTGTATCAATATTATAAAAAAATACTTTCTAACTCTGTTTAACATTGTTTCCCAAGCCTTCCTCCCATATCAACTATCACAGCGCTAAGTAGCATTTAAAGGCAGACCACTTCCTGACAATGAAGAAACACACGGAGAATCTGAGGCTGAGATAATTTTTTTTTCAGTGGAGAATGCTGGCCTTGAGATGGTTCAGATTGCCGATGCCTTCCTCCAATGTCTCTCTCTGGAATTGAAATTTTGCCTGTTCTCACCTCTGTTACTTATCATTCTGTTAATGTGTGGTTTCTGAAATTCTTCATTTAATTACTAATCTTTGTTAAATATGCCAGTCTTAATACCCACCATAACTGTCTGTATTCCTATGTGCTTCTCACATCCGTATCTTCAAATAGTCAGGAGATCTCAAGAACGGAGAGTCAAATTAAACATATTCCTCAGTTCACACCATACTAACATCTATCTGTGCTAAACTCTTCTTTTATATTTATTTTCCTATCTAGATCCTATCCCAATCTTCCTGATTGCCTGCAATGTGTTCGGCATATGTTCTTGATTTTGTGTGTATCTTTGTAACACACACACAGACACACACAAACATGAACCTTTATTTAATTGCTTTGACCACTGCATAATGTTATTTTGTGGTTACTTATCCTGAGGGATATAGTTAATTTTGTCCTTATGACATCTTGATATCCCTTGTATGACTAATATTGTGTTTTCCCCTTTCATGTGAAGCAATGTGCAAGTAAAGAAGAGAAAAATAGTGTATCTAAAATCTTGCCATTTCCAATCTTCCTTTCCTAGGACTCAGTTCCCTTCTACTCTGAGCTATCTGTTATTCCTTCCTTTCCTTTCCCAAACACCAAAATCCATTCACATTCTGTTATTTTTAGAGGATCTTACAGTCTATTTTTAGGTTGAAAAACTATCAAGTTCACATGGACATCTGTAGTGTCTCATGGTGAGATTACACAGACAGATCCAGGAGTTCACGCTTATTCAGGTTCCTGGCAGGACTTGCCATCACTGTATTTTTCTTACATTTTCCCTTGTGTTGGTAGATTGGATTGTTTAGCAAACATTCACTCATTCCCTTCACAAATTGGTCTCCATGGGAAGAAAGTCCTCTCTGTCCTACTGTTGTTGGGTTTGATCATGTTACTTCCTTTGTGCAATGGCAGGTTGTTAGGGTATGTGACAAGACTTACAATATGCATATGCCTTTAGGCAAACATTTTTGGGCTCTGACAGAATTGTCATGAGAAGAGCTTCCCCCAGATTGCTTCCACTTCTTTCAGTCTTAGCTCTGGAATGAACATACTTGAGCAGACTCTGGTACCAAATCAGCCATCCCGACGATCAAAAGCAGAATGCTCTAGCTGAATAACAGATGTATTAATAAGAAATAAATGCGGGGCACCTGGGTGGTTCAGTGGGTTACGGCCACTGCCTTCGGCTCAGGTCATGATCTCAGGGTCCTGGAATCGAGCCCCTCATCGGGCTCTCCACTCAGCAGGGAGCCTGCTTCCCCCTCTCTCTCTCTGCCTGCCTCTCTGCCTACTTGTGATCTCCCTCTCTCTGTGAAATAAATAAATAAAATCTAAAAAGAAAGAAAGAAAGAAATGCTTATTTCTGTATGCCATAGAGATTTTATGGTTGTTTGTTATGCAACAAAAACCAATTAGCACAGAATTGGACCTAAAAGTATAGTTCGCCATAATTTAAGTATATGGCAGTGACTTTGGGAACTTGCAGGATGGTAAGGAGATTGTCAAATGCAGTTGAGTAAAATATGATACACATAATGTAGTGGTAAAATATTTGGTAAAAATTGCTGCCGGTAGTAATGAAGGATAAAGAAAATGTATGTACTAAATTGACAGTGTTGAGCTAGGCAATGTTGAGGCAGTATCTTAAAAGTGTAAACTGGTCATAGTGGGACTTGGGTGGCTCAGTCTGCAAGGCCTCTGACTCTTGATTTTGATTCAGGTTATGGTCTCATGGATATGGGATTCAACCTTGCATCAGGCTCCACACTCAGCAAGGAATCTGCTTGAGATTCCCTCTTGCCCTCTCCCTCGTCCCTCCCCACCCACCATGCTCACGAGCGCTCTCTCTCTCTCTCTCAAATAAACAAATAAATCTAAAAAAAGTGTGAAATGGTTGTAATTAAGTACATTAGTACGATGGTGAACTTTATGTGTCAGTTTGACTAGGCTAAGGGATGCCCAGATAGCTGGTAAAGCATTATTTCTGTTTGTGTCTGTGAAGGTGCTTCCGGAAGAGCATTTGATTAAGCAGACTGAATAAAGAGATCCACCCTCATCAATGTGGGTGGCATAATCCAATCCGCTGAGGGCCCGAACAAAACAAAAAAGGTGAAAGAAGGGAGAATTCTCTCTTTTTGAGATGAGATGTCCATTTTTCCCTATTTTGGACATTAGAGCTCCTGGTTCTCACACTTTTGGACTCTGGGTCTTACACCCTGGACACTTGTGTTTCCCAGATAGAGGGACCCAGACAAAATTGTACCACCAGCCTTCTTATCTGTCTTGCTTGTAGGTGGTAGACTGTGGCACTTCTTAATTTCTATAATCACACAAAACAATTTCTATAATAAATCTCTTCTTCTAAAATAAATAAACAAACAACAAACAAACAAATATGTTCCTCTACATCTCTATTTATATCCTATTGGTTCTGTCACTTGGAAAGCCCTAACCAATCAATTGGATAGACACTATAAGAAGGGGCTCCTAGGTGGCTCAGTGGATTAAAGCCTCTGCCTTTAGCATGATCTCAGGGTCCTGGGATCGAGCCCTGCAGCAGGCTCTCTGCTCATCAGGGAACCTGCTTCCCCCTCTCTCTCTGCCTGCCTCTCTGCCTACTTGTGATCTCTGTCAATAAGTAAATAAAATCTT
Organism: Procyon lotor; assembly: GCA_028646535.1. Taxonomy (NCBI): domain Eukaryota; kingdom Metazoa; phylum Chordata; class Mammalia; order Carnivora; family Procyonidae; genus Procyon; species Procyon lotor. The sequence continues at coordinate 39,656,044 of CM053608.1, read as the reverse complement.
AAAAAAAACAAAAGACACTATAAGAAAAAATTGAGCTCAGAAAGGAGTTGACCTGTTGGCAAGCAGAGTTCTGAAGAAATACAGACAGCCCAGAATTCAGAGTTGGAAACAAAACTGTTTCTAAGTCAAAAATGAAACCAAGTGTGTGCCTGTAATACTTCTCCAAGACCTTTGAAAAAATTAAGGTGATTTTAATAGAGCCAAGGCACTCTTACAAAGTTTGGTGTCAGGGTTTAGCAAAATCAAGTGTACCCACACTACAAGTAAATAATTTCAGAAAGAAAGACAAGTCTGGAAAAGAACTAGAAGTACAGCTATGGGCAAATAAGATTGACTAGAAAAAATTCAAAGAACATGTACAACATTTTTGAGCAATCTATACTGGCAAAAGTACAAGCAGTTCATAGTGAAAGAAACTGAGATTATATGAGATACAAAGAGAAAACTAGCTCCCAAATTTCTGGGTGCAGAAGGAGGCTAAGACTCTTAATTCACCAGTGAATAACATATTTTCCAATGCTTTCTTTAAAATGACCAAGGGGGGGGCGCCTGGGTGGCTCAGTCGTTAAGCGTCTGCCTTCAGCCCAGGTCGTGATCGCAGCTTCCTGGGATCGAGCCCCGCATCGGGCTCTCTGCTCAGCAGGAGGCCTGTTTCTCCCACTACCATTTCCTCTGCTTGTGTTCCCTCTCTCACTGTGTTTCTCTCTGTCAAATAAATAAAATCTTTAAAAAAATAAAATAAAATAAAAAAATAAAATGACCAAGGGGAATGATGAAAAAAATGAAGTATTCCCCAGCAGGTGGGTCCAAGAACTGCAGAAAACTATAGAATGGAAAGCCACTTCCAGGAAGGGAATTAGAGCCTGATCAAGGAACCTTCCTTAATAGTACAGGAGGAGGAGCTGTTGATGTGAAACCAACCAAATTTAAAAATTTTTATAGAACAGTGAATGTTATGCACTCTCTTTTTTGGATGAGATTGCTAAATTTAGTTGTCTGGGGCTTCTGGGTGGCTCGGTGGGTTAAGCATTTAAGCATCCTACTCTTGGTTACTGCTCAGGTGGTGAGATAGAGCCCTGTGTCAGGCTCCACAGCAAGCATGGAATCTGCTTCTCTCCATCTTCTCTCTCTGTCCTTCCCCCTCCCTTGCACATGTTTGTTCTCTCTCTCTCTGAAATAAATAAATCTTTTAAAAAAATGTAGTTATCTTATCCCTGTTTCATTGTTTTATCCTGGGTATAAAGGGAGCAAATAAGTTTTCTTTTTAGTTCTTTGGTTTCTGGTTAAAGACCAGTAAAATTTAGGCTCAAGGTAAATTACAAGATCCTAGATGTTGAGCTTGATGCCATGATGGAATGAGACTTTTTAATGGGAAATTTGCCATTTTCCTAAAGGAAAGGTTGAGTAATCTTAAATGAAGAAAGGAAGCAGATACTTGTGAACAAGAGGACCCACTGAAAATTGGATTACTTTCAGCATAAATTAATTTCTACCACTCTCCTTGCCATGGGAAGAGTGCATTTATTTCTCTAACTGATGCTGGTTTAGAGATACATCATTTCTTTGGCCAACTGGATGCTAATGATATGATGAAAGCAAGGTTTGGCATATGCATTGATGATTACACCCTAGAGATCACTATGGGAAGAGTCTTCTCTGGGTATATATTGCTTTTTCATCTGGACCCCAGAATAAAGACACATGGAAGAAAACTGAACCCTATTTGCAACCAAGTTAAATAGGATCCACAGTCCGAAACACTGTTGCCCTGGCTGAACTAAGTAACTCCAGCTATGAGCAAATCCACATATATGAGTACAAAATAGATGAATAAGGAATAAATACTTATTGTTATATGCTACTGAGATTTTGTGGTTGTTTACTATGCAGAGAAACCTAACCGATCTGCCTTGCCTCTCCAGATTCCAGACTTGCCTGCCGTTTTTCTTCCAAATATTTATTTGATGATTCCTGTGCTAATGATGCAGAGTACTAGTTTGACAATAAAATGTATCTGGTTTTTGGCAGTTTAATAGTTCCTATCTACTGAAGTACTTTGTTATTTTCACTGTACAAGAGGAGGTAAAAAAAAATCCATTTACATGTATATATATTTGACTTAACACAATACAATTATCCTACAACTTTAATTTTCTGCACAAAATGTATTTTGATCACATATTATGTGCAATATATATGAAAAAATGCCTCCCAACTTCACCCATGGCACATTACATGGAAAATATTTTAAAATATCTTTCATATAAATTGTATAATTTATATAAATTAATATGTTTGTGTTATGTAACTATAAGCAAATATAAAAGGACATAGGTCATTGTCAGTGAATGTGCACTTAACATGTTCACAATATATTTTCTTTATTTTTATTGAAAATTTATCAATTTTATTTATCAAAGTTTATCAATTTTATTGAAAATTTATAGTCACAATCACATACATATGCAAAACTCCATATCAGTTATTTAGAAATATCTTTTTTTAAGAACAATGATAATTTTGTATATTAGGAGTACATCATCTACATGAAAAAAAAAGCTTTTAGCTCTTAGTAAGAAATATGAGCCTTTCATGCAAATTTCTCTGTCTGTATACACACCACCAAAAAATTAAAAGTAGAGTCAACTGTCTATATGTTCTCTCAAGTTTCTGAATGCCTGACTGAGAAATGTGTACTTTTTCAATTGCATGGATTAGATTCATGTACCTAGAACCACAGAAATTCATCAATTCCAGACCTTTTCTCTTGACACTGTGATTAACAGATGGCAAGTTGTGTCTGTTTGCATTTTATTCAGCAAAGGCAGAAACTCTGGGGCCGTTTCATTTTAAGACATCAATATCTATTTTTATTCAATTATCTATATGCTATAAGCTGAATTGTATCCCCTCCAATATTCATATGTTAAAGCCCTAAACCTCAATCTCATTGTATACAGAAATAGGGCCTTGAGGAGGTAATTATGACTAAATAAGGTGATAAGAGTAGGGACCTAACCTGATAGGGTAAGTAACATTATAAATAGAGAAAGAGGAAAAAAAAAAAAAAGTGTGTGTGTGTGTGTGTGTGTGTATGTACGCAATAAGGAAAAGCCATATGAGGACACAGTGCAAAAACAGCTATCTGTAACCTGAGAAGAGGCCTCACCAGATCCCAGCCCTGCTGGCACTTTGATCTTGAACTTTCTGGGCTTCAGAATTGTGAGAAAATCCATTTCTGTTGTTTAAGCCACCCAGTCTATGTTTTTTTATTATGGCAGCTCAAATTGACTAACACACTATACAAGTAAATTACCATATGAAACTTTAAAAATCGTTTAAAATACACTTAATATAAATAGTTGGTCTAAAAATATAGGCGTTCCTTCTAAAAGATATCATTTAAGAAAAGTCATGTTAAAACTCCAAGTTATTAAAGATGACAGTTCTTTGGATTATTATATAAGATCATTTATAAACATTCAAAAATGGCAAAGCCAAAGAAAACAAGCTTGGTAATATTTGCCTTATAAGAAAGTGTCATTTCTAAAGATTAAAAGTATTGTGACCCCAATACTTTATGTTCATACCACAGGAGGCAGCAACATATTTGCCCCAAGTCAATTTTTTTTGAACATACAGAATAAGTATTTGAACTAGAATATTAGATGACATATTTTCTGGCCTTTGAGTCTCGTGAAGTCACTAAGTCAAGAAGTACTTTTAAGTGTTTACTGCCGTGCCAGTATCTTTCCAAGCACTAGGATTCAACCATGAATAAGATAAGCAAGGTCTCTGTTCTCATGGTATAAACATTCTAGTGGGTTGGAGATAAAAATCATCAGTGAGAGTCAGAGTATACCAAGATAGGAATTGGAGACTCCTGACCTCCCCTTCTTTCAGATACACCAAATACATAACTACACATAGAGCAATTCCCTCTGAAAGAGATCAAGAAACTAGCTGAGTGACTCCTACATATCAGGCAAATTAGAAAATACCCACATCCAAACAGAAAAAGGTGAGACAAACTCTGGTCATAAACCTCACCCTTGGCTCAAGTAACATTCAGTCAGTAGGGAACTCCCATCTCCCAGCTTTTCCCTGAGGAACAAAGGATTTATACAAACCACCCTAACTTTTAAGGTGTCCACCAGAGGGACAGCCCTCCAAAATAGCTCTAAATGCCAAAGCCTTTGTTTCCAAAAGACTCAGGGCAGATAGCAAATAAAAGCAGTTCTTATCAGGCACAGGTAAACGTGACTCTTGCTCCAGGGTTCAGCACTGGGGGTCACAGGCAAAAGTACCCATCCTCCAATTGTTCACACACAAAAAGGGATTCATCTGCATACTTTAAAAGCTTTGCCTGAGGGCCAGACTTCTAATTTAGGAGGGTTACAATCTTCCCCAGATATTAGGAAAACTGGTTTTTTTTGGATTCACCACCAAAAAAACAAAGGAAATAAAAGCACAAACAAACAAGTAAGACTACATTAGCTTAAAAAGCTTCTGCACAGCAAAGAAAATCATCAGCGAAATGTATGTTTTAACTACTAGAGAATACAAATGTCTACACTCCGGAGCAGTGATTACCATGTGAAGAAGAAGAATAATATTGATAATTGCTGTTCTATAGGCTCCAAAGGGGACAAAAAGAGAATTCTCAAAATATTTTTGAGAGTCAAAAGGAGTCATCCCATTATGAAGTTTGATAATCACTACTTTAGAGTCAATGATACTTGAAATAGTGACATTTAACTCAATCCTCCAGATATTGGTCTTCTGGTATCTCTTGCCACAGGCAACGATCCAGCAAGTTGTATAGGCAAAAAATGTAGATATTTTGCTTGTCACCTCCCTCTCTGTCACATACCATATCCATCTCATCAACAGTACCTGTCAATTTTACCTCTTACATCCTCAGCATCTGACCACACCTCTCCAACCCACTATGTTCCTACCCTGAGCTCCCAAGTGCCTGAACTGTGACAACTTCCTTTCAACTAGTTTCCCATCATTATTATTTTAAAATATTTGCTTTATTAAAAAATGATGTAGATTCACTATAGACTAACTATAAAATATAGAAAAGTACAAGAATGTAAAACAAGAAGTGGTATCTTAAATATTTACTTGAATAGGTCAAATCCTAGCCTATTTGTCTTGCCATAAACCTTCCTTATCTGTTCAATTTCATTGCAATTATCTCTTGGTTGTCTTCATTTTTTATCAAGTGATACATTTTTCAGTAAGAATTCAAGGGAAAGATATCTTTCCTTTTATGAATTTAAGAATATGCTTTGCAAGAAAACTAAGCTGAGTTCTGATATTCTTAGGTTGTCCAGCATTGTCTCCTGGCATTATATGAAATATGAAAAAAAATTAGGCATCTAATTTTTTTTAGAAAAAATTATATATAATAAATTTTATATAATAAAAAACACATAGGCAAGAAAGAAAGAAAGAAAGAAAGAAAGAAAGAAAGAAAGAAAGAAAGAAAGAAAGAAAGAAAGAAAGAAAGAAAGAGAAAGAAAGAGGGAGGAAGGAAGGAAGGAAGGAAGGAAGGAAGGAAGGAAGGAAGGAA
>CM053608.1:39629014-39650360 GCA_028646535.1 Procyon lotor | reverse complement strand
ACTCTCCCTGCTTTTCCTTCAATCCATCCAAACCTTTGGATTTTGTTCTATTAATCAAGGGAACGTTTCACAAGCCTTTCAGAGGTATGGCACTTATTTTTAAGGATGTATGTCTTCTACCTGAGGTTTAGAGTATTTGTGTCTGCTCTCAACATGCTCTCTTGTTCGGGGGTATATCTGATTATTATTTTGCAGTTACTATTCATCATTTGTTGTCATCTCACTACTTGCTAATTAAACACACACAGACTTTTCTCCCTTGCTGTGTGTTTCAAGGAAAATAAATAAAAATACTTTATTCCACCACTTGAACCCTAAGTCTACACATCTGGACGTCCCCCCCCAATCTGTTATCTTACATGCCAAAACAATCTTTCCAAAGTGCAGCTGCAAATCCTTCTATTTGAAATCCTCCATAGAATTACATTTCTCTTAGACAAGCACTAACATTTATGACAAAGTCTACTTATCATTGCATGATTCTATGCTAATTCCCCAGCCTCACCTGGCAGGTTAGGCACCACCCCGCTCCTGCAGTTCTGACTCCTTGGCTTCGCTGCTGCTCTCATTTGCCTCAAGGACTTTGTGCACACTGGTGTCTTTAACAGAATGTGCTTTTCCCTGTGCAACCACATCTTTACCAAATTAACAGCTCTCCTAATTCAGAGTTCAGCCACAGCTAAGTTGCTTTCTCAAGGAGAGTATCTGACCTGCCCATACTACCCTTAGTATATTCTCAAAATTTGCATCTTTTTTCAGAACAATTATCGGTTGGGACATTACATACTTATTCATTAAATGACTGGTTGAATGAGAAAAATGAATGACAGAGTAATATCTTGGTAGCTATATTTACCATCTGAAATGATTGATAGAAATATTTTAAGTAAATAGTATTAAGTAATATCCATTTAACAATTATTCAATAATGTGATTTTGATATGATTATTCATTTAGTAAGATCTACATTATATGATGTTACTGATTTTGTTTGATTTCTTATGAAAATGATCCTCATATATTCTTTGTTCCACTACTCACATGCTCTCTGTAACCCTCTCCCCATCTTCTCTATGGATAGAGAGAAAGATACCTATATGTATATGTATGTATGTGTGTATAAATCAACTAGTAATTAATGTGATAAAACCCTATCACACAAACGCTCATAAGGATATTAGGAGCATAGCAAACATGATAAATTCCATTCCTTAATTCTTATGACCCCAAACAAGGCCACATATGTGAGTTCACATGCCTTATGAACTTGTGCAAGCTTCAGACTAATTTTTTGGGTTCTCAATATGATGGAGTATTTACTCAAACTTGACACTGCCTTTTATTGTAAAGCATGCATTATTCATTTCAAGGTACATGCATCTTACAACTATTGCTTCTATCAACTCAAAACTTAATATCAAGAATATTTTTAAAAGAGGTCAAGAGTCTATGTAAAAAATATATCAAATGCCAAACTATCTTTAGGTCTAATACATGAAAAAAAATCAGCTTTCGCTTGAATGTTAGGATTAGAATACTATGCCTATGTTTCCACTGATTTCTCTCTCATGTTGCCAAGTTGTAAACAATATACATTATTATCAATGAATAATTAAGCAGAATATTAGTACCAGATTGCATTAGCTCCATCTACTTTCCTGCTCACCCATAAAAAAAAAGCCCTTAAGAATGGCATTTCTTGAGCATTAGAGGCTATTTTAGCTTCCATATGCTTCATTATTTGCTGTTCACCAAACTGTTTTGCTTCCTTTGACGATTATGAGTTTTGACTGCATCACCTTTTCTGATGCAGTTATGAATTTACAAGCTATAAGACTTAACTTTCAAAAAAAAGTTTATAAAATGTTACCTTTTAATGTAATTTAAACAAATTTACTTTTTAAAAACATCTACACTCAATCAGTTTTTTAATAATAAACTACTGTCTTCTTTCCACCCAGATGGTCCATAGCACACTAGCCATGCTCTCTGCAGCAAGGGAGCCCAACTTTAGGAAAAGCCGGAAAGCATCTTGTGGGTCTTTGTCAACATCTCCCCTCTCTAATGTCCACTGCCTTTTAATCCAGCGCTCTTTCTCTCTCACCTGTTCTACAGAAACAGCTCTCTGCTCTTCCAGATTTCCAACAAAAATCTCACAATAAGCAATCACCCCAATTCACTGGGAGATACCTGACTTACCAGTCAATTGTTGGGAGGAAAGGTCTCTCCTAAACCTACTGGAATACATGTGCTGAATGATGGACACAAAGTTATGGTAGGATGTGGGTTATATATGATTCCCACCATTCGTGCTCAACCCCATCCTGCAATTTGTTGGGTGTCTCAGCCTGTTCTCTCATCCCTTCCTTTCAAGACTCATCGTTTCCTTTTTGCACTGTTGAATCTGAGCACAATCATGAAATGACTCTGCAGAATTATCGTTCTGGATCCATTCTACTGTTGCCTTTCTTAAGACATTTCTCAGACCCATTTCTCAGACCCATTTTCTACTTGTTCTCTCTCTTTCCTAGCCTCTGTCCCAGATTTTCTCACCCCCACTTTCCTGCCCGCCAACAACGATCATCCTTAGATATACAGTTGACCCTTGAACAACACTGTTTTGAACTGCATGGGTCCATTTATATACAGATATTTTTATAAACAAAGTACAGTACTGTAAATGTATTTTCTCTTCCTTGTGACTTTTTAATAGCATTTTCTTTTCTCTAGATTCTTTTATTGTCAGAATACAATATATAATAAATATGACACACAAAATCTGTATTAATCAACTTTTTTTTGTTATTGGTAAGGCTCTGGTCAGCAGTAGACTATCAGTAGTAAAGTTATTGGAAAGTCAAAAGTTGTACATGGATTTGCAGCTGCACGAGGCTGTCACTGCTCCTAACCCTCATGTTGTTCAAGGATCAATTACATAATTATTAAATCTCATCTTTCATCAAGGCAGGTGCATATATGAGCATTAGCCAAAGTTTGTCATGTAAAAAGTCTTGGGATACACAATAAGGTTGCTGGGAAGAAGGAGAATTGTAGTTCCCCCTTAATATAGGTTACTGAGGTTTCTATAAGAGAAATTACTTTTCTTGAAAGTCAAAGAAATATTAAAAAAATGATGATTTAGCCCAATGGGTATAAGTGTTAATTTCATTGTTTTGTTTCTTGAATAGAAACGTTTTCTTGGGGCGCCTGGGTGGCTCAGTGGCTTAAAGCCTCTGCCTTCAGCTCAGGTCATGATCTGAGGGTCCTGGGATCGAGCCCCACTTCAGGCTCTCTGCTCAGCAAGGAGCCTGCTTCCTCCTCTCTCTCTGCCTGCCTCTCTACCTACTTGTGATCTCCCTCTCTCTGTGAAATAAATAAATAAAATCTTTAAAAAAAAACAAATTTCTTTTTTTTTCTTTCCTTTTTAAATAGACTTTGTTTTCTAGAGCAGTTTTAGGTTCAGAGCAAAATTGAGCAGAAAGAACAGAGTTCCCATATGCCCTCTGCCCTTAGTTTCACTGCTCAACCTTTTGTGCTCTGCCTGTTCAGATCACCCTCCCCTTAGCAACCACTGGTCTCTTTACTGTCACTATAGTTTTGCTTTTTCTAGAATATCATATATAGTTAGAATCATACAGTATATAACCTCTTAATATTGGCTTATTTCATTTAATATTATGAATTTAAGGTAACTTCATGTCTTTCCATAGCCTTTTAGCACATTTCTTTTTAGTTCTAAATGATATTCCATTATCTGGATATACAACAGTTTATGTATCTATTCACCCAGAAGGATAGCTCTGTGGCTTCCAACTTTTGCCAATTATGAATAAAGCTGCCATAAATATCCATGTGCAGGTTTTTTGTGGACACATTTTCAGTTCTTTTGGGCAAATACCAAGGAGTGTGATTGCTGGTTCATATGATAAGAATATATTTAGTTTTGTAAGACACTGCCAGTCTTCCAAAGTGAGTGTACCATTTTGCATTCCCACCAGAAACAAATGAGAGTTCCTGTTGTTCCACATCCTCATCAGGATTTGATGTTGTCAGAGTTCTGAATGTGGGCCATTCTGATAGATGTGTAGTGGTATGTTGCTTTAATTTGCATTTTCCTGATGACATATGATACGAATTATATTTTCATATAAGTTTTTGGCATCTGTGTATTTTCTTTGGTGAGGTGTCTGTTAAGGTCTTTTGCCCATATTTAATTAGATTGTTGCTTAATGTTGTTATTTTATTCTTTTTTTTTTAAAGATTTTATTATTTATTTGACAGAGAGAGATCACAAGTAGGCAGAGAGGGAGGCAGAGAGAGAGAGGGGGAAGCAGGCGCCCTGCTGAGCAGAGAGCCCGACGTGGGGCTCGATCCCAGGACCCTGAGATCATGACCTGAGAGCTAAGGGCAGAGGCTTTAAACCACTGAGCAACCCAGGCGCCCCAATTTTATTCTTGAGTTTTAAGAGTTCTTTCTGCTGTCTTTTCATTATTATTATGTTATGTTAGTAACATAGTAATAATACATCATTAGTTTTTTATGTAGTGTTCCATGATTCATTGTTAGCATATAACACCAGTGCAATACATGCCCTCCTTAATGCCCAACACCGGGCTAACCTATCCCCCCCTCCCCATCCCTTCTAAAGCCATCAGTTTGTTTCCTGGATTCCAGAGTCTCTCATGGTTCATCTCCTGCTCCCCTTCATTTCTCCCTTCTTTCTCCTAATGTCCTCCATGCTATTCCTTATGTTCCACAAATAAGTGAAACCATGACAATTGTCTTTCTCTGCTTGACATATTTCACTTAGCATAATCTCCAGACCCATCCATGTTGATGCAAAAGTTTCATATACATCCTTTCTGATGGTTGAGTAATATTCCACTGTATATATGGACCACATCTTCTTTATCCATTCGTCTGTTAGAGGGCATCTCAGCTCTTTCCACAGTTTGGCTATTGTTGACATCACTGCTATGAACATTGGGGTACATATGGCCTTTTCACTATATCTGTGTCTTTGGGGTAAATACCTAGTAGTGCAATTGCTGGGTCATAAGGTATCTCTATTTTTAACTTTTTGGGGAACCTCCACACTGTTTTCCAAAGTGGTAGTTTGGAAATCCACTCCCACCAACAGTGTAAGAGGGTTCTCCTTACCCCACAACCTCTCCAACATTTGTTGTTTCTTGCCTTGTCAATTTTTGCTGACTGGTGTAAGGTGGTATCTCAATATGTTTTGCTTTTTTTTTAATTAACATGTATTATTTGTTTCAGGGGTACAGGTCTATGATTCATCAGTCTTACGCAATTCAAGGCACTTACCATATCACATACCCTCCCCAATGTCCAACACCCAGCCACCCCATCCCTCTCACCCTCCTTCCCCTCCAGCATCCCTCAGTTTGTTGAGTTTTAAGAGTTCTTTACATATTTTGGACAACAGTCCTTTAACAGATGTGTCTTTTGCAAATACTTTCTCCCAAACTGCAGTTTGTCTTATTCTCTTGACATTACTTCTTCCAGAGCAGAAGTTATTAATTTTAATTAAGTTGAGCTTATCAATGATTCTTTTCATGGACTGTGCCTTGGTATTGTATCTAAAAGCTCATCACCATGCCCATGGCCATCTGGCTTTTCTCTTATGTTAGTTTCTAGGAGTTTTATACTTTTGCATTTTATGTTTAAGTACATGAGCCATTTTAAGTTAGTTTTTGAGAGACTGAAGGTCTGTGTCTAGGTTAATTTTTTTGTACGTGGATGTCCGGTTTCCAGCACCACTTGTTGAAACTGCCTGTCTGTCCCATTGGTCAATTTGTCTATTCTTTGACCAATATCACAGCCTCCCGATTACTGTAACTTTATAGTTACAGTATAGTTGGAGGGTCAGTTCTCTTTGTTCTTCTTCTTCAATATTGTGTTGAGCATTCTGGGTCTTTTACCTCTCCATATCCCCAAAATAACTTGCTGAGATTTTGAATTGCACTGATCAACTTCCTTTTTAGTCATTATAAGGACAATAACTTTTACCTAAGGAAAATCTAGTGATGGACATTCAGATAGTATTTAATTAGAGAATAAAAGTGAGCTACTATTATTCTGAGGTAAAAGAGACTTTCTTGATGGCTTCCAAATTTATCATGTAACTATACACATGATCTATTCATTCATAAATTTAATCTTAGAAAGGAAAACTGAAAAATAACTCTAGGAAAAAAGTGACACACAAAAAAATACCAATACCCTCCTCTTATTCTGGATACCCTCAATAATTTCTAAAAGAATCTGAATAAGAAGGAAGTTTGCTATATTACATAAAGAGTACTAAGCAATGTATTTAAATGATTGTGGATTTTGTCCATAATTGGACTGACTGTCAAATGTAACCACATTAGCAATAAGCAGCATATGTATGGAGATACCCTAATGAGGACCAAGAGAAACATTATGGAAATCCAAAGACAAAGTTCCAGAATAGATGAATATTAATGTGAAATTTAAATAATAATGGCCTACTAATGGAACCAACATTAGTTATATCTGCATCTATGTTAATTTAAATATTGCAAAGGTATTATAATTTTATTGCAAAGAGATATAGTACTTTAGGTTTAGCTTTTTTTTTTAAACAATTAATCAGCCATCAATAGTGGCCTTGTTAAACAAAGGGTGGTGCACAGAGGAAATTTTTTTTATTGTTATCCTTTTGTTTCCTTTATTAACATATAACTCCCTGTGGGCATAAATATATTGTTGATTTCTCTTTAAGATTTATCTCTAAATATCACATTTTAGTATCACAAATCACAGACCAAAGAAATCAGCATCTTTTCTTTGTTTAGAAGAATGACTGTATTTCATAACAACTGAGCAGGATGCAATTCACATGCAAAGAAGATAAACACAGTCATGTTCTAGAATTTAGCTTATACAAAAGTTACCTCCTTCCCATTAACAAAGAATCATTTTGAAGTAACATAGGAAGAACTGACTTTCAATTAAGCCTAAAGCATATACAAATCAAGTCTAATTAGTCCAGTCCTCTAAATATGATCTGCAATTATGAGATAAATCTACCCACAGAGATTTATTAAACCTTATCATTTTTAAACTGCAACTTCAATGAGCCTGCCTTTAGCTGCACCCCGCAGTGACTGGCGAGGTTTTCCTAATCCTTGTGGTTCCTCAGGTGCAATTTCCAAACGAAATTCTATGAAAAAAAATGATTTTGTGTTATTATTGCCACTGGAACTAGATTTTGTGTTAGCCTTTTTGTTTTCCTGTTCTCTATTTCTGATCTTCCATTTTCCTAACCAATGACACCTAGAAATGAACGATGGTGGCTCTATATTTATTTAACAGACAAAGAAGTTTATTGCTTCTAACATTCATTTAATGCAATCAGGAAGGTTGAGTTTGTGCCCAAGTACAAAATGGTCACACAGGAAACAATAGACGTAGCAAAGGCATGGTTCTGAGCCTACCCACTATGCTGCATTCATGATTACATTGGTCCTCAGAGGGGCTGAATTGAAAAGAAGCATTAACTTGAAATAATACGCAACCTAGAGAAATATACTTGAGAAACAGAGTCATATGCACATGATAGAAACAATAGTTAGTTAGGTCATCTTCCCCCAAAGAACAACCTTCTTAAAATATTGTCAAATTCTTGGTTAATAGCTGCTTTTCCATTAGTTGAGGAATAAGTTTTCCTTGATTTTTAACAATGCTACCAAGAAAAAGAAACTTTCTTTGCTTAATGATGGGTTTCTCCTATTAATAAAGTCATTGAGTTGTATCGAGCTAAATATTGCAAATGGCCCTTTTTGCTTTTTAGCAAAAAAACATGATCCTACTGGTTCATTTTAAAAAGAAATATTCTTTTAGTTGTTTTGTTGGCTGCTGTGATGAGAATGTTTAGATTGTCAACATGCTCATCCTTTGCCTCCTGTGAAATATCTATCTGTTAACTAGAAGTTAAGCGTCAGTGCAAAATTCGATGATCCGTTCACAGATGATGTGGTAACCCTGATTTCATTCAAAATGTAAACTTACAAACTGACCACACATAAGTAAATATATCAGTAGGTTGTGAACGAATTGCCAACAAAAGCACTAACTGCTAATTAGCTAATATAATATGGATCAATTTCTAGATTTTACCAATGGCTCACACCTTTATGTTTATGTGTGCAAGTATTTCTGTTAGCACCACTGGGTTGAACTTCTCATCTCTATTATATTTTAAGCTTTACCTGGGTAAGAATCTGACATTTGATTTCTAGGCAAGTAATGTAACATTACTACATAATGCCCACAGGGTAGCTAACAACACATCTAGTTGACGGTAGTGATGATGTTGAAAAAAATAATATGAAAGCCTTGCAGACTAATATTTTATTTCTTTATGTCATTATTTGGCTAAGTAGTACTTCTGAAGTTCCTGTTTTTTTTTTCAATATACTTAGATTGTTATAATCTAGCAGACTATCTATGAATTCTCTTCACATTGTCACCTTCTCTGCTCCAGTGTATTAGTTTAAAAATTGGATCATGTAATAAATGTTATAGGTGCTGAAGGGTTTGATGTCTGCTTTACTGGTATACAGGTTCCTCCAGCTCTCTGAAAGTAGAACATTCCTATGAAACCCTTCATAAGCCAAAATGGCACAAAGCAAAGAGTATCCCCACTTTCCAAAAGTTTACTTTAGGCCACTTATTTTATGAAAGACCTACATTAGTACCTATTTTTGTTCAGCTGAAGCAATCTATCTGTAGATTCAATACAATCTCCATCAAAATACCAAGAACAGTTTTCACAGAACTGTAACAGACCATACTAAAATTTGTAAAGAACCACAAACAATCCTGAATAGCCAAAGCAATCTTGAGAAAGAAGAACAAAGATGGAGGTATCACAATCCCAGATTTCAAGATATAATACAAGGCTTTGGTAATCAAAACAGCATGGTATTGGCACAAAAATAGAGACATAGATCAATGGAACAGAATAGAGAGCTCAGAAATAAACCCACAGTTAATGGTCAATTAATTCATGACAAAGGAGGCAAGAATATACAATAGAGAAAAGACAGTCTCTTCAATAGATGGATGCTGGGACAACTGGACAGCTACATGCAAAATGACAAAACTGAATCACTTTCTTATACCACACATAAAAATGAACTCAAAATGGACTAAAGACCTGTTAGACTTAAAACCATAAAAATCCTAGAACACAAGCAATAATTTTTCTGACATTGGCCATAGTAATATTTTTCTAGATATGTCTCCTCAGGCAAGAAGAACAAAAGCAAAAATAAACTATGGGGACTGCACCAAAATGAAAAGCCTTTGCACAGCAAAGGAAGTCATCAACAAAATGAAAAGGCAGCCTACTGAATGAGAGAAGATGTGTGCAAATGATATATCCACTAAGGAGTTACTGGTTTGTATATTTTTGTAAATATACAAAAAACTTATACAACTCAACATTAAAAAATAAACAATTCGATTACAAAATGGTAAAAGATTTGAATAGATATTAAAAAAAAAAAACAACCGGATGGGCAACACATATATGAAAAGATACATCACTAATCATCAGGGAAATGCAAATCAAAACCATGATGACATATCACTTTATACCTGTCAGAATGGCTAAAATCAAAAAGACAAGAAATAACAAGTGTTGGCAAGGATGTGAAGAAAAAGGAACACTTGTGTACTGTTGGTGGGAATGTAAATTGGTACAGCCATTGTGGAAAACGATATGGAAATTCCTCAAAAAATTAGAAATAACAATGACATATGTTCTAATGATTCTACAACTGGATTTTTATCCCAAGAAAATGTAAACACTAATTTTGAAACATATATACACAAGTTTATTGCACCATTGTTCACAATAGCCAACATGCGGAATCAACCTAAGTGTGCACTGATAGATGAATGGATATGGATAAGGAAGATGTCTTTCTCAAGGTGAAGGATAAAAGGAATCTGAGTGTCACTGAAGTTTTTAGTTAGACCCAATGATCATAGAGCAGTTTCTCTTCAGATTTCCCAAGGATTGCTGGCAATCACCAAGAGCTACAAAGAAGCAAGGAAGGATCCTTCCCTAAAGAAGGATCTTTCTTTTCAGAAAGAATATGGCCTTGCTAACACCTTGATTTCAGACTTTTAGCTTCCAAAGCTGTGAGAGAATAGCTTTTCATTGTTTTAAGCTAGCCAGTTTGTAGTAATTTGTTATAGCAGCTTTAGGAAATAAATGTAATTCATATATATATATGAATTACATATTATATATGATATATATGAATCATATATTATATAATTCATATGTATGTTCTATATATTATATAGAATATAATATATATATTATATATAGAATTCATAATCATATATATAGTTGAATTTATAATAATATATATTATTATATTATAATATAATCCCATATAATAACAATATGGGAGCACTGACCCCCCACACAATCAAAAATCCATGTATGACTTCTGACTCCCCTAAAACTTAACTACTAATAGCCTACTGTTGATCAGAAGCCTTACTGACAATATAAACAGTTGATTAACACATATTTTGCATGTTATATATATTATATACTGTGTCCTTACAACAAAGTAAGATAGATAAAAGAAGACGTTATTCAGAAAATGATAAGAAGGGCACCTGGGTGGCTCAGTTGGTTAAACACCTGCCTTCAGCTCAGGTCATGATCCCATAGTCCTGGAACTGAGTCCCTACTCAGCAGAGAGTCTGCTTCTCCCTCCACACTCTCCCCTGATCACACTCTCTTTCATGCTCTCTCTCTCTCAAATGAGTAAATGAAATCTCTTAAAAAAAAAAAAAGAAACTGATAGGAAGAGAAAATACATTTAAAGTACTGTGCTATATAAAGAAAAATTCATGTACAAGTAGACACATGTAGTTTGAACCAGTATTCTCCAGGAGTCAACTATATGTATACATATATAATATATACAGCACATATAATATATAGATTATATAAATTGTATCATATATAAGGTATATTATGTATATTACATTCATTATATACATTATATGTATATACACCACTGTATACATATATTGGTCCCACCTAATTTCAAAATACCAGAAGAGGTTTGAAGGTACTGACAGTAAAATCACATACAAAATTGAACTATTTAACACAAAGTCAATTTGGTGTTAGAATTATAATTTTACAGTTGGATGGAAAATTGGAGACCATCACATTCAAAACAAGAAGTTATATTCTGAATATAAATACACTGGCTATCGATATTGGACCATACACTCTTTCCCTGCTTTTTCCAGTAATAAGAAACAAAAAATAATAATAATAAGCAACCCAGAAAAGAAAACCACTGAAGTACAGGTGAAAGAGGGTGTGTTTATATAATGCACAGGCAGTGTAGATATGGTTCATGGTCAAACAGTAGGACATATCTACCTTTGTCTGGAGAAGCCATCTATTTCTTGACAAGAAACTTTAGAAGAAACCCATTTAGCATGAGGTCAAGCAACCTCTATACTTAAATGGTTCTTATAACTGTATAGGACAGAAAAATAACTGGTGCTTATGGACATGACCCTATGTCATCAATAAAAGTTTCCATTCAGTGTATTCTGTTTCATAAAGCAGAGACTGCCTAATACATTTATAAAGTGGATGTAAGGGAGTCTGAAAGGGATGACTGACAGTTTTAGTCATGCCTAGTGTCAGCAGGAGAAAAATTGGCAACATGACAGAGGACATTCAATGGGGGAAGGAGTGGCAATATGACAGCTGGGTGGAGAGGTGGTAAGGGGCTGTAGATTGATGGAGAAGGGACAGTTGCCAAAAGGACATAGACTGGAAGTGACTCTATGCCAGGGAAAAAAAAAAGGTCTCAAAAACAAGCAAAAAAAGTTGTAAAGGAGAGAAAGATGCCAATCTCAGGCTGGGGTATAGGAGTAGCAGAAGGATGGGAGAGTGGCAAGAAAGAAAGAAAGTTTTACTCATTTACTAGTTGCTTCCACTAAGTGTGTAAGCAGCGTCATTATCTACCACTTACTGGGCTTTCTATGTACCAGCCATGATGCTGAGCTTTTTAGATACATTACCTTCTTTAATCTGCAAAACAAGCCAGTGGAGTGAGCATCATTATGCTTATTTTATGAAGGTCAGGAAACTTGTCCAAAACCACATACAAAGTAAATGGTAGGACAGGCCTCACTGAGTGCAAAGGGTATACCCATTCCCTTCTAAAGTCAGTCAATTTCAGAGAAACCCAGGAAGTCAAGCAAATAGTCCTGATGCTGGAGAGATGACATACTTACCTGTGGATCTTGCAAGTTTATGCCCATGACTAAATCCCTAGGGAAGACTGCAGAAGTGGAAGGATAAAGACAAGACCTCTAGGAAATCTGACCTGGAAAAACGCCTTGTTTACTCACCACTGAAAGAGGTGATGGGTAAATTAATGAATAGGATTTTTGTGGCATGGGATAATTATTAAAATGCCATTCACTGAGTTCTTTTAATATTACATCAAATTAGTGTTACTCCCTATCAATTATTTTCCCCCAAAATACTGCTTATCTCCTCTTTTTTTGAGCAGGTTACCTCTTTTTTTTTTTTCCAGAATCTTTTTGCCAAAGTCAAATTATGATCCAATGTCAAAGAGTTTCACTTCTGCTGAACATCAGCCAGGCGCTCTGAAAAGTTGGAGACTGTATCCTTGGGCACACAAACTTTAAAATGATGTCTAGAATGACAAGCTTCAACCGCCCTAGAAAATTGTCATGTGCCATTAAGGACTATGTTCCAGGAGATTTGAGGATGGGTGCTCTGAAGATGTGTTATGCACTTAGAGAGTTTTCTACTAAAAACAACTTAAATGTGGCTTGGTAGGAAGAGCCGCAGCTTTCTCTAAGAGCAATTACTCCCAGACGATGGCAAAAACATAAGGCATTACCAAATAAGCTGAGTAAACATCACATTGTCTTTGAAATATTCATGAATCTATATAGATTGACATTCACACCAGTTTAAAGAATATTGTTTTGTTTAAAAGGAAAAAAATGTTAAAATAATAAAATGCAAATAATTCTAACAAACATATTTAGGAAATAAAAAGATTTGTTAAACGTGGTTCAAGTTCAAAGACACTATGACTAAATGTTATCTGTGCCCTTCAAATGTGTGAAGTTATTTGATGTACTTCCTATGTGATGTGGAAAGTTTAACATGATAGAACTCATGGGGCTAATTCTGAGGTACCCTATATTTGTTTAGAGAATTAATGCATCCATAAATCCTTACCTTTGAAAGACAAAGCATTATATGGCTTAAAATACTTGGTTCTAGTGTTCATATTGAATGACTTATCCAGGGAATCACTAAACCCTCATCACACTTTGCCTAACAAAGCAGAGTCAGAAAGTTCTACATACAATGAACTGCATGCGATTATTAGTGTATGGGTTCACATGGCATGAAGGACGGTCATTATTGGGGGGATGGTCAAATGAGTGGTCCTCTTTGACAGAATGACCTTGTTTAATGCCCTCTGTGCCATTCACTCCTCCATTCTTGATCAGCCAGTTCCATTTATCATTCTAATTAGGCAGCATCTTGCCAGCTCAATCAGCCTCAATTACTTTTAGGCCTCATTAGTGACTGACATTCTGTAACAAGTGCATCTTTGAAGGAGCAAGGTCAGATCAAGAAGGTGAGTACATAGACAGCAGGCACGTTCATACTCTATATATGAGGCTTTTAGTCTTGGCAAGACATTCATAAGATATTCAAACCTTTTATTTCACAGTCAGATTATAGCCCTCTGATCAAAACATTTTGTTTACATTTAGTTTCATCTAACCACTCTCAAAAGTTGATGTCTAAATCTTGCCAGAAAAATTAAAACCATGCTTAAGTTTATAGGTAACAGTTACCTATCATAGAAATTGATTCTCCTATGGTACAGTGATTTGGCAAAATAAAACACAAAGAAGAAAAACCCCTTCAGAACTGGTGGTCAGTGGGTGATATTTTTAACACTTGCATTTACTTAACTTAGCAGAACACAAGTAATATTAGGAAATCACTGCACTCAATAATTTTTAAATAATGTCAGTAGTTGGGAGAATATTTGTGATGTGAAAATTACAGACTTTTAATAGCAAATATACCTGTGTAAAATACGGATATATGTGGTCAAGTTCTAAAACGTAACGTGAAAAATGTTAAACTAGTAAGACTGTGATCATTTTACTTTGTTTTGATTGTATAAGGTTGGTATTTTTTAAGATTTTTAAGGTTTTGGGTTTTGGGTTTTTTTTTAAGTGCAGTCAAAACACTATACTCAATGTAAGAAGTTTGTTGTTTAGTTTTTTTAAGTTTCAAAAGCCTTTAAGCATCTTTTGTTTATTTCCTAAGAATGGAGGAAAGTTACTGGAACATAATGCAATTCCATTTAGTAATCTGTTAATGAACTCCTACTATGTGCCAGGCACTCAGTGATCTGAGTGTGTATTCAACAAAATCTTCCTTTCTAGGGGCACATACATTAAAGGAAAGACAGACATAAATAAGCAATTAGCATGTAACATGGTACATACAACAATAGTGTGTTACCAGAACACCGAGGAAGAGAAAACTCTAGCTGTCCAAGGTCACCACCAAGGAAGTGTGATTCAAAGAAACCTTCAAATATAGGAAGGTGTTTAAAAGATAGATAGAGGGAGGCACTTGGATGGCTCAGTCGGTTAAGCTTCAACTTTTGGTTTTGGCTCAGGTCATGATCTCAGGGTTGTGGGACAGGGCCCTACATCTTTGGCAGGCTCTGCATTCAGTGGTGAGTCTGCTTCTCCCTCTCCCTCTGCCCCCACCCCCACTCACTTGTGCGCAAGTGTGCACACACTCTTTCTCCCTCTAAAATGAACAAATCTTCTTTAAAACAAAATGGGTGAATGGAGTAAGAAAGCACCATGAAAAGTAGCATCCCCAGCATGGGAAGGAGGTGGTGAAGAAAGGAAGAAAGATGGAGGGTTGGCCCAGATGGCTGTCTGAAGCTTGGAGCAGCAGCCAGGCATGAAGGACCTTGAGCCGGAGAGTGTGGCCCCCATGTCCTGGATGGTGCCCTCAAAAGCAGGCAACCTCATTAATTAGCCTACAGAAACCACGGTCTGAAGTTCTCACTTCGTCTCCTCAAGCTTTTGCCTGTCTTCCTGGCTTTACCTGCCATGAGCTACAAACACGTTCGCTAAGGCCTGTATTTCAGGCTCAGGTTTGGGGCCAGATATTTTATTTGTTCTATGGGCTCTGACTCAGCAATAAACACTATAATATGACCTGGGCCCTGGTCTTGGCTGCCCTGATTCTGCTCCCGAAGGCTGCCATGTCTAACATAGAATCCCCCTCTTTTTCCTATGTCGGCCAGGAAACTTTTTTCAGTTCACAGATGTTATGATATCTTTACAGAAAATCACACCATTCAGTGGGAATGTACTTTCTCCGATTGTATTCAACATTAGTAAAAAAAAAACAAAAAAAAAATCTAAAATGTATTCCAATGAGGTTAAATAATATTCAAAAATGTTATTATAAATCCATTTCAGTGTCTCCATAGAGACACTGCTCAAAACTGTTCTTTTTCAACAACTGCAATTGCTGTTTTTCATTTTTTTAAAGTTATTAGAAAAATCATTTTTATGCTTCTAGAACAGAATTGAAGTATATTGATAAGCTGATAAATATGGAGATTTTCCCCCTGAGAATAAATTTCAAATGTGAGAATTTATATAAATTTTCCACTTTCCTATCAAAGAACTAAACATACTTTCAGGTTGCTCCCAACTAATGAGTCACAAAATGCAATGTGTACTCAAGAGTAGTAGAAAGTTCTCCTACAATAAGAATCATTTCACAGGCCCACAAAAATTCCCTGTGAGAAGCTACATATGTCTTAAAGACATGATATCCTTTTTAACTATCAAAAACAAGACACTCAATGTATGAAAAAACGACTTT
The DNA here is from genome assembly GCA_028646535.1 of Procyon lotor. NCBI lineage: Eukaryota > Metazoa > Chordata > Mammalia > Carnivora > Procyonidae > Procyon > Procyon lotor. The sequence continues at coordinate 39,634,321 of CM053608.1, read as the reverse complement.
AAAATTGTATCAAGTTTAGGGACCTGAATTTTATTAGTTCAGTTTAATATTTAATCTATTGTACTTGGAAAATTCATCAAGAAAATGTGTTGTTAGGAATTTCATGTTTGTCAAGCAGATAAGCGGACTATATGGTTATGTCACCATATTGCTAAAAGTAGAGCATTCTTCCAGGTAATGTAAACTTTGTTGTTTTTCTATTCCTGGCAATCCATGAGTAAGATTTGGGTGCTAGCGAGAGAGAGCAGTTTATATTTGCGGCCATCCCCTTCCCTCCCTCCTATCACCTCTCCTCATTTCCCTAAATTCTAAAGATTTATTTATTTATTTGAGATAGAACGAGAGAGAGAGAGAGAGAGAGAGAGCACAAGCATGGGGAGCACAGGCAGAGGGAGAAGCAGACCCCCTGCTGAGCAGCGAGCGGGATGCGGCTGCATCCCAGGACTCCGGGATCATGACCTGAGCTGAAGGCAGCCACTCAACCAAATGAGCCACCCAGGCCCCACTATTTCTCCTCACTTCTCACTAAACATCCTTCACAATGTGATGGTCATGTCTTTGCTTCTACCATGAATTGATGAGTGTGATACCCACTCTTCCCCTGTGCTTCTTTGAGCACTTGGTGTGTGCAACCTAGTAAACATCAGATAAAAGCCTGCCGTGCAGCTCATTTGCAACACTACGTTTGGTCCTGGCTGAGAAAATATACTGGAACGGATCCAGTGGTGTGTATAAATCAATTCTGTTCACACCCCTGAAAAGCTGCCTATTCCTGCCAGCTTGAGCTGTTGGCAGATGGAAGGCTATGTGTGAAAACTTCTGCAGTTGTTTGCACCATTCCTAAAAGATATAAAGAGAATTACAGCAAAGAATAGTGGGAAACATTTCAGCTTCATGCACTACTGCTCTGGCTAAAATCTTTGTTTTTAACAAGGATCCATAACCATTGTAAAACCGCAAAGAGAAGTTTGGACCACAGGACTTTAATGGATCTGTTTAATTTGTTTCTGTGATTAATGGGTTACAGTTTGCTTCCATCTATAGAAAAATCTCATAACCTTTTCTTCATATCCCAGAGATTAAAGTGCAGACATTGTAGTGAGACTACAAAGAATTTTCTAAAGCATGAACTGCTATGCACAAGCCTAACCATTTGGCAGTTTGCATGCCACCTCGAATGTGTCACCTCTAACAATAGAGAGGAAGAGCTAACATCGAATTTTCCTTGGATTATTATGGAGCACTTGCTTTCTTTGAAATCTTTTTGTTCCTATCTTTGCAACCACGTACTTCTTGATTAAGAACTGAAAGGAAAAAAAAATTTACTATTGTAAATTCTGGGATAACGTCAGCCAATTAGCCAATAATTAATTAGGGAACACCAAAAGTTGATCACCTTCCTGGGTATCACTAGAGCTCTGAGAGAAGCCTTGAGGTGACCTCACCACTACGGCTTATCTATGGTAAATTCTTTTCTCAGATGTGATTTAAACAACACTTTAAAAAATATTTGTATTCTTAGAAGAACAAGTCTATCACTGTTAACAAAACTAGAATAAGTATCTACTATGTCTTGGTCCAACAGTGCTGAAATCTGACAAAGGTGGTCAGAGTGTTGGAGGCAAATAGCCCCAAATGCAGATGAAATCTCCTTTGCCAACTCTCATCAATTAATCCGGTGCCCTGGAGTAGCCCGAGTAGTTGTGTTCTCAGGTCTTTTAAATGTTCAGTCAAAAATAAGCCTTAATTTGTTACTGGTGTCGTACAGTAGCATAGGTGGGACTAGTGCTGAAGGTCTCCTATCTACATATTTTTAAAAGAATACATCTTCACAGACAAAAATGAAATAAAAATACAATGAGGATCAGAGACTAAGCATAGTCAACACAAATTGGAGAATGACCTCACATATATTGGCTAGTTTTTTAAAATCTGTTAAGACTGGCAACAGGGAAATGAAAAGAAAAGTTTTCTGGACAAGCAGCCAGAAAACATAAGAAAATAGATTTTCTTATAAAATTCCAAGGCAGCCTCAGAGTTTGTATCATGATTAAGCCCCAGAAATGAAAATCCTTTGCCCGTTACAAATGTCTGTGTTATAATTAAACAACCAATATGAAAGTCAGCACCCAAATACTTAATAGTTATCTGCTGATTGAAAAGGGTGGGTGCTGCCCAAGAACATTTGATTGACTTGCTCTTCAGAGGAAAGCAACATTAAAGGTTACTTTTTAATCATGGCCTATTATAAAGTCAACCAGATAGGAAATATTGCCAGCATTATCCAGAGGTACACGATCATATTCCTGGATTCTTAAAGCATAAAGTGACTAAAACAAAGTTTATTTTTAATTTGGTTCAAATACTACTCTAATTGTGGAAGCAGTAGTAAGAAAAATAATTAGCTTGGGAAAATTTAGCTTCTTGAGTCAGAGATGCCAGGGAAAATCTCGGCCAATCTATTCCAGGCTACAATTCTATTCTCCCTAGCCCAAAAAACACCACTGGGTTACTCAGTGTTCTCCAAAGAAACAGAACCAATAGGAAGCGTTTATCAATTGGTCAATAGATAGATAGAAATACACTTTTATTTTAGATGATACATATGGAGATCTATATATATGATTTCATTTAAGGAATTGGCTTATGTGTTTAGAGGCTGGCAAGTTAAAAATCTGCAGAGTGGGCCAGCTGGTTAAAGAGTTAGGAAAAATTGACATTGCAGTTAATTTTAAAGGATTTCTGCTGCAGAATTCCTTCTTGCTTGGAGGAGGTCATCCTTTTGATCCATTTGGTCCTTCAATTGATTGGATGAGGCCCACCACATTAGAAAATTCAATGAACTTTACTCATAGTCCAGTTTAAATGTTGATCTCATCCAAAACACCCTCACAGAAACACCAAAATAATGTCTGACCACAAAGCTGGGCATTGTGGCCCAGCGAAGCTGACGTAAAATTAGCCATTACAATCCTGAACCAGAGAGACATGAGAAACAACAAAAGTACAAAGTTAAATGTATCCCTAACTCATGAAGGCATCAGGGAAGCTTGAAACTTATTATCTCCTTTGCTTGAGAATTCAATTAAGCTTGAATAAATTAATAAATTAAGTTTGTCAACTATTTATTGCACATTATGACAGATTGCTTTTCATAAAAATGATCACGACAGTATCTTCTATTCCTCATGCTCTTCAGCAATGTAACCTTGATATTTCCCCATGAAGGGGAGGGATATCATTTTCCTCTCTTTTGATCTGAGCTGTCCTTAGTGACTGATTTGTAACCATCAGAATTCAATGACAATGACACTGTATGACTTCTGAAGGTAGGTCAGAAAAAGCCATGAGCTCCCATGTTGGTCATGTGAGCACTCAACTGCCAGATGCTTGCTCTCGTAGCTGCCATGCTTTGAGAAGCAAGGGAACATGGAGACACCAAATAGGAGCACAGGGCTGCAGCCAAAGCTAAGCCTATACTTAGTCATCTCAGCTCAGACTCTGGAAATATGGATGGGACTTGCCTCTGATGATTCCAGCTCCTAGTCAGCCATCAGTGAGCTCCCAGTTGAGGCCCTGAACGACACGTGGCAAGAAAAGCATCCCCACTATATTCTGCCCAAATTCCTAGCCACAGAACACATGAGCATAATAAAATGGCTGCCGCCTTATGCTACTGAGTTTGAGGTGGTTTGTTAAACACATAGAGAACCAGATCAAGGGATTGCTATGTGTAAGCAATATACTTAGCACCATGAGGGGTAAAAGTAAAATAAAATTAACTTATTGACATTCCACCTACAAGAGTTAAAAAGATAAAGACATAAAGTAAAAAGTTCAGGATACAATAAAAATATCTCTTATTAAAAACAAGCCATTTCTCAAATCACAAATGTATATCGCACTTATTGTTAACAAGAGATGTCCATAATATCAGTATAACAGTAATGTTTTTAAACATGGTCTTCTCTTCAAAAAATAAACATAAACACTGCTTGTTTGATTTTTGAAACTCAGATCACTGGCTGTGTGCCTTCTTTGTCTGTCTGCAGTCCTCTTTTGATGGTTTTCTACCTTGCATAGAAGTAACTCGGAAAACTGTCAAGCAATGGCGACCCACAGTCACTGTTTTGAGGCAAGTGGTGGGAGGAGAATCAAAGAAGTTTCTTCTTCTTCTCCAGTGCCAGGGGAGGTGGGGGAGCAAGAGGCAATCAAGCAGAATATTTCAATAATTCATTTTTCTATTTCATGTCCTTCATCTTCTAATAGAATAGAATTTTTTTAAAAAACTGTACAGAGAGTACCTTATATTATAAATCTTGTTTCACTAGGTTGTAAACTCCTAAATGACAGGAAGTCTGCCTTTTTTCTCTCCATGTTTTGAATAGTGTCTTGTATCCTGACCTCTCAAATATTAAATCAGTCAAGCTTTGGAACAAAGAGTATTCAAAAAATCATTTTTTGGTGTTTTTTTTTTTTCATAACGTACAGAGTCTTTTTGCTTCCCAGGGAAGGTAATGAAAGGTCTTAATCATATCATAGGTGCCAACTTTTCATTTTCCTGGCGAGTGCCCTGGTACTAAATCCAAATCAAACCCTCAGTGCAGCAAAGTTAAGTTGCTGGGATGACCAGCCTAGCAGGTCAGGTCGCCATCTTCTCCCGTCTCCCACAGAGTGGAAGATTGCTCCATAAACCATATGCCTTCATGCTCATCCAATCCTATTGGAAGTGATGAAAGTAATGGTCTAACAGTCTTTCTTTTAAGAAGCCTTTCATGATCCTAGTCTGGACTTTCAAAGCTTAAAGCACAGCCCTTAAACAATTTGACGAAAATTTAAGGGGCCAATAAATTGCAAATGCAGGGACAGAACTTCCTAAGGTAAATGAAGCAGTTTGGTCCCTCTTAGTCATGGAGCCCAACACAGAATGGAAAGACAGCCCAGCCACTAAGAGAGGTGGCTTGGCAATCATTTGACCTTAAAGCACTTTTTGTTGCAAGCACATAGAAAGGTATCTAATTAGGAGCCTCTTAACTACAAATAAAAAAGAGAGAGAACACACACTTCTGTTTATCATTTTAAAGAACAAAGAAGAAATGGGTATACATATATGTGAATAATACCCAGAAGAAACAAATAGTGGAAAAATAAGATATACCACTTAAATTGTATCATTTAGTGAAACAGAAAAGGTAAAATAGCTTAGACAAACTAACTGCATGTATATATTTAAAAAATCAGACCTTAAGTCTCTGAACTAAGATTGAGTATGTGTGATATGCTAGATCACATCTGAAAATATTCAGA
>CM053608.1:39609844-39628514 GCA_028646535.1 Procyon lotor | reverse complement strand
GTGGCTGGGAGGCGGGGGGGTAGGGATAGGGTGGCTGGGTCGTGGAGACTGGGGAGGGTATGTGCTGTTAAGTGCTATGAAATGTGTAAGTCTGATGATTCACAGACATGTACCCTGGGGCAAATAATACATTATATGTTAATAAAAATTTAAAAAAAGAATTATAGATGAATAATAATACATTATACATTTTTATAAAGGATATGTACAGACACACATGTATAAAATAGGATTTCAGAAAGAAAATAAAGTTACATTGTTCCAATAACCTCTAAGTGAATTAATTAATTAGTACCTCTAGATATCAGTTTTATTTAATCATTAAAGTAAAACAATAAACTTCTATCTTTGTCTATGCTTTATTTTACTGCAAAATAAACAAACAAGCAAATAAACAAACGAACAAAAACCCAGAGTTTCCAACAGACTATTGCACAATACATGGGTTGTTTATCACTATAGTCCTCAAACAAAAACTACCTTTTGATAAGTGGTTTGGGCTGTCAATTATGGAAAGAGTGACTGTGGATTGCTGGGACCAAAGCAGGTTCCATAACCAGAGCCGCCTCTGAGAACTGGCTTTCTGGACAAATCTTTTTCCTGCACAGCTTGAGATGCCATTAACCTAGTTCACTAGTGGTGTATATACTGGCTACGCACCACTGGGATACTGGAAGTAAATTGTAGGTTCTGCATAAGATTACCATTCTCATGGCCCAAGAAATGCTTCCTAAGTGAAGTGTCTTTGGAGATACATTAATTCTATCTCAGAGTATCTATAGTATCCCATGACAAAACAACTGATACGTTATTTTCTTGTGCCTAAATAATTTCCTGTACTTGGGTAAGTACAAGTGTCATGCCTCCCTGTGTACCCAATGTATCATTATAACTGATATTAGAAAAAATGTTGTGAATGGATGGTTAGCAAACTTAATGACCTTGATCAATAAGTCCATAATGAAATAGATTGTTTCACTCTAAATTGTCACACTTGGAATAATAAATTATATGGTCATCCTAATTATAAAAGACTTATATCTCATTACTACAAAAAAGTCATATTGCGTTTGTCCTTTCTGGTGTTTAAATCTATGCCAATAGCATGTTCTACTGAACTGTTTCCTAGAGAATTACCTAGGTGTATTGATTACTTCTTATTTTTTTAACCATGGTGGATAACAGAAATAAAAGATCCTAACTTAATAGTAACTTTCTTCTAGACCTTGTTTTATTAATATATTGAGGTATAACAGGTGTCAGTTCATTGTGTAATTATAGACTATCTCCCACTGAGTTGAAATGTGTTCCATGGAACATTCAAATGTTTTCAATATGTAATTCAAAAGATATACATTTAATAAACATTAACAAGAACCTACTGTATTCCAAGAATGGTACTAATCATCAACAGCTGAAAAATAATGGCAACTACTATATGTATAGTACTTACTATATGCTGGGCACTTTACTAAGCACTTTGCATAAAATAGTTCACTTAATCTTCATCACAAATTTATGAAGTAGGTATCAGAACTCTCCCTTTTCTCATGGGAGAAGACTAAGACACAAAAGATTTTGCTAAGTTATCTGAAGTCGCACAGGGATAAGCAGTTAAGATGGGATTTGGACCCAGGAAGCCCGGATTGAGCTGGTAAGGTATGACACAGTCCCTATCCTAGACATGGCCTATGGATTTATTACAAAAGAGATTGAATTACTTTAAAATTTTTCTGACAATTTTTAGACTGTTTGCATCACATCATTGCTTCATACCCGTAACTTCGAATTCCTCTATGCCTGTCAAGTATGATAAAAGGACCAGAATGCACACACTGATTTTATTTGGCAGGATTCTTGGTGGCTAGTGTAAGAGGAGTGGACCTGGGAACTCCAGAATGCTAAGTGCTTCATAGCTCTTACCTAAGGCAACTTGGGGGAAACAGCAAGCAAACAAACAGGAGTTAGAACAATGTCCAAGTTATGTTCCAGAAAGAAAATTTCTTTAGGGCTTCCTAAAACTTGTAAGACTTTTCTGGTAATTCAATAGATGGGTCTATGCAGTAGTATTGTCATAATTTTAAAGTTTAGGTAACAGCTAGCAACTAAAAAAAGGAACTATGCAATTAAGTAAAAGTAAAATTGTTGAAGTGAATAAAGCAGTATGGCCTGTTAAAAGTCATTAAAGTCATAAATCAATTAACTAAAGCTGACTCTCTGGGCCCATTTTTTTTGAAAAGTTATCTCCAATCACTAAAAGTGGGAAAAAAAACTTGAAATATTAAAATTTCAAAGAACATTTTATTTATTTGGATGACAGTTTTCTACACATTGAAATTCTCCATACTATAGTTAGAACTTTTTAGTTATGCTGATTATATTAAATATTCCCATCCATAAAGACCCAATAGTAATACAAATGTATAGATATAGTTTAAGTGTCCAGATGTTGAAACATTACATAAAATGGTATTTGTCAAGGAGTAAATACCTATTTTCACTGGATTGCCATTGATTTTTTACCCTTGATTTTCACTGATGGCAGTTTCTGTTTAGGTTTTAATAATAAGATTCAAACTGTCAGCAGTACACAGAGGTGATGGAGAAATATCTTATGGATATGATATTCTTCTCTGAAATTAAGTTGAAAAGATTAACACATCATGGATGCCTGAAGTCATACTAAAAACCAGAAAAGTTTCCTGTCTTTCAAGATTTGGTATTGCAGTGAATGAATATTTTTAACTGTTATTTTAAAAATACAATTGCTTTCTTAGGATAAATCCTATAAATGTTGAGGCCTCCTTGCCTCTCAAACTACTTGAAAGGCAGGACAGTGCAAGTTTGGGAAAATGGGATACAGATTATATCTTCTGTATGTCATAGGAAGAATTTGGAGTATGGAAGGCAGTTTAGAGGGAAAGAATCCAGAAGACAGAAGAGAAGAAGGAGGAGGAGAAGGAGGATGAGGTGGTGGAGAAGGAGAAGAAGAAGGAGGGAGGGACAGGGGATGGAAGTGAGAGGGCAGGAAGGGAGGCGAGAGGGGGAGGAGAAGAAGAAGGAGCCTATGACGTCAGCCCTGCCCAGAGGGAAAGATCCACAGGAGAAAACTGCAGTAACAGCATGACTGAAAGTCATTCTGGGAGACGGGGCCATTTAACAGAGATTTTATAAGGGGTTTGCTATGTGGTGCAAAGCAAATATCCCAGCAAGAATCCTCCCATAGATCCCCAATGCTCCAGTAAAATCTACAATAATCACTGATGCTCCCTGCAAGTAGAAATGTACATATGTGTGTGAAATAATGAAGGGCAGATTATCACGTCTGAGCAAATACATGGAAGAAAAGAAAACACATGGGGAGTACAAGAGAAACACGAGTACAATGGCAGAGGAATCTAAAAGAGTACCTTCTGCGAATGCACTGAAATCCCAGGGAAGGCTATGGACTCCCACAAACTCCAGAAATATGAGTTTCAAAAGCAGTTTTATCTAGATCTCAAGGGGCAGGGATGCTGTAACTGACATCTCTGTTAAATTATCATGTTTAAAGAAAAACTGATTGGAAGGATATAGTTTTGAGCAGCAATAAAAATGTAGGAACAAGAAAGTCACAAAGAGGGCGCCTAGGTGGTTCAGTTTGGCTAAGCCCCTGCCTTCAGCTCAGGTCATGATCCCCGAGTCCTGGGATCGAGTCCCATATCAGGCTTTCCCTGCTCTGCAGGGAGCCTGCTTCTCTCCCCCTGCCACTCCCCCTGCTTGTGCTTGATCTCTCTCTCTCTCTCTCTGTCAAATAAATAAATAAAATCTTAAAGAAAGAAAAGAAAAGAAAAAAGAAATTCACAGAGAAAAATGTAAACAGTGCTCATCCAGGCGCTCTGCAGGCAAGACAGTGTCTTGCTGGGGCACCTGGGCGGCTCAGTGGATTAAAGCCTCTACTCTCAGCTCAGGTCATGATCCCAGGGTCCTGGGATCTAGCCCCGCATCAGGCTCTCTGCTCAGTGGGAAGCCTGCTTCCCCCTTCTCTCTGCCTGCCTTTCTGCCTACTTGAGATCTTTCTTTCTCTGTCAAATAAATAAATGAATAAAATATTTAAAAAAAAAAAAAAGACAGTGTCTTGCCGAAGACTAAACGCCTCAGTTCCTAACGTCCTTGTTGGAGGCAGACGCATTAAATTACTGTAAACAGATATTATTAAGTAAATCCTTTCATTAAATCTCTTTTTTGTTTTCCTCTATGGTTAGCAATTAATATTCTGACTCAAATTTGTCTTCTTTGCTTACCACATTGATAATTGTGCTATTTAGTAAAAATTAATAAAGTGACTCTTTTATTCTATACGTCATTGTCATTTCCACAGCTTAGCCAATATATAAAAGGAAAAGGATATATACTCTCAAGACTGAATGATCTGATTTACTGACATGCTAAATAAAGGCTAGGCCTCATACTATGACAAATAAACCTCTTGGTGTGTAAACTGTAAAACCTCCTAGAAAAAAAAGCCAAGTTAACCTTTTCTAATGAAAACCAATTTTTCTTAACACAGAACCTTTATTTGAATATCTTTGCAATCCATTGCAGTTGGCCTAATCCATTGTAAATAGACTATAGCTTAGATAGGCTAATAAAATAGAGGATATATAATACAACTACATACATTTGTACCATGTAGAGGGGAATATACTTCTCCTATTTCATATAACTGCCATATTTTATAAAGACTTGATGGGTCAGTTGAAATGGTGGCCATCATTATTTCAGTGTATTTATAAATAATAACTTGTAAAGAAGAATTTAGAATACATTTATTCATTTTTCCTTCCTCCCTCCTTTCATTGCCTTGAGTAGTCAAATTAAAAATTATTATTTGACCAGACTATTTGATTCTTAATACTATTTGATTCTATCATTTCATGCCACCCCCTCTATGTAAATGCTGATCAAGTTTATGAAAAAATAGCTGTTGGTGGTATCTTGACTTTCTTTAAGTTAGGCAGACTTCATACACTGATGAATCTCTTAAGCAGTTGTGTAAAAACAGAATAACAATGGCATTTTGGAAAATGAAGGAAACCAGCAGAGGGTTCATAGACAAGAGGAACAGGATAAATCCACATAATGATGATCTTGAGGAGACTAAAGGGCAGTTATATTAAGAAGGAGAAAACAAAAGATATTGATAGCTATAATTAGTATTTATAGTTTATATGATTGTAGAGAAAGTACAATTGAAAGTAAAGGAAATATCAAGAGTGAATTCGTCATGTCAGATAAGGCAAAGTTTGGTGGATAATATTAGGAAGAGGGATGAGTCTCAGAGACTCAGAGAAGGAAGGTGGGAAGGAGGTCCAATCACAATGTCAACCCCACCCAGATGCCCAGAGTGGGAGCCGTGGAACGGGCAGGGAAAGTTTCAAAGAACCCCTTCTCTGAATCAAGGTTGGTTTGCATTTGACTGCCACTTTTTCGACAAAGGGACTTCAGGTAATTGTCCCCATCTATTGAAGTTGGATATAATCATTTTCTTACTGAGTTGTTAAAGGATTAATAACATAAAATATGCCAACCAAGTAGCACAATGCCTGGCACAGGATAAATGGTCAATTTGTAATAGGCGGTATTATATATTATAAATCTTAACCTTAATTAAAGACCTATGACAGCTATACTTTGGAATTTTTCCATTAAGGGAGGAAGTCAAAGGCAGCATTTTATGAACAGTGTAAGATACAGCAGGATTGATTTAACCAAGAGTAGCAGTTCTAGAGTACTCCACTTTTATAATCTAGTCAGTGGGGAAGAATTTGTGGTCAGTATTAGACTGAATATTACAGAAAGAAATGCCTCTTGCAGCTTTCGTTTTGATTTCTAGACAAACATAACAGGAATGAGAGACATGGTGAGATTAATAAGCCAAGAACATGGATATACTATCTGTTTCTATTTTAAAGAATGCCTAGGCTAAAAGTTGTCCAGTTAATCTCAGATCTTCCTCAGCTTCTGTGTGACTTTCCTCTTCCAATTATCCCTTGAGCTGTTTGGGTTAAGGAAGTTCTTTTTACACTCTATACACCATCATAACTTTATCTACCCACTGTGTTCATCAGGGTCCTCTGAGAAGCAGATGCCAGCAAGATGGGATTAAAAAAGCAAGGATTTTATTAAGAGAAAAGCTGAATGGGGGTAGGAGACTGCAGAGAGGGGAAATGAGGAACCAGAGAAAGCTGGGAGAAAGGTTGAGTGGAAAGCTTCCTAGCCTGACATGACATTTAAGAAAGTTCTGTCAAGTCCCAACAGGATTCCTTAGGCAAAGCTGGTAGAAAAGGTTTTCCCAAGAATGGGTCTGCCATCTTGGTGTCTCTGCTCAATAATTGGCACTGCAGCAGGGAGTGTGTCCTCAGCTTGGGCAAGAGATCTCAAAGTTCAGCTGCTGGGTTCCTTCTGGGGGTCAGTCAAGTGCATTTTCAAAGCCTCCACACCAGCCAAATATTATTAACTCCGCATGTCAGTCCCTAGTAGAGACCTCATTCCTGAGCTCTGGATTAATTTTACTGCCTACTTCATATTTCTCAGTGAGTATCCCACAGGATCCTCCAAGCCAATGAGTTCCAAGTTAGAATCACCAACTTTCCCAGTGCTTCTACTTCAATCTGTTATTCTAGTCCCCCATGTTTAATAGCAGCAAAATCTATCCAGTTAACCCAAACCTGAGTTAAGCCCCAAATCTAAAGTTTACAAAGATTTCCCCTTTTTTATTCCCATCAGTGTTTTCCAGCATGATGCCTTAGTTGGTCTGTCCATCTTTACCATCATTACCTTATATTATTGCAGGACCCTAGTATCTTTTTTTTTTATTTAAAGATTTTTATTTATTTATTTGACAGGAGAGAGATCACAAGTAGGCAGAGAGGCAGGCAGAGGGGGGTGGGAAGCAGGCTCCCTGCTGAGCAGAGAGCCCGATGCGGGGCTAGATCCCAGGACCCTGAGATCAGGACCTGAGCCAAAGGCAGAGGCTTTAACCCACTGAGCCACCCAGGCACCCCATGGACCCTAATATCTTTAACTATCTCAATAAGCTCTTGTGTACTGGCCTCTAGAAATGCCCCCTTGCAAATACATTTCCCACATTGTTTTGATTGTGTCCCCAATAAAATTTTTATCCTATTAGATTACTCTCCTATCTACATCCCTCAGGCAGGTTGTTCCACCCCTCTGGAAAAAGTCAACACTTGCATACATGATACATAGTTTGGGGCTCTGCTTTCTTTTGCAGCCTTATCCTCTGTGAATCCCTACCAGCCTCCCTGGGTTCTGGAAATATAGAAATTGCTGGACTTAATCTAACTCAAATCACACTTTATATGCTTCCGTTTCTTTTTTCATACTATTTCTATTGCCTGGAGTGCCCTTTCCCCCCATCTGCCTGGCTAGTTCTTATGATTGTCCTCAAGACCAAAATAAAATTATGAACCTCAAAGAAAGTTGAAGAATCTGAGACAATTAGGTACCTAAGTTTTAGTTAATAATGGTCAAAACAGGTGAAAATAAGAAAAAAAAAGAATGATATTATTTTAAGGATAGTAGAGTGGAAACAGAAGAGTTTTTGTTGTTGTTTAATTATGCCTATAAGAAGATAAGGCAGTGAATTTGGTCTAAATATTTTAAGATAGAATGGAAAATTAAGGGGATAGTTTCACATAACATATGAGATGATTGTCTCATTATTAGGTTTTTAAATAATTATTTTTCTATTTTTTTGTATATATATTTTTATGAGCCCAACTCAGGGCTTGAACTCAGGACATTGAGATCAAGACCTGAGCTGAAATAAAGAATTGGACATTTAACTGACTGAGCCACCCAGGCATCCTAATAATTATTTTTATATTTTAAAGATCCATGCAATAGTACTTATGAATGAAATCAAAAGAAGTCTGGGATTTGCATCAAGATAATCCAATGGAAAGATGTAATTAATCAGATGTAGGGAAGGCAATGAATTGTTTAAACTAAGGGATAGCCACATGGAAGTATATTATTATACTATTCTCTGTTTTATATGTGTTTTAAGTTTTTCCACAATAGGAAGTATTTTAAGGACTACTGGAAATAGAATTAATAACATGGAGGAAAAATAAGAGAGGAAGTGCTTAGTATAAAGAAATTGATAGGGGCACCTGGGTGGCTCAGTCAGTTGAGCTTCCCATTCTTGGTTTCACCCAGGTCAGGTACATAAAGACAGCAAAATATATACATATGTTTTGCAAGGCTGAATGAATAGCTGCAAGACACCTTTAAGGGAAATCTTTTTAAAAATATTTATTTATTCATTTTAGAGAGAAAGAAAGGGATAATGCATGAGCAAGGGAGAGTGGCAGAGGGAGAAGGAGAGAGAGACTCCCCACTGAGTGCGGATCATGACCTGAGACAAAACCAAGGGTTGGAGGCTTAACTGACTGAGTCACGCCAGTGCCCCAGGAAAAATTTTTTTAAATGGAAGTGAAGTTGATGAAAGTCTTTATCAAATTTTATAACAAGTAAACACTAAAGAAAACAAAATAAGTACAACTCAGATATCTGCATAGGTGCATGGTATATGTGTGTGCAGGGCTGTGTGAGGGGCAAGATGGAGAAGGGGTGAAAAAGAACCAAATACCTTAATAAAAGAAAAAAAAAAAAAAAACCACTAAATGTAAGCCATTGCCTTTAGAGACCTGAAGAACAGTTTCTGGCTACAGAGGAAAAAAATACCTTGATCCCGGGAGTTGAAGCCTGGTGGTGTGTATCCTGCCTTACAGCAGTCCCATTACCTCACCAGTTAGGAAGATGTTCCAGAGCACACCCCTGTAAAAATACAATACAACCTAGAAATGATTTTCCTTCCGAAAAGAATTGCATATGGCAATTTTCAAAATTGGTGCCTCAGATGTTCCTTCAGCTTTCAAGCGTTTTTAAAATTTTGGAGCATTTACACAGTGCACATAGTTGAATGTGATACTCATTAATGCATCTTCACTGAGACTCTAGAAAGACAGACAAAGGTACCATCTTTACCCGTCCCCAAAGCCCCTGCCCTAACTTGTGCTGCCTTGGAGAACACAATAATATTAAAGGAGCCTTTCTTTACCTCTGATTATTGATTTCATCTAATTTTCATACTGTCGCTCATGATAGATACAGTTAATTTTTGCTGTTCCTTATGTATATTGGATATTGTCGTTTATACCATTAATCACATGTATAATTGTCATAAGAACAGAAATGCCTTTTCTTAGACATTTCATTCTAAAATATAATTATTCAGACATCCTGCTGTTAATGTCATTGAATCCTAATTACTTTAAAATGAAGCCATTATTCATAAACTTAGAGCCTGTACCACACGTGTTTACAGTAAGTAGATGAGACAATATTATAAAATTTATTATCTACAGTAGGGCTCATTTTCTAGAGGCTAATTTAACTGCTCAGCTTCCTAGTGCTGCTTTTTTTGACCAATCTCATTAACATATGATAAAGCTTACCAGGTCATATTTAGTCTAAACATGATAGTTGAAATTGTCCCTCACTGAAAGCTGACATTCAGAACTGCTTTGCAAACAATGTGGTTAATGACAAACTCCCTCATGACAAAGCCTGGGCCACTAGTAAAATGACATCTTCCATTATGATTATTTTTCTGGATTTAATGAAAGATAAATTGTGTCAGAGAAGTGTACCAACAAATTATTTCTCAAGTAATTTGTAATCTAATGATAGGACTCGTAACCTAATAATCATATATTACATTTCCATGGTGCTTTATACTTATCAGAGTGTTTTCACATCCATTGTCCTATTTGATCTTACATATTTTACTTATGTGGTATTTACTTATTTAAAGTTCTGTTCACATGATCAACTCCAGGAAAACCTTCACATATTCTTTATGAATTGCTGCTGAACTTAGTACTCTCAAATGTCTGTTTCCGTTTGCCTATTCTCTTCTTATTATTATTTCAAGGATGAAAGAAAAATATGCTTATAAACTAAACTAAAATGCATTTAAACTAAAAAAAAACTATCCTTCTAGTTTGTTTTTCTATCTCCCTTACCATTTATCAACATCTATATTATTCCAATTCTTTCACCCCAAAGATGGTATTCATTTTTTTTCCTTTCAAGTCTTAGTCACTAATATATTGGAATCTTGCATTAATTTTAAAGAACACTTCTTGAGTAAATATTCCATATAATTTCTGTACCTTTTTCTTATTCTATCTCTTGTCATATCCATCAATACCATCTTTAAGTCTACCAATTTGTGTAAAGCTATTCTGATATTTCTTTGAGAAATACTTTAGTAGTTTACCACCTCATGCATAATCTCCCTTCCATTATTATTCACACATGATTTCACTGCATTGCATTTTTCTGTTTCCAAACATCTCTCTTGAGAGCACAGAAAAATAAACACTCTCCCAGTTTGGTAGGGGAGTGAAAATTGGTACAAAAACTCTGTAATATTGCTTGTCAGCATATAGCTGATATTTTTTACTTATTCACCTTAAAGAGATAAGTCATTATGTAGACAAAAATTTGAGCATTAAAAGCCTCATCACATCATTATATTTTTTAATGTGAAGCATTTCTTTTTTTTTAAGATTTTATTTATTTATTTGACAGATTAGAGAGAGATCACAAGCAGGCAGAGAGGCAGGCAGAGAGAGGGGAGAAGCAGGCTCCCCGCGGAGCAGAAAGCCTGATGTGGGCCTTGATCCCAGGACCATGAGATTATGACCTGAGCCAAAGGCAGAGGCTTCAACCCACTGAGCCACCCAGGCACCCAATGCAAAACATTTCATAATCTGGAAATAGCTATACAACATAGGCTAGTACCAGTGAACAATGATACAATTGGTAGATAAAAGACTGTATGTCAATTTACATATATATATATATATATATATATATATATATACACACACACACACACACAATGGAATATTATTCAGCCATAAAAAAAGAATGAAATCTTGCCATTTACAATAACATGGATAGAATTAGAGGGTATGATGCCAAGTGAAATAAGTCAGTCAGAGAAAGACAAGTAGCATATGACTTCACTCATTTGTGGAATTTAAGAAACAAAACAAATGAGCAAAGGGAAAAAAAAAAGAGAAAACCCAAGAAATAGACTACTAACTTATCGTTACCAGAGGGGAGGTGCAAAGGAGGATGGGCGAAATAGGCAGTGAGGATTAAGGAATACATTTATCATGGTGAGCACTGAGCACATTCAGTGTATACAACTGTTGAATCACTGCATTGTACACCTGAAACTACTATAACACCGTATGTTAACGATACTGCAATTAAAATAAAAACTTAAAAAAGAAGAGTGTATACCAATCTGACATGTGGGCACCTGGGTTCAAAGTCTCTCTCTGCTATAGGCCAACAGTGTGACAGATATGGTAATGAAACTCTAAATCTCTATTTATTGCAGTTATGATACTTCGCAGAGTTGCTGAGAGAATCAAGAGAATATAAACATATTTGTAATATATATATTGTATATATTATATAGGTAATAAGTATTTAGTAAATGTTTATTAAAATTACTTTTTTGTTGTTTTTTGTTTTGTTTTATTTTCCAGTTTTATTGAGATATAATTGACATACCTCACTGTATAAGTTTAAGGTGTACAGGATAATGATTTGACTGACATATATGGTGAAATGCTTACCACAGTAAGTTTAATTAGCATACATCACCTCATATAGATACAATAAAAAGAGAAAACGAAAAGAGAAGAAAAAGATGTTTCCTTGTGATGAACTCTTAGGGTTTACTCTTTTAACAACTTTCCTATGTATCCTACAGCAATCCTAATTAATGTACATCTTTAGATTCCACATATAAGTGAGATCATACAGTATTTGTCTTTCTCTGTCTGATTTATTTTGCTTAGCATCATGCCTTCTAGAGATCCATCCATGTTATTGCAAACGACAGGATTTCCTCATTGTTATGGCTAAATGATATTCCAGTGTGTGTGTGTGTGTGTGTGTGTGTGTGCATGCACGCGCACACATGTGCCCATTCTTTATCCATTCATCTATCCATGGACACTTTGGTTGTTTCCATGTCTTGACTATATAAATAATGCTGCTATGAACATGGGAGTACAGATACCTTTTCAAGGTAGTGTTTTCATTTTCTTTGGATATATTCCAAGTGAAATCTTCTATTTTTAATTTTTTGAGGATCCTCCATACTGTTTTTTATAGTAGCTGTACCAATTGACCATCCCACTACCAGTGCATAAGGGTTTCCTTTTCTCCACCTCCATGCCAGTATTTATCACCTCTTGCCCTTTTGATTATGGCCAACAAGTACAAGGTAATATATCACTGTACTTTTATTTGCATTTCCTAATGACTAATAATGTTTGGCATCTTTTCATATACTTATATCATTATTTTTAATAGAGAAAATTTGAAAACCACCCATAAATCTTATACTATTTAAAAAATTGAAAAAGTAAATTATGCTATGACCACACCATGGGTATGAAGAAACTTTCTAAAGCAATGTGGCTCCATTTTTTTTTCATCATTGCTCTTACTGTTTCTCATTGTTATCCTTGTTTCTTCCACTGTCACTACTGATATGGCAAGGTCTATAAGTGGTCTCCTCAGTTTTCATGACTTTTCAAGTTATGAGACAGCTGAAAGAATTGAGTCAGGTAGACTTTAGGTTCCCCACTACCATATTTAATTAGGCATCTAACCATGTCTTCCACACTTCTGTCCTAGCACATTAGAGAAAGAGATAAAATATCACCGGCTCAGCCTCTACCTGATAAATATTTCAAGCCAGGTACACTTGTTCGGGAATTTATTTCATATAGATAAAAGTGTCACAAAATTAATCTTTTTGTCTATTTTCTTATACCTGATGGCCTTAAAATGAATATTATTAAATTCATTTTTATTACCCCTCTGCTGTTAACTCACCACTGGAGGAATAGTAGGCGTTTGCAGGACTAAAACACATAGACATATGGGATTTTGTGGGGCTGAACACATCAGATTTCACAGTTTATGGGCTTTAGACTCATACAGCCTATATGTTCAATTTCTCAGCCCAGCATGGTCTTTAATGAAGCTATTTAAAGTTATGCATATAGAGTTTTATTTTTATTGAAGGAAATACTTATGATGAAAAGCTAGAGTAGAAAAAGAGGGATACGAAATTAAAATGCAGTTTGATCCTAACTATAGAAGATAATATGCCCAGATGGAAAGATGTGTACTAATATAAATTTCCTCCCACAGAGGAGAATCTTGCCCTGAGGACTGAAATACTTGGGGAGCTTTTTCAAGCTATCCAAGCCACCGCGATCTACAATTTCTATTAAGGTCTACCTTTCTCTCAGCCCTCTTCCACTGACATATGCACACACACACACACATGCACACACATATGCACAAGCATATGTTTTGGGACTCACTGGCTAACTGGAATTATTTATGGAAGTGTCTTTAAACGTGTTAACTGTTAGACACAAAAATATGATGGAGAGTAACTGTACAGAAATCCTGAGGGGTAACATTAGTCAGATATGAGTAAGTTTTTAAACATACCTGAATTGTTCATGTTTTCTGAAATAAACATGTAATTTTAGAACATATACTTATGTATTTATTTTTTTAAACCTACTTTAAGCAGAACATTTGTGTTTCATAACAAATCTGGCAGAATGTTATCTGCTCTCAATTCCTCCCATTTTTAAAAAATCTTATTAACATCAAAATACAAATGAACTAACCTTTGTAATAGTCTACATTGATTTCACATGAACTTCCTCTTCCTCCTGGAACTCATGAAAGCTGATCACTAAGTCACCCAAGGCGTTTCATGGGACATAAACACAGTTATCATGAGGGGATGGATATCTGCTCTGCTTGTGGAAGATGTAGTAGCAATACATACTGAATGTTACATATCTACCAGGCCCACTGTTCTCATATGTATGTAAGGGGAATCCTTACAACATCCTTTTGTTTCCTAATGAGGACATACCCTGAGGCACAGAAAGATTAAATAACTGGCGAAAGTTCACCCATTGGATGAATGGTAGAGCCCAGAATTGTAGCCATGTGGACCCCCTCTAGAATCTGCTGTGCTCATTTCATGCTTCATCAAATAACACATAATTCACTGAGCACCAGAAACTCCATGATCTATTTTCACTTGATTTCTAACTATGTCTAAAACGCCTAAGTACAGTTGTTGGCACATCACAAGCTCTCATTAAAGAAATAGGGAGTATTGTTAATATTATAATATTATTATTATATCTCCTTTTGCCACTTCACTTCTTATTCTTTTTAATTTATTTTGCTTCCTGTAAAGAATTCTAAAAAAAAAAAAAAAAGAATTCTTAGATGTCCATCTTTCACTATACACACCTTTAGCCTTTCTCATTTCAATTTTTGGAGATCCATAATGGATTGAATTTATTAATGTTTTAATTAAATATATTATTTCTTACCTTCCTTTCATTATTTCTAGGATTATCGTCTGCATAAATGACAGTATACTTAACGACACCAACACGGCAGGAGTCCAAAATCTAGAAGAATAATTAGGCGATCTTTTATCACTCACAAGATTACAGATATGTAATGTTGGCTAGAAGCTACAATCAAATTATTCAGTAGATGGCTTGTGCTTCATTCTGGAAAAAATGTGAATTTCAACTTCCTAAAAAATTCCTTAATATTACTTGTTTTTGACATAGTAACTAAATTTTAGCATCCTCATGTTGTCACTCATCCTACCAAGTTTTCGTGTACTTCATTCATTCACTCATTCATTCATTCATTCGATTCATATACATTTGTTATCTAGCATGTGTTAAACTAAATTGAGCCAGACTCTGGAATTCAAGAATCGTAAGCACAGCTCTAACCTTCAAATATCATAGTATTAGAGGAGAAAAACAAAAAAATCAATTACAAAATAGGATAGTCTTTTATGGAAATAAAGAAAGAATACCGATGGTCTTTGACAGTGGGAGGAGGAGTGGTTTAGAAAAATGATATCAGAAAACATTTCCTCAAAAAAAGTGAAAGTGATGGAGTTAGCTAAGGACAAATATGGATGTGGATATGAGTGTATATGCTTGTATGTGCATATGTGTGTGTGTGTGTGTGCATGTGTGTGAGTTCACATTGTGGTGAAAGAAAAGAAAAATTGGAGGGGTAGGAAGAATTCTCAAAAGGAGAAAAAGCAGTTTGAAAGAGAGAGGTTATTATGCAATATCACAACCTGCACCTGAAATTGCAGTAGCTCAGTATGAATACAGCAAAGGACAAAACCAAATGGTTTTAGAGATCAAATACCTTCATTTTTTGCTTACACATTAACCCATTCAACAAATACATGGTTGACACTTGCAATACTCCAAACCTATTTCAGATTTAAGATATATAATAATTACCAACAAGGCAAGCTAAACTAATGTCTTAAAAAACCCCATATTCTAGTAAAATGAATAATAAGCAAAAATTGTAGGTAAGGGGTAGGACCCCGTGCATCATGCAAATGCACTTTAATTTTGTCCTGAAGATAAAGGAAGTCACTGAAGGGTTTTAAGCAAGGAGTTGTGTGAGCCAATGTTCACTTAGCGAGGCCATCCTGGCATTATCCTGGATTGGACTGTAGGCAGGGCCAGTCAGTAGGTAGTTGCATCACTGGAGGTATGATCAGCATCTAAACCAAGGCATTGAGTGGAAATAGAGAGAAATTGGTGGGGAAGCATGCCAGGTTTCTGGCAGGAAATTTTAGGTGAATGGTGGTAGTACCAAGACAGGAAATATGGAAAGACTTGGTTGGGAGACATGGGTGGGTGGGGGTGGTGGTGAGGAATTTAATTTGGGTCATGTTGAGTATTAAGTGTCAATGGAACTTGCAAGTAGAACTGTCCAGTTGAATGAACTTGTCTGAAGGACAGGTCCAGACTGAAAATATGAATTTATGCTTCTTCATTATGGGATAACAGATGAAGACATGGGATTATATGTAATTATCAAAGAAGAATATGCAGAGTACAAAGAAAATAAAGACTCAGGCAAACCTCAAAATCAGTAACATTGGTTTCTAACAGGTGTTCATATTAGAACTATCTGGGATGGATTTATAGAATGCAGATTCCAGAGGTAACTTCAGAGCATTTAATGAGCATCCCTAGCATCTACAGTTGGAATCTGGTTTAATTTTTTTTAAGTTACATGTGATCTGTATGGGTTATTTCTTTTTTAAACAATTAAGAGATAAACAGCTGAAGAGGATCCCACAACAGATGAGAAAAAGAAGAAACTCAAGAGGCAGTTGTAGATATCATTTAGATACACTTAATTGTATATGTGTCTTCCTCCCTATATAGATTAGGTACTTTTTGAGGACAATATTCTTATCTTTGGCAAGTACTCAGGGACACTTATTGAAGCGGTTAGTAAATGTATCTGTGTATGTTCTTTTTCCACATTAACTGCCCATAAACTCTTCCTTATTGGAGACTACTTAAACGCGAGCTATTTGTTACCTTAACTAAAAGATAACTCCATCCCCCCAAAGAGCCAGCCTTAAAGATAAAAAGTCTAGGACTTCACAAATGCATTCATCAAACTTAACAGGACTCATAATGTTTTAAAAAATACTTTCTTTTTATTTTCATATAGAAAATATACCTCAAATTATTTTTCTTAGATCACAAACAAATCTTGGAAATTAAGCTCCCTCCATGTGACTTATGCAACAAATACTCTTGGGTATTCCTGGCATTTAAACGGTGTAATCTAAACTGTTTCAATTATACCTTCTTTTATAAACTGACATTTAAACCCTGTTATTGTATCTTACTATGAATGTTTTCCCACTCGTGGCCTTGGAGAAAGTAGTGCACGGTCACCTGTGGAACTTTCTGCGTAGTTGGAATCCCTTCCCTGTCCCTCAATCCACCTTCAAATCTATTGTGAGAGCAGTGCTGTTACTGATTTTATTTAAGAGAGTGAGAGAGCAGGAACGGGGGAAGAGCAGAGGGAAATGGAGAGAGAATCTCAAGCAGGCTCCTTCTTGAACTCTGAGCTTGATGCAGGGCTCGATTTCATGACCCTGAGATCATGATCTGAGCCAAAAACAAGAGTCAGATGCTTAATTGAATGAGCCACCCAGACACCCCAAGTAACAACATTACAATAAGCTCCCTTTGACCTACACTGACTAGGTCAAACCAGTGATTGACCTACAAGTTACAATCACTTGGTCCAGGGGTGTACATTTGTTCCAAGTGGAGCCAATGAGTCCCTTCTGTAAAGCTTTTGAATGTAGAACCAACAGAAAACAGTCTCTATTGTATAAAGAAGAGACAGAAAGTTTCAGGAAATACAGCAGTCATGTATTTCATAAGAAGTAAGCCAGTCTTCAGCAAGACAGAACATGGAAGGAAATAGGAGTCTAACCATGAATAGAAAAGTCATCAATCTCCAAGCCCTGGTTCTGTTAGTTCCAAAGTCCCAGACATATCTCTTCTCTTCCCATATCTTGATTGGTCAACTTTCTCTTAGATTGGTATATCATCTTCCTTTCAATAACTCCATCCTTTTACTTAACCTAGTCCAAACTGAGTGCATATGACTTTCAGGCTAAACTGTTCCAATTAACTCGTTTTTTTAAAAAAATTACTGTTATGTATAACCAAGTGAATGTGTTCTGGTAATTTCTATCCTGCATTTTTTGCATGGTTTCCACTGTGTATTAGAGAAAATGTCATTTGAATGTATTTTCCCAGAGTGGGGGGGTATTTCTTTCAAAATGACCACTATATACAGTTTAGGTTAGCTCTTTGGCTAGTATACAAAAAGCCATTTGAAGGCCTTGGAAGTGGATTCCTACCACATAAATGTGACATTGAGGCTGTTTTAAAATATTATCATTCAGCATTCCATTTAATGACTGTTGTTTCACTTATTTATTGATTCTACCAGCTGTAGCTTCAAATCTGGCTCCCTGGATTCTTGGTCTCTACACATCTCAGTCAATTTCTGTTTACAGCACCATTTAACGTAACATTTTTTGGCTAAGGCTTTTAATTAAAAGAACATCTTTATGACATTGGAATATGAAATTAGGAAGATTTAACTGTGGTGTTTTATTATATAACTTGTTTTCTTTTATAGTGTCTTAATTTGATGGTCTAATCAACCTGAATTTCTACTTAAACAGCCTGTAAGCAGAAACATGGAAATAATTAGATACTTTTTAAGGAAAATAATTTTGACAATTTAATATCTTAAAACTCAAAAAGAAGAATACATTTCCCCAGTTACAGATATTATCTCACAAAATCAGAAAAATGGGGAAGTGTGAAAGTACCTTATTAAAAGTTAAATAATAAGCTTGTTTTTTGGCATACATTTATTATTAAAAACCTTTAAATGAAATTGTCCCTTTTAGACTTCCAAGCACTTCATAAATTTTAAATATTTTATAGCCTATTTACTTTTCTATTATAATTTTTGAAATTTGATTATTTAATAATACCCATGATGCTTCATCTATAATTTGAATTATTTTGTACATTATTTTCCAAGTGAAGAGATTTATTAAGACAAG
>CM053608.1:39591538-39609744 GCA_028646535.1 Procyon lotor | reverse complement strand
CTTGATTTCATTTTCTTCTATCTTCCCAGCACTTCTACTTGTTTTTTGTAGAAATATTATAGTTTTAGCTTTCATGTTTAGATCTATGATTCATTTTAAATTAATTTTTGTGGCTAGTATAAGGTAAGCTTTGAGTTCATTCTTTTTTCAAAAAAGTTACATATGATCGTAGCCTTTGTTGAACAGATTTTCCCTTCTTCACTGTTATCTTTGTCAAAAATATATACATGGATATATTTATAAATTCTCAGTTCTGTTTTATTTTACTCTGTGGGCAGTGGAGTACCATCTAGATTACTGCAATTATATAGTAAGTCTTGAAATCACGCAATGCAAGTAATATATGTCCTCTAACTTTGTTCTTTCTTTTCCAAAAGTGTTTGGTTTATACTTATTTTTTCAAATTTCCATATAAATTTTGGAATATGCACAAAATTTTCATCTAAAACACTACTGAATGTTTTAATGGGACTGCATGAAACCTATAGATTATTTTAGGGGAAAATGACCTCCTACTAGTACTGAATTTTCCAATTCAATTACATGATATATCTATTTCTTTCAATCTTCTTTTTTTTTTAAATCTTTTTAAGATTATTTATTTATTTATTTATTTATTTATTTATCTGGCTGAGAGAGAGAGAGAGAGATCACAAGTAGGCAGAGAGGCAGGCAGAGAGAGAGGGGGAAGCAGGCTCCCTGCTGAGCAGAGAGCCTGATGTGGGGCTCAATTCCAGGACCCTGAGATCATGACCTGAGCCAAAGGCAGAGGCTTCAACCCACTGAGCCACCCGGGCACCCTCTTTCAATCTTCTTTACATTCCTTTGACAGTATCTTATATTTTTAGTTTACAGGCATTGCACAGATTTTGTTTAAGCTTATCTCTAAATATTTAGTGGATTTTAGTGCTCTTTTAAATGGAACTATTTTTATTTCAATTTCTAATCGTTCTGTAAAAAAGAAAAAAAGCAGTAGACTTTTGTATAATGATCTTGCATCTTGCCATATTACTAAACTGATTTATTAGTTCTAGTAAAAGTTTTTTTGAGTATTTCTTATAAGTCGATCTATGTATTCATATCATCTGCAAATAGAAACAGTTTCATGTCTTCATTTCCAATCGTATAATGTTTCCTCCTCTTATTGCACGGGTATGGACTTCCAGTACAATGTGAAACAGAAGCATTAAGAGTGAACATCCCTGCTTTAAACTTGATTTTAGAAGAGAAATGTTCCAGTCTTTCAAAACTAAGTTTGATGATAGCTGTAGGTTTTTCATAGATCTCTTTATTAGTCTGAAGAAGTTCTTCCTCTCTTCCCAGTTTGCTTAGATCTTTTATCATCAATTGCTGTTAAATCTTGTTAAATACTCTTCATTCATTGAGGGGACTACTTTCTTTTGTGCTGTTATTATGGTGAATCACATTCATTATTTTCAAAACTGAAACCAACTTTACTTTTCTGTTGGAACACTATATGTTCATCTTTTATATACGTTGCCTGAATTCCACTATTAATACTTTCAGTTTGCCTTCCATGCACTGTCCTTTTTCTATTATTGTCATGGTTTCCAGTTCCTCTTTCTCAGGGTCTTGTCATTCTCCCTCCCTCACTCTGCGCTCTCCCTGTATAATCTCATCTATATTCATGATTTCAATCATCACCTCCATGACAATGGTTCTTCAAATTATATCTCCAGGCCTTTCTCTTCCACAAACTGTAAATCCATGTCCTACCTCCTGCTATTCTCTTTAACCTCATCATCCTATACGTATCACAGTCAGAACCTAATGTTTCTTTTATTTTCCTTCTTGCCAAAGCATATTCCCCATATGATTTTCTAATCTTACTTAATACCCCTACTACAATTCAATGTCACAAAAGAAAATTTAGAGTTTAGTCTCTTCTGTTCCCTTCATTTTACCCTCAACATCTATTTAGTAAATCGTCTTATTTTATGTCAAATAGGTCTGAATCATTCCACTCTTCTTGTTCTTGAATATCTCTTTTCTATTTAATACTATGGTAAGCTCTTAATTCTTTTCTGAATATCATGTTATACCAATCTTATTTATCGGAATATCAGGTGCCACTTGCTTTAGTGGCCATCATCCCAAACAAAGCTGTTAACAAAAAGGTGCCACAACTTTTAGTAGCTCCTCGTTGATCACTCATTAAAATCTCAATTTTTAGTGTAATGTACAAATCTCTTTGTCATCCTGCTTTTTCTTGTCAAATTCATTTTAATATTCTCCATATCATATATTAAATAACTAAAGCGATATGGAATAACTTGAAATTTCCTGAGCATGCTTTAATATTTCCACCTTCAGTGCCTTGCTTATTGCTCCATAAGATAATCAGAATGCATAACATCTAGAAAACCTTCTTGTCCTCTGACCCTCAACTCAAGTTTGGGTGAGTTGTTTCTACTTGGAGCCTTCAAAGCACCTCGGAGACTTGCATTACAGTACTTATCATCTTGTACTGAAAGTACCTACTATATATGCCTATATTCTCCAAATGAATACTTTCCCTAAGGTAAGAATCTTCTCATTCTTCTTTCTATTTTTAATTCATCCTTCTATCTCTGTGCCTGGCATAAAATATGTGTTAAATTGAACTGAAGCTTAGACTCCAATCTCTGTTAAATTTCTTTCCTAGAAGAGTGTAATGTAATGGAAAGAGAAAAAAAAAATACTGCTCTCTGATTCACAATACCTTACATTCAGATCTAAACATTAATTCAAGGAGAAATAAGTAGGAAGGTGATATTTTTCACATTATGGAAAAGAAACAAGACTATTTCCAATACAATGAAAAAGATTTATTACTTACTCTGAACTATGAAAAATAACACAAGCAAAAACTAACACAAAATTAAAACGAGGAAGCAAAACCTCTGCATTGACTGCAATGACATAAAAGTACTGTGGTTCACTGAAGCTTAGCTAGATCCCGAGGAAGTGCCAGGTAGGACTGGAATAGACTGTAGCTTCCGTCTTATCCCTGCTTAGCTAAAGGTTTTCACAAATTTTATAAATGATAACCTTGGTACATGTTATGTGCCAGGTTTTGTAAATAATTGGTTTAACTAAATAACGGTAGGTATACAAGTCTAATTCTAGAGTGTGCATACAGTCATCCCAAATCAACCTGTTTTTTCTTTAAAAGCCAATGGAGCCATCATCCCAAACAAAGCTATTAACAAAGCTATTTCTTCCCATCTGGCAACTATGTCTGGCTCCCCAGCTTGTCCCTTATTCTTGGGTGTCTTCAAGTCCAGAATATGAGGTCTGATATAAGAATACTAAAAGTAATCTTTTTTTTAAGATTTTATTTATTTATTTGACAGCAAGGAGAGAGATCACAAGTAGGCAGAGAGGCAGGCAGAGAGAGAGGGGGAAGCAGGCTCCCCGCTGAGCAGAGAGCCCGATGCGGGGCTCGATCCCAGGACCCCGGGATCATGACTGAGCTGATCATGAAGAGCTGAAGGCAGAGACTTTAAACCACTGAGCCACCCAGAAACCCCTAAAAGTACTCTAATATTCTTTTTTCTCTCCTTTTTAGCACTGGCTACTGTAAAAAAAATCTTTCTCTAAAAGATCTTGACACTGGAAAGTCATAAGATTTCAGAGGTAGAATGAAAGAGAAAAAAAGAGGATCTAAAGAGTGGTTGTGCACAGCTAGACCATGGGCTGAATCAGGCAGCAGACAGCGTGGTTTGGTGTGGTTTGGTTTGGTTGGGTTTGGTTGGCTTGTTTGTTTGGGGCCACACATGTTTAATGCTTTACTAGATACACAATTTTCAATCTGTCTGCAGTTATGTAAAACTGCAGGACTTGCTGCAGTTTTACACAATGTTACTTCTGTTATTTTGGTCATGGAAATTACTTGTACTACTTACAAAGCCATTTGCATCCAGGATTCCAGGTATAAGTTCATTCATTGTTTCTTTTTTTGGCTACAAAAATAGTTCCAATTGACCATTTTACACAACTGGTCAACAGCAGATTCGGCCTGGTATTATTTAGCCCTTTCACACCTCAGACCTTAGGTAGTTGTAATACGATTTGCTCTCTCTGGGCTTTTAGTCTTTTTATTCTATGATGTGGGCAGTGGTTGAGATGTGGAAGGGGAACAGTGCGAATTGTTGAAACAATTTGGATGTGCCTGGATGTGTGGGTGTGGCCCAGGCTGGGGTGAATTTGTATATGAGAACAGGCCTCTGTGATTTCTAAAACCACTTCCAAAGCTGTGCCAATAAACAATACGAATCTAAGGGGTCTAATGAAGGTGATACTCAGTGAAGGTGATTTAGGCTGTGGGTCAAGTAATGAAATTTGGATCATATAGGAAAATCTATGAACACTGACCATTTATCATCCAAGGCATATAATAAGAGTAACAGTGGAAGTAAAGAGAATGAAAACAGGAAGAAACAAAGGGAGATCATCAATTTAACTGCCGTGTTTGAAGGTGAGAAATATACGGCTTTTCTGGGCTTCAAAAAATAACGGTCTTTGGCCAAGTCTCAGCTGCAGTGTTATCTTCAGCTGGGTTTTTTTGATTATGGATTTGTTTGGAAACTTGCTACAGTGGCATTTTGCTATAATTTGCCCTGCCTTCAACAAAAGAATTACATTCAGCTCTCTTCTAGCTACCTTTTCATGCAGATTTGCGATGCACTGTTTCTTGCCTCTGGAGGATTCAGTGACATTAAAACACTGCCCTGTTCAGAAAGTGCTTCGGAAGAGCAGTCAAAACCAAACTGGGACTCTGCACCTCACATTAGTTACCGCTTTTGCTGCAGAGTCCTATTTCAGTGTACCCTTGAAATACCTTTTCCAGCAACTAAGTAAGCCGCGGGTAGAAACACCAGGGATGCTGGGTACCAATGTAACTACAGACACCTCCAAAGGTCACAAAGCTGCGTGTGGACGATAATGGCAGATTTAGCAAGCACAGATTGCCCAGTTTTAATTGTGCTCATGGACTACCTGCAATGCACAGGAAACGAAGTTGATGTGATTCTTGCGGTGACGATGAGGAGAGAATTGAATTCCTTTACCATGTTTTTCATTCTATAGACTTTCTTCTCCATCCAAGTTACTTGGGATATGGCTGTGCACGTGAAAGCCAACAATTCTAGAATCGTTATGGTAAGATTTTTCAATCAAAACAATCATTGGCAGTTCAATCTTGTGAATCTATTGTCAAAATAAGAAACAGTTTTGGAACACCGCCTGACTAATATGGCCAAGATTATGTGTAGTGGGCTTTGAAATTACCCAGACTGTAATTAGAATCTTAGATCTGCCTCCTGCCTTATTTATATTGTATATGTATGTGTGTGCTTCTGTGTGTATAGGAGGATCTATATTTCAATTATTTTTTATTTCAATATTATTTCAACGCTCTGATTATTAGTTTTATCATCTGTAGAGATGTAGTGTTTTTACTTATTTATCTGATGCTTAAGTAAGATAATGCATGAGAAATTCTGGGTTTGGTTTACAGAAATCACCCCAAAAGAGATGACTAACCTTAAATGTAATCCTAGTAAAACATTTGGCCTCGACACAATGAGACAGAGCTTTTTGACCCATATTTCAGGCTGATTATCACAGTTACCAGTGGAATGATTTTTTAAATGAAAAATGTTAGGCCTTTACTCTTATAATTAAAGTTAAAAGGTTTGGGGTATGACCCAGGAATCTGAGTTTTAACATAATTCCTGGTTTTCCTAAGGATCATTCAGATAAATTTTGGAACACTAATATGGCATAAAACGATTTGTAAGGAAAATGATGGAGAATATAAATATAAGATTATCTTTCTTTAAAGTTTCTCAGATTATAAGTCCTCTATTGATGGAAGCATTAATTTATTTTTTTAGGTAACTAGCACATTTAGCCAATTCCGTAGTAAGGAGGGAAACTTGAGACCTGGCAGGTAGGAGGAGCTGTGTCAAGGGTTCATGTTCCTCTTGATGAATTCTGCAACTGAATCCTCCATTGCTGGTGGAAGGGGACTAGGGATTAAAAACATGGGATTTCTCTCACCAAACACCAAATCAGTAGTTCCACAATTAAGTATTTCTTATTATTTTGTTTCTAATCCCTTGTGTATGCTTTGAGCTACCATGTTTAGTCTTCAAGTTACAATGTGGCATAGTGTAAAGGATAAAAATGTTAGAAACAGGGACTGTTATTTAAAAGTCAGGCACCTCCACCTCCTGTGTGGCTTTTGGTGACTTATTGGAGAACTTTTCTAGGGAGCTGTCACACCCCTTGATCATGCCTCCATCAGAATCCTGTCCACAAAATGGTACTGGACAGCTCAGTGCCCACTGCTTATGCACTGTGAGCCCCTTGCACACAAGGGAAGTATAATTGAAAGGAAAAAAGTCAACAAATATGTATTTGGTAAGACAGAAAATTCGTACACTGGGATTGGGCCTGGTCTCCAAATTTTCCACCAAAGTAACCCCAGGGTTTTATGGAGCACCCACATAATGGAACATTATACAGCTATTCTAAGTTATGCTAAAAGTTGTGAAGATACTGCAATAACATAAAAAAAGAATCAAACTAAATATAGCATGTTTTCAGACTTTTACTATATAAAGGCTTTAAAATATATTCAAAATTCTTGAGATGATGGGGTATGATGTTAATTTTGTATTCTTAATGTTCTCTTGTCTTTTTAAAATATTCAAAAATGATAATATGCTACCTTGTTTTCCAAAAAATAAAAAATAATAAAGTAATAATACTTTCGGTTTTCTTTCACTCGTACACTTTAACTCATTCAGGAATGTTCTTGCTTCCTTGTCAGGCCTAAATGATTGATACATCAACATGCTGGAATCCCAGTAGAAATGCCCTGAACCAAGTCCCTGCTTCCCATAATTCACAGAGATTAAAGAACTGCAAGTTGCATATCTTTCTTTGTGGTGACCTAGGAGAGGAACCACAAATTTTAAGTGATCCTGATCAATTCCTAATTCTTCTCTATAGTAACGTGGAAGAAGAGGGGACTGAAGTTACACACATAACACAGAGCGTCAAGTCAGAACTTAAAGTTCAAGAGGCAGCATCTACCGAAACAGACTCCTGACAGGAATTTGCCACGGAGGGTAAGCAATGGGAGAAAAGATCACTGATTTTTCAAGGGTTGCAGCACATATGGTTTAGAAAACAGACTTACAGTATAACAAAAGAATACACCAATTCTCCAATCCGCCCCTAAAAAAAAAAAAAAAAATCAAGAAGAAAACAAACTAAAACCAAACCAAAATTATCTTGCCATAAGTAACTTTATTTTTTTTTTCATAAGTAACTTTAAATGCTGGGGGTGTGGATTCTTGAAAATCATCACATGATTACAAATGGATGTTTGTGTGGCTTATGCCTAAAGGTAAGTTATTTGCAAAAAGAAAAGGATGGGAGAATATCTGAACAAATTTATTTTGAAAATCAATTGGACTGAACTGGAAATAACCTCTACCTCCTTTTTGAATGCTCAGTCCTGTGTGTACTATATGTGGCTAAAAGCTTTTTACAAGTTGCCGCAGAGAAGTTTCTGTGTGGGTGATCTAACAGGAACATACAGGAGAAAATGCAGGGTATTTCTGTGTGTGTTAAGTGTGTCCTATTTCTTTTCCCAAAAAGCTGTCCAGTAATAACCTGGCTTGTTATTTAAGTGGAATGATGGAATAGATATATTCTTATGATACAATGGAGTTTTGTGAGAAAAAAAGACTATAAATAGTACACAGAACCAAAGCCAGTTACTTTTAAATTAGAAATGGAAATAATGTTTTATTTTGTATTTCCATACCTAGATCTTTTTATAAAATTTGAGGTATCTAAATTCATAATTTTATGGTGTCATTTTATTTACACTTTCACCCGAGTTGGGAAAACAATACATGCAAATATGTACAATACTCTTTAGAAATGACAAGCCTTTCTTTCTTTACTCTAGATTGCTAAGTTTTGCCTCTCAAGTGGAAGTCTTTGTTTTCACCTTTCTTTTGCATACCTTCTGTGATGCTAGATGATGAGAAGTTGAGAGCTTGCTGTGACTCAGGATTGCCAGGTTCTCTTAAACATCAATGTGGGAAATGGGGAGCACATGAAGGAGAGCAAATCTCCCATGAGGGTACTATTTGAAGTTTAGTAAGAAGGTATATGTGACTAAAAGCATTCCCCCCTCCCTAATTAACATATTCACACCATTCATGTGTGTAAGGAAGTTATCCCATTGAAATATACACATTTGGGGCATCTGGGCAGCTCAGTTGTTTAAGCAACTGCCTTCAGCTCAGGTCATGATCCCAGGGTCCTGGGATCGAGCCCATATCAGAGTTCTTTCAGCTCAAAATGCCTGCTTCTCCTTCTCCTTCTACCTGCTACTCCATCTGCTTGTGCTCTTTCTCTACCAAATAAATAAATTTTAAAAAAAGAAATATACATGTTTATCAAGAAGAAAATACATTAATACCCACTCATTTACTTAGCAACCGGTTTTAATGGTTAAATGGTTTAACCATTTTAAGCATTTACAGTGGGTCAATGACAGTGTGATTTTGTCCCCACATAAAGAGAGGATGTAACAGAAGATGCAATGGTTAAAGTGGAAAACTGCAAGAAGTTGATTTTGTCAATTTTCCAAGATGAAAGAATCATGTTTTCAAAGGCAAGGAGGTGAAGAAGAGCTTGGAAGATCATAGAACAGTGACTAGACCAGTTGGGACCAATAGGGGATAGGTGTAAAGGGATGCAAGGTAATGGAAAATGGAGAACATGAGGGGATCAGAAAAAGTAAGTAGGGTTTGATTATTAAATGGATCCATTAATGTGGACTAAGTTACCAGATTTTCCAGCTGCCAATCTCTCAAATTCTGAGCCTTAATCAAATGACTCAATTAAAAATGGAGAAATGCCAACCTGAGTGACACACGTCTGAGTGACATGTGTGCTGTATTGAGCAAAGTGCTAATTCTCTATCAGGGCATCTGTGGAGTTATGATGGAGTTATGATGGAGAGGTGTGTCAGCCTTCTGGATATCAATCTCAGAGTTTAAATATGTCTACAAACATTCCCTTTTCTCTAAAAATCCATCAAGGTTAGGGCAACATGAAATAATTAGACCTATTTTGAAGCTATTGATCTAGTCTTCTCTAACCTTCTTTTAGAAAATCAAGTCCCATGGGTTTATTACCTAAATCACAAAAAATACTTCATTTCATTTATTCTAAGTTAATATTCAGGTATCAAAAATCATCTCCCTAGTTCTAGGATTCTGAGAGTCAGTCTTCAATGAAGTTCATTATTTTATATCCATTGGTAATAACTCCATTCTAAATTCATGTTACTGTGAAAATGCTGAGGAATAACCTCCAATAATTATCCACTGTGCATAATCAGGGTTAACTTGCAGCTGGTTATTTAGATATGCTCTATGCTTATCTCTGAGAATGGCCAAGATTAAGATGAGGTGTGCTAGGGCTATTGTGCTATTTAAAGTTCAAAACTTCTTTGGAAGTCTACTATACTAGCTTGTTCACAGTGTTTAGGGTGTAGAGCTTGATGTTTTGTACCTGGTTTCACTGGTTACTCAGCCTAATTTTAGCTGTGTCACTAACAGAGTACAAAAAAACTCTCATTCAGTAAACAAGTACTGAGCTCTCTTGAAAATCAAGTATCTCCTACATGTCTTAGATGGCTCATAATCCAAAGACAAAACCTATCCATCCTGCTTGACTGTGGGCTCTGGAGACCTGCCCCTGAATGTCTTGGACCATTCAGTAATGGTCCAAGCTTTGACTCCTGCTGTACCATGTACCTTATCAGTATTAATGCCTTCTGTGAGTGTGCCTTATGTAGTCTTGGGAGACTTTCACTGCATTCATCCATACTTCTCCAACCCAACCAAGGTGTCAGACTCTCCTATCTTTTTCCACCCAAATAACTTTTACACAGCAGAGAACCTCAGAAATTATAAGATATATCTCAAATGTTTCTTGATATCTTATGTTTATTTATAAAAAGATTACTGATACTATTTCCCCCATGACACCATAATGAGATTGGTATTCAGAGAAATATGCAACCCTACGGGTTTCTTACATCCTCAGGAACATTATGCCTCTTTCAGATCAGAGTAGGGTGATCACGCATCCTTGTTTGTCCAGGACTACAAAGGTCCCTGGGACATGGAACTTTCAATGGTAGAACTGAGGAAGTCCTGGGCAAACCATTGCCAGTTGGTCACCCTAAATCTTAGATCTTTATAACTGGAACTTAAGTGGTGACTTTTATTTTCCCAAAAGTTTTCCCCCCAAAGTTAGATTTATTGCAACAAGAGTTTATCTTTTCGGGGAAAGCATTGTTAACTTTAAATTGTCAGGGGATAATTAAACAAAAGCATTTATTTGGGATCAAAAAATTTCTATTTGAAGTACACAGATTTGGGCAGCAACCCAAATAATTCACCAGGGAGCCAAAGTCAGGGGGTTTTAAAGGAAAAAAAGGAACACTTATATAGATCGTTTATGAAGAATTTTGATTAGTGCTGGTGGCAGAAAGCTAAGCTTAGCTAAACATAATTGGTTGCTAAGGCTATCACTATGCAAAAGTCCCTTACTATAATAAGTTGTAGGTGTCCATGCAGAGTCCTTGGGAAAATTGCAGTTTGGCCCAGTTCAAAAGTTCATCATTCTATCCAGTGAGTGTCAGGTTTATTTCAGTGGGCAGTAAAAAGAACCAGAGACAGGAGGCCAGATAATAGGTCTGAGTGGGCTTTAATTGGAAGCGCTCTTGGGTGAGGTTCCGCAGCTCATAGGGAGTGAGGCCTGGGAAGCTGCGCCCAGGAACATGGCAGGCTGATATTTAGGGGGGAGTAAGACGGACTCAGGTAATCACCATATAATGGTGGACTTTGGGGCTGGACAGTGCCATATGAGGGCAGGTTTTTATGGGTCTTTGTTCCTTTGTGCACCGAGGAAGGAAGGCCTCTTGGTGGGAAGCTTTCAGGGTGAAGATCTCAAGATGGAACGTCCGCAGACATTTTATTGAGTCTCCTGCGCTCCCCAGGACCAGGACCGCCGGCCCAACAGTGAACACGTGCATAAAGCCCATCTCCTTCAAGTTCTCCCAGCTCCATTTTAAAACCTCTGGACACAAACGACCCCGATTTCACTTCACCCTTCACAGCATTTACCCCCACTGAAAAGAAAACTGCTTGTAATAATCACTGCTTGATTTGACTGTGGTCAGGTTGCTAAGAGTTTACTTGTAAAAATTTTACAAAGTATCAGTCAGGAAAGAGTATCAGATCAGAAGTGAGAAGACCACAAAGGGCTTAGAGTTGATTCTTATATCTACCGTACACCTCACTGTTTGACTGTTTTAATTTGGTAAAGCCATTTCTCTCTGGGTTAACTTATATATTCAACAAATATTTCTTATCACCCACTTTATTCCAGCACTGTGCTAGCTGCTGGGGGAAGGAAAAATAAGTAAAAGCATCATAGCCCTTTCCTGCATCAGCTTATATTCAAGTGGACCAAGATCTTTAAAGCCCTACTCAGCTCTAAAGTTCAATGGCTATACTCACCTTATTCCATTATTTAGCATCCTGGCCTTGCCCTTTGTTAATTATCCTTCTCTTTTTATAGCTTCAAACTCTCATAAATACGGAACCATGGTCTCAAGTAAAAGCCTTTATCCTTTCTGAAATAACTAATTAGAAGAAAAATGCTTCTTCAGCTTTCTCTTTTCCAAAATAAATATATTATCCATAAGCTTAGAAATATTTTATTTCTCTTTTCCTTTTCTTGACATTTGGATTGAGATGATCCTCTTGGAAGGAGTACTGGATGAAAATGTTTAAAGTAATTGCTAAAATACTATCTTTAATAAAATCAAGAAAATCTACATACCACTACGGTTTCTCTGCAAGAAAGTCGGGGTTTAGGTTTCAGTGCTCTGTAGCATAAGGCCAAATATTTGAACCTAATTTTCTTGTCTTCTAAATCAGAAGTTCTTCTTATTCTTTGTAAATCAAAAATTCAGAAAGTCACAGCAGCCTTTATATTCTCATTGTTAACTCTATTTAACCAACACATTTGAAGAAGATAATGCTGAGTTGGGGAGCTAACCCTTAAGGCACTGCAATCCACAGGAGACTGAGCAACTAGCTGAATTCAGTGTAAGCTGATAAAAGCTCTGTCTCCATTTCTAAGATGGGCTCAAATGTGATATGACAACAATGTAACAATATCGAGCCGAGCAGTGATACACCTGTGTTCAAGTTTTCTGAATTATTGTATCTAGAACTACAACTTTTCAGCTTTTTATGTACTTCTGTGTCTCTAAATAACATCTATTATGTAGCAAGAATAGAAATTTGGTCTGGCTTTGCCTATTCGGGAAACAAATCTTGTCTTCCCTACGGTAATATGCTGCAGAATGGGGAAAAAATATGCTGATTGAACTGCTTTTTTCATGCAATTGTGAATTTGTGTATTTTTCTCTATCAGCATAACCTTTCCCTTTTGTGCTGTATTTCTCTGCACCTCAGATTATAATTTGCACGTTCCTTCTTGGAGTAAAGGAACATACGAGGGACCAAATACCAACTCTGAATATGTTAATTAGGAGACCACAGTTATTCATGTGAAAACATCATTCTAAAGTGTCAAACTCAGGTCTCCTGGGCAATAAATAACTAAGTAGTAGCTGTATGGTTTTGTATTCATCTTTTATATGAGAACATCATCCTCATAAACCATTAGCAGTTTTCCTGCATGCACACACGTTTAATGTTCTCTTGCGGTGACTTGACACACTAACTCCCAGGTTGTCCAAACCCAAGACTGAAAGGTATTGAAAGATCTTGTGAGGGAGCACAAATTTAAATGAATCGGAGAGCCCAGGAGCAAAATGATAAAATGTATCTTCCATTTCCCTCATTTAAAGGAAAGCCAAGCTCTAGCTTATGATTGTGTTGAAACAAACTTCCACAAACTCATGTAATTTTTCACTTAACCTGCATTAATTGTTTCAAATACTTTGCAGAATAACAATGCTCTGTATTTTGGGCACAAACCCAGCTTTTCACTAAAAAATGAAGGGGGAGAAAAGGTGCAAGGATGCATCAACACTAACATGAATATGGAGTCAGGATATTAAAATTCATGAAGTCCTGTCAACTGAACTGATGCAAACTCTATTTGCCCGAAATACATGATGACATTGCAAGCCAGCAAAGATGAAAACAGCTCGCGAAAGCTTTTTCTGATGCTATTTCATTTCTCTGAATATCAAGTAAGCTGCCTTTCTCCAGGTAGGAGCCACATGCAGATTCGTAATTCTGAAAAGTTAGACCCGAGCTGGTTTCCCAAACGAGAGTCTTCCAGCCCTCTGTTCTTCTTGCTACCTTCTCGGCATGCTCACTGCATATGGAACAGAAGAATCCTCTGAACCATGATCGCATTTTCTCAGACAAGCAATGTCCTCTCTAGTCTCTTGACTTGAATTGAAACCAAACAAGCCCCACGGATACATTTGTATGCAGACCCAGTAAAGCACTCCTTTAAAATACTGTCTTCGGGGACTATTCCAAAGAGCCCTGACTGGTTGCCATAAGAAGGGAGGCAGTTTTAATGCAATCTGGGAATGAGCTGGAAGATACACTAACCTGCTAGTAGAATTCAGACAAGCCCCTAGGTAAAGATCTAATGAAACATGGCCACAGTTGTTAGTAGTTGAAACTGGAGAGTTTCTGAAGTTTTGCAAATCAAATTGGACAAGTCAGTTTCTTCTAATTTGTAAATTAAACGGGACAAGTAAATGCTTTGAAATCTTGGGCTCTGTCACTCACATTTTCTTAGAGTCATCAATCATCATGAGTCTTTTCATTAAAGCTCTTACAAAAAGTGATCTGTTCTTAAATACACTTTGAAAAGAGTCTTGAAAAATTCCTCGCGATCAAAGACTGTGTCTTCTGTGGGTTCTGTGAAAGGTTTAGCAGTTGGCTGGCACAATTCAAGTTTAATTATAATCACTGGGATAATTATGTGTAGATCCAGGAGGGACCTTGGGAGGTCAAAAGTCCAAAGACCTACCTTCAGGCTATGTAGCTGCTAAGCCTTCCCTGGTGCTGAGAATTTATCCTCTCGAAGAGAGCCCTAAAACAGAAAAATCTCATGGCTATCCACTTACACCCTAAATTATATAACCTGCTTTGGTTAGAAATTTTCTCCCTTCAACGTCTACTCTTTTATTATGGCTTAAACACTCATTTTCTAGAGTAGAATGCTGTCAAATATAACTTTCTGCAAAGATGACATGTTCTATCTCTATGTGTCTAATATAATTGTCACTAGCTATGTGTGGCTATTAAATGCTTGAAATGTGGCTAATGTAACTGAGGGGCTGAATTTAGAATTTTAAATTTAATTAATTCGAAATGAAATTTAAATAGTTACATATCACTGGTGGCTGGTTTATTGAACAGTGTTATTCTAGAGATTATGTTTGTCATGTTTTTTAGCTGAAAACACCATCTTCATTTTATCATTTGTCCAACAGATATACAGAGAGGATGCCTCTGGTGTGTTCTGTGCCAGGCAAAGTTCTAGCTGGAAGGAATATTGTTGTGAATAACAGAAAAAAGCACCATTTCACAGAAAATTTACATTCTAGTGGGAGGAAGCACAAGTAAATTACAAGATAACTAGATAAACAGCAATAAATATAATAAAGGAAAACAGCAGGGAAATGTGATGAACAGTAACTATCCAGTTGTTAGAATTACTATTTCATATAGCGATCACGTGGGTCCCTCCTAGGGAGGTAAGATTCTGAACTGAGAGCTAAATGATGAGAAAAAGCCATTCCTGGCCAGAGCCAGGGAGAAGCATCCCAGGAAGAAGGGAAGAACAAGGGCAAAGGTCTGAGGCAGGACCTAGTTAGGCATTTTGGAGAAACAGAAGGCAGGGTCAGTGTGAATTGAACTCAGCAATTGAGTGGAGAGAGGGAATAAGATAAGATCAAAGAGGTAAAAGAAGTTAGATCAAACAGGACTTTAGAGACCATGGGAAGGAATTTCTTTTTATTCTAAATGAATACTAAAGATTTTAAGAGCCAAAAGCATTCTGATTTACATGCCATACTGGTAACTTCTAATGGAATAACATAGACACAGAAAAAGCTATGTTAAATTTCGTTGTATTCTAGAGACAGATTATTTAGAAAAAAAATTAGAAAGTGTTAATTACCAGCACTTTTTGTTTCATTTCATTTTAGAAAGGGCTTGGTAAAAATATGTTCTTTGTCCCTAAACCTGCTGTCTCTATATCTTAATCAGATATATACCTAGAATAGTGAAATTATGGAGAAATAAGGAAAGCTGTTTGCCTATTTATCATCTCATTCTATAGGTGACTTTCTGAAGTCTATAAAATGAAAACCACTTTTCTTCGTAGTCTTCTCAAAATGTTTTTCTTCTATATACCAACTGATTATTTACAGCATCTTGATCCCTAAACAGCCGAGGAAAGGAGTTTATTTAGCTCTATCTATCAAAAAGCCAAATAAAACTGGAAAAATCATACAACTATTATAAGTGATCATCATATGCGGGCACCAGAGGTGGACAGAGATTGCTATAACTTTTGTTATTCCATTAGTCAACAAAACTAATTTAGCTGTCCCGTCCTTGAATCTCTACCTATGTTCCTCCCAAAACCATGTATTTGCACAATACAAATAGACCTCCCCGACTCAGGATGACTAGTCTTTATTCAAGAGTACACAATTAGATATCTTCTGTGAAAACCTTTATACAACAATAGCCAACAACTTTCAAATGAGATCCTTTTATAAGCACCTCATCTTCTCAAAAGTAAAACTTAGATACTAATTGATATCAATGGTAACTCCAAGGTTTTACATAAAGGTCAATGACCCATGAGATCTGAAATTGTTGCCAACAGAGTAGTTTCTGTGAGATAAATCCTGAGCCTCCATCCTTCTCAGCAACAGAACCAGCTAATTCACACAGCTGTAAAGATGATATTTCTATGCATTTTTGAGACTGCAGGATCTCCCCATCTGTAGTCCAATAACTACAACTGCATTAAAACATCTGATCAATAGCCCAAAGCTAAATAGGGCCCCAGGAGGGAATCTCTTTTTGCCAGAAATGTTTGAATCTTTTCCTAAGTGGTGGGACCCAATCACTGCCAAAGTATTTACTCTAATTAACTCGTCAAGTATAGTTCCCTCAGGATGAATTTGAAGTATATTCTACCCAATTTTCTAAAAGGGAAACCCTTTAATTTCCCCCAAATTACTGTCCCATTAGTCAGTTGGCCAATCCTTTTAAACTCTGCTAGGATTCTTTCCAACAAATTTTAAAATTGAGGTGTTAAATCTAATATCCTCCCTAATAAGTAAGCAGATGTTTTAGGCACAACTATTTCTCTACAGATCATTGACTTGCTTTGGTCCATCTAGCTGTAAAAACAATTAAGAAAACATGAGACTTTTCAGTACTTCAAAACACGTTAACTCCAGAGAAATGGCTGTAGTGTGTATGTACAATCCTGATTTGCCTATAACTAAATCAATGGCACTAAGGGTTACAAAATATTGTTTTTGGTAAAAGTGTGGGGAATTCTTCGAAGAGTGACATTCACTTTGAAGAGTGAATAAGGATTTTCAGAGAAAGAGATATTGTGGGTAAGGGGCCTTCCTCCCAAAGCCAAAGTACAAAATTAAGAAACTGGGAAAAAACTGTGCTTGTTGAATTGGAAGTAGTTGAGTTTTTTCCTAGCATATTCTATGATTAGTTAAAAGAAACAAAAGAGAAAACTGAAAAGGTGATTTGAAGCCAGATTGTAAAACACCTTGAGGTAAATAATTGCTATGGATTATATTCTGCAAGCAACCAAAAACATTGAAGATTTATGAAAATGAAAGTTCCTTATTCCCACATCCAGTCTCACTCAATTCTGGAGAAGCACAACAGCTGTATGCCCGAGAAAGAGAAAGAATAACATGGTTCCCATTAGTAGGCAGGTAAGTGTAGCATAGAGTATAAAATCACAGACTCTGAGCATGACTACCACTTTATTCTTTTTTAAAATTTTATTTATTTATTTGACAGAAAGAGAGCGAGATTACAAGTAGGCAGAGAGACAGGCAGAGAGAGGGGGAAGCAGGCTCCCCTCCCCGCTGAGCAGAGAGCCTGATGCAGGGCTTGATCCCAGGACCCTGAGATCATAACCTGAGCTGAAGGCAGAGGCTTTAACCCACTGAGCCACCCAGGTGCCCCAGGAGCTACCACTTTAAATTCTGATTCTATCACATGTTAGTTGCTTGGCTTTAGATAAGTTAACATCTCTGTGTTTCATTTTGCTCATATATAAAAAGGGAACAATCATGGTACATTATGTAAAATAGCACCTTAAACATTATTTATTACTGGTACTTAGAACAGCACCTGATACATAGTAATAACTCAATAAATGATGATGATGATTACTATTATTTTGTAATCACTGTTCTATATGTTCTATATACATTATCTGATCACATCTACACAGCAAACCGTACAATAAATTGAATAATAATCTAATGTTAACTATTCAATAAGTAGGTCCGTACAATGATTTTCATTTTACAGGAGAGCTCATCGAGACTCAATGATGTTATGTATTTTTACAAGTTTGCATATCTTTTAGATTAGAGAGCCAAGACTCCAATGGAGTCTTCCCCAGACTCCGCACTCTTATTCACCACCCTTTCTGCTTTAAGCAACTGTATTAACTTAGATTGGTGTAACAAGAGAGAAGTATATTTCACCAATCTTCTCCTCAAGATGAAGAATTACACGGCATTAGAAAGGACTATGGTAACATCATTTTACATGTTACATTAACCAAACATTTTATCTCCATCCACACATTCACACACCAACACCAAATTCTCAAGAAAAAGTATATTTGGAAGCAGTCATCAAAAATCTCCCAACAGGGGCGCCTGGGTGGCTCAGTCGTTAAGTGTCTGCCTTCGGCTCAGGTCATGATCCCAGGGTCCTGGGATTGAGCCCCACATCAGGCTCCCTGCATGGCAGGAAGCCTGCTTCTCCCGCTACCATTCCCTCTGCTTGTGTTCCCTCTCT
>CM053608.1:39481747-39591038 GCA_028646535.1 Procyon lotor | reverse complement strand
CCCCTCCTATGCTGCCTCAGACTCTTTTATGATTTGAGAAGAACAGGATTCCCTGTTATTTTGAAACACCACAGCTTATAACTCAATCACACTAAATACTATTCAAAAGTATCGTCAGAGGATGAATAAAGTGACCTAAGTCTACCATTATTATACTTCTTGTAAAGTAAGACCCATATTATTAGTGAAATTATTTTCAAATATTAATTCTAACCAAAAAAAGAAGTGTAAAAAGATCAGTGAAAAGTAATATCAAGAAAAGTAGTGTTATTTATAGTATGATTTCATAGATAGGAGTAGCTTATTGCATTAAGTTTTTAAGGCCATTGGAAACTAAGAGAATTACTTCTTCACACCCCATTGCTTTCTACTTATAAATTCTTCTAGTATTCAAAATTATCAAAGCTCAGCGGCACCTGGATGGTTCAGTCAGTTAGGCATCTGCCTTTCAGGTCATGATCCCGGGGTCCTGGGATCGAGACCCAGATCGGGTTCCTTGCTCAATGGGAAGACTGCTTTTCCCTCTGCCTGCTGCTCCCCCTGCTTATGCTCACACACTCTCCCTCTCTCTCTGTCAAATAAATAAATAAAATGTTTAAAAAATTACCAAAGCTCATTATAAAACATATGTATGTGTTAACATTTAGAAACAAGATATTTTTTGTCTAGTATGTGTTTAAACTGATAAAAATTTTAGTGTACACCAAAAAGAGCAAAATCATGAAGTCACATCACATAAAAAAGTTAAAAATTCTAATCAGAAGTACGTAGAGTAATAGGGCAGCCAAACTCCAATTCTCAGGAGAGATCATCTGCTTACTGTAAATGATAATTTTGTGTGTCAATAAACATCGAGATAGCTACACTGTATGAAAACAAGATGTTAATTAAGTCAATTCAGTGAGGGGTAAAAATCAAACCAACTGGCTATCTGGCATCAGTTATTC
This sequence comes from Procyon lotor, assembly GCA_028646535.1. NCBI lineage: Eukaryota > Metazoa > Chordata > Mammalia > Carnivora > Procyonidae > Procyon > Procyon lotor. Next base: position 39,590,091 of record CM053608.1, on the reverse strand, counting down.
AAATTAATCTGCTGATTGAATGTTCTTACTGTTTCTACCAGTTACTTTGTCATACTGTAATTAGACTATGATTTCCTCAGCAGGGGTTGAATGAAGCCTCTCGTCACCATGAGCATGGGTCCAGAAACCAACATAAAATCTATCAGAGGAGAAATGCCCAGAGAAGTTTCTAACAGGTTTTCCAAACATTAATTAATATTCAGTAAAGAAGTAATGAATTTTACATGGACTTGCTTAAGCAAAAAATGTCATTCACTCATTCATTTGCTCATTTGTTTATATTAATAAATACTGAGCACCTCCTATGCTCCAAGCTTGCAGTCCCTTCCCTCTTGGAACTTACAGTCTAATGGAGGGAATAATATTAATAAAAAATTATTAATCAAACTCTAGTAAAGAACCAAGAAACAAATGACACTGAGAATATACATAGGAGACCCCATTAGTCTGGAAATTCTTTTTCTTTTCCCCAAATATGTTTATTTTATTTTTTCAGTGTTACAAGATTAATTGTTCATGCACCACACCCAGTGCTCCATGCAATATGTGCCCTCCTCAATACGCACCACCAGGCTCGCCCAACCCCCCCCTCCAAAACCCTCGGTTTTTTGCTCGGAGTCCATAGTCTCTCATGGTTCATCTCCCCCTCTGATTTCCCCCCATTCACTCTTCCCGTCCCTCTCACAATACCCTCCATGTTCTTCTTTATGCTCAGCACATGAGACCATAAGATAATTGGCTCTCTCCGCTTGACTTATTTCACTCCACATAATCTCTTCCAGTCCCGACCATGTTGATACAAAAGTAGGATATTCATCCTTTCTAATGGAGGCATAATATTCCATTGTATTTATGTGCCATATCTTCTTTATCCATTCATCTGTTGAAGGGCATTTTGGTTCTTTCCACAGTTTGACGATTGTGGCCATTGCTGCTATGAACATTGGGGTACATGTGGCCCTTCTTTGTAATGCATCTGCTTCTTTGGGGTAAGTACCCAGTAGTGCAATGGCAGGGTCATAGGTAGCTCTATTTTTAGTTTCTTAAGGAATCTCCACACTGTTTGCCTTGAGGGTGTGGAGAAACGGGAACCCTCTTACACTGTTGGTGGGATTGCAAGCTGGTGCAGCCACTTTGGAAAACAGTGTAGTCTGGAAATTCTGAAAAGGCTTCTCTGAGGAAGTGACAGTGGAGATCAAATCTAATGGAGGGGCACTGGGTGGCTCTGTCAGTTAGTTAAGCATCCAACTCTTGATTTCAGCTCAGGTCATGATCTCAGGGGTGTGAGATCGGGCTCCGCCCTGGATATGGAGAATGCTTAAGATTCTCTTTCTCCATCTCCTTCTGCCATTCCCCTGCCACTCCCTTGCTTTAAAAAAAAAAAATCTGATGGATAAGTAGGCCTTAAGACTTTCTCCACTGGGGTAACATAACACAAATTACACCTGAAGAAGCCCTCATTAACATAATGGAGATTCTCTACTCTGTTCTACTGTAAGGTTTCACTGAGTTAGTTCTAGAACCCCCAGGAGTATCTCAACTGAGTTTGTTGTTTTTTTTTTTTTTTTTTCCTAGTCTCCTGCTTTTATGCTTTGAAAAGTTTCACAGATATCCTTGCTTGAGTGGAAAGTAGCAGCATCTTTCTGCAAGAACATGAGGTCCAATGGATTCTGTGTTGTGATGGTTCAGGAATGCACTATAGTCCTCACAGCATCTTTGCATGTGCCTGATGACCCAAGATCCTCTAATATGGTCTCTGTGTGTCTCTCTCTCACTCTGACCGTCCAGAGTACTGGCCCAGAGCCAGGGGACCACTCTCAAAAATACACAGGGTGCATTCCGCATTCTCTTTTTTCTCTCTCCTCTTTTGTCACCATCCCAGTTACCCAAGCAAATCTCCCTTTTTTCCCTCAGTCTAAAGTCTACGAATCCTCCTAGACCTGCTTTTCAGTTCAACAGACAAGTAACAGTGGAGACTCATTAAAATTACATAAAAAGCTCAGATATCATCTCAGAGACAATACACTTTACTTGTAATACATGAGTTAATCACATGTGAAGATATGTTTAACTATTTCATTAATTAGCTCCCTTCTCTTACCCAAACTGCTTATTTCTGTAGGTGATGCCATATTCTCTCCTGCTAGAATGGAGTTGTTTCATTTTCTGGCTTGTACCTGTGTTTCCATGCCACCTGTGATACTGTTGAAGGACAGCCCAAGGTTCACCATGCAGTGGTTCCTCGGTTGTTGACTGCTCATTAACCACAAAAAGCAGCAAGAACTATATTTACAAAGAAACGAACAACGTTACTATGTAAAGTATAGCAAACTGATTTTGATTTTTTTATTTTATATTTATTTATTTGACAGAGAGAGAGAGAGAGATCACAAGTAGACAGAGAGGCAGGCGGCGAGGGGGGGCGGGGGGGAGGAAGCAGGCTCCCTGCTGAGCAGAGAGCCTGATGCTGGGCTTGATCCCAGGACCCTGAGATCATGACCTAAGCCAAAGGCAGAGGCTTAACCCACTGAGCCGCCCAGGCGCCCTGATTTTGATTTTCTTAACTCTCAAGTGGATCGCTTAGATGGCAACCTAAATGTAAGAATTTTTTTTCAGTATGTAAGTTTCAGAATTGAAGTATTGTATTTGATGAAATTTTCTGCATTAATCAAGGCAAAAACTAAATCGGTATTTTAAAATACTTTATCTTTTGTTTCCACTATCCACCCAAAGATTTGCTGATTTATTTGATCCCTGAGGGAGTCTAAGACATTCCAGTTGGATTTTTTTTAGACATTGCTTAATTATACTCTCCAAGAAAAAAATATATTCTAGAATCTCCCAAAAAAGACACAAAGACAAATAAAGATGCACATTTCATATCATTAAGAAATTACTGCATGGCTGGTTGCAACTTAATATTATGAAGCAATGACAGATTAATCACACCAATACTGCACGGGGCCATGAAGTTGTCAGAAATATGAAGTAAAAATACAAATTATATTTGAATAATTGAACATCATATTTCAAATGAAATATTTAAAAGACAAAATGATGGTAGTCAGGGTGTATAGCTATAAGCCCAAAGAACAGTATGTAATGAATGATGTCATTCAGTCAAGAAACAAAACTATCAATGATCAACTTCACTTTTCTATCTTACATTCAGAAAAAATAAATCTAAGTCCTATTTTCCAAGTTAGTAAATTATTTCCATTAATAAATCTATAGAGCCTAATGTCTGTGGTGGAAAAAAAAACTATGTGTACTTCTCTGTTAATTAGCTAAGAGTACATAGCATTTCTTAAATTAATATAATGAATTTGAATTTTTTATTTAATAACTATTTGATTACTCTCCTTTCCAAACACAAGAGTAAAATTAAAGAATGTTATAAAATTTAAGTCAGTAATAAGAAAATATTCACTATGTGATTCAAAAATAAGAAAAGACAGATCATATATGAAAAGATATTCAAAGCAAAAAAAAAAGAAACTTTCAATTTTATTTGACATAAAAGATTTTTGATGTTACAATGTCTAGACACCAAACAGTCATTAACCAGCTGAGGTTTGTTATTGTTTCCAAAATAAGAAACTCAAGGTCAAGCAAATTGTTTTCCAAATGATTTTTGCGTAAGCAAGCCCTATACAATTTTTTCTCAACCTCCAGAGAGCTGAAGACCCAGAGAAACTAAATAGCCTGAAATCTAAGGAGAGGTAAATGCCCAAAGGAACAACAGGAAGTGAACACTGGGCAGAGCTTGGGCAGGTGCTCAGAAGTTAAAGACACAAGAAATCATAGAAGTAAACAAGTAACAACTCATCTAAGATTGTTAACAAATTTATAGAATCCAAATAGTGTGCAAGCATAGAGGCCATGGGGTCTGCAGATACAAGAGGAGTTTGCAGTCACTCTAGTCCACAAATCTCTAAGGAGAATTTCTGAAGAGATTAGGGATAGAGCAGGAGGCTGAATAAAGCCTCCCTTCATCATACAGTCCTGAAGGAGAGAAGCAGCCGGAGCTACAAGGAAAGGAACAAAGTCCTGTCCAGAGGGTTCTCCTCTACAAAACAAAAGCCTTCTCAATTAAGGGACAGGATACAAATGAAGACCCTTTGCAGTGGGAAAAGGGTAAAAAAATCTTAATATATCCCTGGAAGAGAAAGAAGCAGGAAATAATTCTGGACCAAGGATTTTATATCAAATTTTTTGAGACCCTCCTACTTCGGGTAAAGGACCAGGAAACTCCCACATAAGAATAGCTTAAGGTACAGGTGGCTAGAATATTGACACAGTCCTATCCCTGAAACACAATAAACAGAGCCTAAGACTGGGACTACAGCAGAAAACAGAGACCCTCCTTCCCTTGTCTTCCAGCAGAGACTAGCAATCAAAGATGAAAAGCAGTGGCAGTGTGTCTCTGGTGAGAAGTAAGAGAATGGACAAAGATCCAGACACACAAGAAAGGCCACAGTCTGAGGAAGGCAGAGAAATGCTCACTGTAAGCACATGCTTAACAGCGGAAGAACCTAAAGCTAATGGTTCAGTGAAGACAACCGTAGCCACATCAAAGCCCAAACTCAGACCATCTCCTGAAGAGAATAATTTAACTACCTGTAAAGAATAGAGTAGAAGAGGTATGCCATTTATAGGCATTAACACTATTTACCTAATTCCATACTGTTCCAGCCATGACTTCTAGAATTTAGTCGCAAATTAGAGATACACGAAATGTCAAGGAAAATAATTGTTAAGGGGCAAAAAGCCAATAGAACTAGACTCAGAGTTGATACGGTTACTGGAACTATTGAGCAGAGAATTTAAAATAATTGTGATCAATGCATACAAAAAAAATTATTATGGATAAGTTAGACAACACGATCAGGTAGATATTTCAGCAAAAAATAAGATGTAAACTACAAGAAAGAATTAGATGAAAATGTTGGAAATAAAAAATACAGTAACAGAGATGAATTATTACCTTCACTGGGCTCATAAGTAGACTGAATATAGCTTTTAAAAATCAGTAAATTTGAGTATAGGTCAATAGAAATAGCACAAACTTAAAAACAAAACAGAAAAGATTACCTATGAGCTGTGAAATAACATGAAATGGGATAACATTGTCACAATTAGAGTTTCAAAAAGAAGAGAGAGAATGAGATAGAAGAAATTTTTTAAAAAGATCATGGCGAAGGTGTCTGGATGGATCAGTCGGTTAAGCATCTGCCTTTGACTCAGATCATGATCCCAGGGTTCTGGGACTGAATCCCACATCAGGCTCCCTGCTCAGCAGGGAGTCTGCTCCTCCTTCTCCCTCTGTCCCTCACCTGGCTTGTGCTCTCTCTTGCTCACTCTCTCTCAAATAAATAAATAAAATCTTTAAAAAAAAAAAAGATCATGGTGAGAAATTTCTCAAAATAAGACTTTAAATCACAGGTCCAATAAACTTAGGAATCCTAAGTAGAAAAAAAAAATGGCCTTCCTCAAAAACCTAGGAAAAACACATATTTCAAATACTGAAGACCAATCAGGAAGAGAAAATCCATCTACGTAAGAGCGAAATTTATTTTTTCAGTCCTGAGGCATTGGGTTGTGGCTGTCTGGCCCACTGATACAAGAGGTAGCCTTGCCCTCCAAGGCCTGTGTGCTCTGAGTTGTTCTGGGAGTGGAAGCCATGGTGATTTCTGACATGCTTTGGGGATCATTCTTCCCTTCTCTTGAAGAATAACATCCATTTGCATTTGTTCCTGACTAGTTCTATTGAATAAAAGAAGAATAATAGTTATTTTAAAATCCAAGAAGTCCAACAGCCTTCCTTCTTTCTGTCCCATCCTCAGTCCCTTTAGTCCAAACTTGCCTTGTTACTACTGGTATAATCCTATAATTGCTTTGTCCAGTGATAGTCCAGTTGTATCCTTGGTGTTCTCTCCAGAACATGCTTTCTCAATTTCTGCAATATGGATAGGCTGAGAGTTTTCCCAGTGTTCACGTTTTGGTTCCTTTTTGTTTAACAGCTCCTTCAATTTATCTCTTCTCTTTATTTTGCCATAAGCAGCAAAAAGAAACCAGGCTATGTCCTCAGCACTTTGCTTAGAAATCTCCTCAGCTAAATACCCATTCCTGTCACTTGCAATTTTAACCTGTCACAAAACCCTAGAACACGGTTCAGTGAGGTTCTTCACCACTTTATATCAAGGATCACCATCCTCCAGTTGTCCTTGTTCCTCATTTCCACCTGAGTTCTCACCAGAATCACCTTTAATGTTGTCTTTATTCCTGCCAACAGTGGCATTCTAGAATTTTTCTAACAGAAACCCCTTCCAGCTTCAAAACTTTTCTAGTTTTTATCCACTTTCCAATTCCAAAGCCTTTCCTACAGTTTTAGGGATTTCTTGTAGCGCCACACCACGTCTTGGTACCAAAACCTGTCTTAGCTCAGCCTGCCATAACAAAATACCACAGACTGGGTGCCTTCAACAACAGAAATTCATTCTTTCACGTTTCTGGAGGCTGAAAGTCTAAGATCAAGATGCCAACAGGTTTGGTTCTTCCTGAGTCTTCTCTCCTTGGCTTGTAGATGGCCACCTCCTCGCTGTGTCCTCACACGGGTGTTTTCTCCATGTACAGCCATCCCTGATACCTCTTCCTCTTCTTAAATGGACACCAGCCATATTGAGTTAGAGCCCCACCCTTAGGACCTCATTACTCTTAATGACCTCCTTAAGGACCCTATCTCCTGCTGCAGGCACTCTGGAGATAAGGACTTCAATCTGCGAATTTCGTGGGGACACTCAGTTCGTAACATTAACTGATTTCAAAACTGAATAAAAAGCTATGATAATTAAGACCCTAGTAAGGTAAAAGCAAAGATACAGATATATAGATCACTGAAATAAAATAGAATAAAGACATCAGAAAAGACCCATAGAGTGCTGGTTAAATGATTTTAGATAGGCAATTCTGTGGTGAATGATTATCTTTTTAACAAATGCTGCTGGAACAATTAGCTATCCATGTGTAAGAAAATGAACCTTGCACTATGCATCAAAACTAACTCAAACTGTATCATAGGCTTAAATTCAAACCTAAAGAATAAAATTCTAGAAAAAACACAGGAGAAAATTTTTGTCACCGTGAGTTAGGCAAAAAAATAAATAAGTATGACACAAAAAGCATTATCACAGAAAAGGAGAAGTTGACATTATCACAGAAAAGGAGAAATTAAGCCTCATTTGAATAAAAATTTTCTGCTATTCAAAACTCATAATAAAATAAAAATACAAACCTCTTGGTTCATTACCTGGTCCCACATATGGAGAACAAGGAGAAGTCAAAGAGGCAGACCACTCCAGGTTAGTAGGTGACAGGTTTAACAGGCAAGGGAACCTACTTCCAAGGCTTGTCTTCAGAGGCTACAAAAGAGTAGATTTCCACATGTGTCCACCATAATCTCAAAAGTTTACATAGAGGTTTTCACTGGGTTTAGTCACATATGCTATCCAGAGGATCTAAATAGCGCATCACCCTCTTAGGACTGAGTCCTTGTGGAAGCTTCCCGGGCTCTGGAAAACAGTGGAACAGGCCCTCCCAAAAACAGGAGGGCCTGAGGAACCACCAAGTGCCAGGATCCGGCTCCTGGGTCCACCAGCAGTCCTGTCCTCTCAGTGACCACTTCCAACAAAGCCACAGATTTGATAAGCACATATCTGATATGTGATGTATAAAGACTAAATAAGAAGACGATTTAATTTTTTAGAGGGCACCTGGCTGGCTCAATCGGTAGAGCATGTGACTCTTGATCTCATGGGTCACTAGTCCAAGGGTCAACATGGCCTATGCCAATCTGGGCATAGAAATTATTTTTAAAAAGAAGACAATCTAATTTTTTAAATGGACGAAAACTTGAACAGACACTTTAACCAAAGGTGATAACAAAATGGCAAATAAACTCATGAAAATGTGCTCATTATCAGTAGTTCATTAAGAATATCCAAATTGAAACCAAAATAAGATATCATTATGTATGTAGGATGTATAAAACCACAAGAAAATCCTGACAATATTAATGTGATGATGAGGAGATAGAATAACCAGAACACTCATATATTGCCAAGTGGAATACAATATAGTACAATCATTTGGGGAAGAAGCTGAGCAGTTTCTTTTAAAATTAAATATACACTCACCATGTAACTAAGCATTTCCACTCTTAGGTTTTTTTAAACTATTTTTTTAGAGCAGTTTTATATCCACAAAAAAATTGAGAGGACATCATGGAGATTGTACATATACCTCACAACTGGAAAAAATGACTACTTGTAACAACATGAATATCTCAAAAGTGTAAATGAAACAAGCCAGACTCAAAACTTGGTAAAATTCCAGAATATGATATTGGGGGATAGGACAAAGCATAAGAAAAGAAATCAGTAGTTGTGAAGGGCTGCATACATTAGAAGTCAGGAGGAATGATTACCATGGAACATTTAGAGACTTTGAGAGGTGACTGAAATGTTCTCTAGCTTGACTGTTGTTACATATCCAAGAAAAAGACTCATAGTACAATGCACTAAAAACAGTGAATTTTATACACTATTTCTTCTTTGATAAACCTCACTGAGAAGGAGGATTTCAGAATGAATTTTTTCATCCAGGTAATAACCACAGTTAATAGTCCAGCTACTTCTTTTAATTTGTGTGTGTGTGTGTGTGTGTGTGTGTGTGCGCGCGCATATGTGTGCACACGTGCATGCAATTGTCTATATATTATTTTGTATTCAGCACCTGACACTGTACTGAGAACATTTTCTCATCTCTAAATCATCTTCCAAAATATTACTTTTTTAAAAAATTGGGTAGCATCAAATTTCATGTTATGTAAGGGAAAAGTGTACAAAATTTGTTGTTAATTATTATTAAATAATATATGAAAAGTTCAAGAATCCAATTGTTATACAAATTTTAGTTGTTCATGAGTTCATTTATTTTCTTTCATTCATTCAATCATTCAGCAAACACATATTGAGAATCACTGATAGAAAAGAAAATGAAATTAAATGGAAATTCATGCTCTGGAAGATATAACTGTGTAGTGAGGACACAACCAATTCAACAACTAATTACAATCCTAGAGACATATGTTATAACAGAGGTATAAAAAATGCAATTATTTATATTATTCATAAATTACTATGAGACTTTCATGGTGAATCATTTTACACATTTAATCACCATTATGTTTAATTGTTTTTAAATTTGCATTTATATGCCTACATTAATGAGATTTTCTTTGGTCATGGTTACTCTGGTCACTCTCGCTTTGAAAATATTCCATTCAAACCTATGATGTACAGCTTTAATTTAACTTGTCATCCATTAATTTTTTTTTCATTTGTCAGTTTTGGGTCACAACTCTCAAATGAAGATTTTTGTTCCTGAGCAGATTTCTCTCTGGTTTGGAGCCAAGGTGACCATGAGCTAGAAGGACCCAACCCCTGGTAGGGCCTTTGCATTTCCATCAAAGATCAAGTCTTTTGCCCAATAATCTCTGTTTAACCCTTAATTAGCAATATAGAGAGAATATTTTATTTTATGCTTTACCATGAAGTTTAAGTACTATCTTCAGCAATATATTTTATCACAAGTCCAAATACACACACACACACACACACACACACACACACACACACAGTTCATCCATTCTTCCAAATAGTCTACATCTCATCTCCAAGTGAAGCTGTTCCAGAGAAGGCACTGTGTTTGGACTCCATTGTTTGAGTGTCGTTAGCATTTCACTGGGCTGTCCTCACCTAACTTGTTCTGCTCCCTCAGCTGCCATGCAGAATACTTTAAGAACTGGATGGATGCTAAAGTATAGAGTATCATAAAGTATTTTAAGGCATCTGCTATATCCGTCATCAAGGGCTCCCCTAACAGAAAACCACAGACTGAGTGGCTTCAACAACAGAAACTTATTTTCTCACAGTTCTGGAGGCTACAGGTCCAAGATTAAAGTGTCTGCAGATTTGATTTCTTCTGAGACCTCTCTCCTAGGTTTATAGGCTAGCCATCTCCTTACTGTGACCTCATGTGATTTCTCCTCTGTGCATGGGCTGAGTCCTAATCTCCTAATCTTCTAAGTACACCAGTTGTATCGGATTGAAGCTTACTAATTTGACCTTTAATTTTAATTACTTCTTTGAGGGCCCTATCTCCAAACAGATTCACATTCATAGTTATTGGACTTCAACCTATGAATTTTGAGGGGACACAATTAAGTCCATCACAGCAGCTATGACATTTACCAGAGAGAAAGTACTGAAAAAAGCATCTGCTATACACTCATAAAGAAAATGTATTACTGACTTCAAACATAGTAATGTGCTTATTCCTCTGAGGAAGTGGTAGATTTTCTTAGAAACTGTGAATCATGTAACTGATCATGTTTTGCATTTTGCTTTGACCAACAGGAATTCTAGGCTCAATTTCAGTAAATGTGTTTTACTTATTCTATGGTCTCTACTTGAATTTCAACTTTCCTCAGATTTTGCTCAATTCATTTTATCTGCATTGTCAGAATCTTGATCCTTATCACTTTTTTCTCCATTTTAATATAGGTAGCATGCAATGCGATATCTTGGGTAGCCAGATTAAATTAATAAATGGTTGGGACATTTGTCAGCAGACCTTAAAAATGCCTAACATCTAAGGGACCACATCTGTTTTTCCTTAGCTGTGGCAAAGTCCCTGCACTACTCCATAGCATGTCTAATAAAGCAGCATTTCTTTTTTTTTTTTTTAAGATTTTATTTATTTGATAAAGAGAGAGAGAGAGAGAGAGCACAAGCAGGGGAGCAGCAGAGCAAGAGAGAAGCAAGCTCTCCACTGAGCAGGGAGCCCGATGCAGTGCCCTAGGATGCTGGGATGGTGACCTGAGCCAAAAGCAGATGCTTAACCAACTGAGTCACCCAGGCACCCCCGAAAGCAATATTTCTGTGGTTCTGTTGTTTCCTCTACTCTAGTAGATATTTATTGTGTTTAGATCACAGATTCCTCTGAAAAAAAAAAAAAAGTTATAAAACCTGTTCTCCATCAAGAGATAGCACAGTGTGTGTGCTGCTTAGGAATGTAAATCCTAGAGTCAGACTTTTGGATTCAAATGCTGGCTTGACCCCTCAGTAGTCATAACGACCTAGACAAGTTACATAAAATCTTTGTGTGTCATTTTTCTCATCTGTAATAGGAAGGTAATGGGAATATTGCCATTTTAGGACGGTCATGAGGACAACGGGAGTAAAAACTCGTGAAATGATTAGAACAGCTCCAAACAAATAGGAATTGTTCAGTCGCTGTTAAGTCTCCTCATCCCAGAAAAATAAGCTCCAAAATTTGTATATCATTTCAGTTCTGACAGACATCCTGAAGTTCCCCTCCCACCATGCCATTCTAGGGACCCATGAACTCCAGTTCATAATCCCTGCTCCATATGTTTTATCATGAGCAATATGTATCAAATATTGTTTCTATTGCTCATGATAAAACATTGTATTGTATCTAACTCATAAAACACTGTATTCTATCTAACTCATAAAATATTATATTGTATCTAACTCATAAACACAGTGTTTCTAGTTTTGCTTCAATATTGGATTTTTGGGGGGTTTTATTTTATTTTATTTTATTTTTTCAATGTTCCAAGATTCATTGTCTATGCACCATACCCAGTGCTCCTTAATACCCACCACCAGATTCACCCATCTTCCCACCCCTTCCCTTTCAAAACCCTCAATTTGTTTCTGAGTCCGCAGTCTCTTGTGGTTCATCTCCCCTTCCAATTTCCCCCAATTCACTTTTCCTTTTCTTCTCCTAATATCCTCCATGTTATTCTTTATGCTCCACAAGTAAGTGAAACCATATGATAATTGACTTTCTCTGCTTGACTTTTTCACTCAGCATAATCTCCTCTAGTCCCATCTGTGCTGATACAAAAGTTGGTTATTCATCAAGATAAAAAACTTCTGCACAGGGGCGCCTGGGTGGCTCAGTCGTTAAGCGTCTGCCTTTGGCTCAGGTCATGATCTCAGAGTCCTGGGATCGAGCCCCACATCAGGCTCCCTACTCAGCAGGAAGTCTGCTTCTCCTGCTACCATTCCCTCTGCTTGTGCTCCCTCTCTCGCTATGTTTCTCTCTGTCAAATAAATAAAGTCTTTAAAAAAAAAACTTCTGCACAGGAAAGGAAACATTCAACAAAGCAAAGAGGCAGCCCACAAAAAGGGAGAAGATATTCACAAACAACATTACAGACAAAGGCTGATATCCAAGATCTATAAAGAACTTCTCAAACTCAACACCCAAAAAACAGATAATCACATCAAAAAATGGGCAGAAGACATGAACAGACACTTCTGCAAAGAAGACATACAAATGGCTAGCGAACACGTGAAAAATGTTCATCATCACTAGTCATCAGGGAAATTCAAATCAAGACCACATTGAGATACGACCTTATACCAGTTAGAATGGCCAAAATCAGCAAGACAAGAAACAACAAGTATTGGAAAGGATGTGGAGAAAGGGGAACCCCCTTACACTGTTGGTTAGAATGCAAGTTGGTGCAGCCACTCCACAGGAAACTGTGGAGATTCCTGAAGAAATTAAAAATAGAGCTACCCTATGACCCTTCAATTGCACTACTGGGTATTTATTTACCCCAAAGATACAGATGTAGTGAAAAGAAGGGCCATGTGTACCCCAATATTTGTGTTTTTTAAAGTTTATTTATTAGAGAAAGACATACAGTGAGAGAGGGAATACAAGCAGGGGGAGTGGGAAAGGGAGAAGCAGGCTTCCTGCTGAGCAGGGAGCCCTACATGGAACTCGATCCCAGGACCCTGGGATTATGATCTGAGTCAAAGCAGATGCTTAATGACTGAGCCACCCAGGATGTGCCATGCTTCAGTATTTGTTGAGCATGCACAGAATATTTAACAGAGAAGTAGCAAAGGATAACAATGCTGTTTGAGTGTTTATTTTACTTTCTCAAAAAAGAAGTCAAAAGAATAAATCATTAGCCCAGCACCATTTTGGACTGTCCAGCACCATTTTGCTGTGTTACTGTTGTTTTTTTTCTGGGAAATGACATCACGTAACATTGTCTTCTTTCATCCTGTTCTTGCACAAGCATTTAGTGAACATCTCCTTTGTAAAGGCAGTGAGCTATAAAGAGAGAGGGAGAAATAAACTGTTGGGTTTTTCCAAGGTAAGACTCAATGTGATTTGTGGCTGGATCAATGAAACCCCAGAAATCGGTATTGATTATGAAGACAATCAAAAGGATGGACTAATTGTTCTTTGTGCTGGTTTCCCTGACATGTATAGATAATCTCAGGCATCAGATTTCCAACTGTAATTTACAGTAGCATAAACTCTCTATCCTTTCATTCAACCAAATATTGTTAAAGATACTACTTGCATACGTTTTTGTGCATGTTATTACACAAAATCAATGGAAATGCAAGATATGTTAAACTAAATTCAGTCTGTTCTTGTTAAAATAGGATTGTTTTTTAATATCATTTTTTTCACCATACTCTCACATGACCAACTCATCTATCACAGCCTAAAAAATTGGGGGCTAAATAAAAAATGAATTGGGTGTACTTGATATGAACCATAAAGAGGGGAAAATCCTTTAAACAGAAGCTTACATTTTTGTGATATGAAAGCTCTGCATTCCTCTATTATCGTGTGCTAAAAGGGCTCTCTAGTTTTCAAATAATTTTGCATTAGCTTTGGTTCAGCAGTGATGTTCTTTTCTTTGAAGCAGCTTGCCCACAGCTCTTTAAGCCTTCATGTGTAAATTAAAGAGAATGAAAAATAGCTAGCATGCAGCATCTTAGAGACCTTAACACTCCATCATTATTGCCACAAATGTCCTCATTAAATTTAATTCATTGATGTTCCTGGTCTAAACTATTTTTTTTCTCCTGAGAATAAAGTATATGGAATACTTTTTTTCTAAACCCAATTTGTTAATAACTGACCAGTAAAAGAAATCTTTAAATTTAGTTAAGCAACAAGGGTTTATAGAAACTTCAACAACTATAAAAGAATTTTCTACATGCCCGCAGCCTTAGTCATTCTGCTTCACCTCGACTCTTGTACATATAGCACAGTTAGAGTAATCTCAATCTTAAAAAATTTATTTGTAATAAAATAAACGTAGCAATGAGATTAATTATTCAAAGGATTTATGCTAGCTAGTATTTCAGTAAATTATCTAAAAATCTTATAGTTCTTTTCCTTATTTGGGTGAAAAGGGTAAAATATCAATGAGTTAAGAGGAAAAAAATCATTGATTTTTTTCAATGCACTGATATTTTCACTGCAATGAATTCTGGAAGAAATTTAACTCAATTGTAAACATATTGTCACACTGAAATTATGCATTCCAAAAAAAAAAGTTACATAAAAGCTAGAATAGTCAGTAGCAGGAAGAGAAAATAAAACTGAGGAATAAGGAGGGGCATTCCAAAAGCTAATTCTAAAGAGAATAAGGATGAAGGAAAGTATGGAGGGACGATGGCTTCACTGAAGAGATGGGAAGGAAGAGATGAGACTATCAGGACATCAACTAGATTTAGGATTATGAAAACTGGAAGCTTGACAAAACCAGAGGGGAGTGAAACAAGTCAGTGTCTATCAACAGATGATTGGATAAACAAAATGTGGTGTAGATACACACAAAGAAACCTTGCTCACACAAGAAAAGAATGAAGTTCTGGTACATACCCCAATATAAATGAGTCTTAAAGACATTATGCCAAGTGAAATAAGCCAGATAGAAAAGGACAAATGTTTGATGGTTCCACTTATATGAAATATCTAAAATAGGCATATGCACGGAAACGGAAAGTACCTTATAAGTTCCCAGGGTCTTGGGGAGGGGAGAAGGTAGTAATTATTTAATCAGTTTCTGTTTGGGTTTGTGGAAATCAGGGGCAGATAGTAGTGATGGTTGTACAACATCGTGAATGTAATTCCACCAAAATGTATACTTAAAAATGTTTAGGGCACCTGGATGGCTCAGTTGGTTAAGCAATTGCCTTAGGCTCAGGTCATGATCTCGGAGTCCTGGGATCGAGTCCCACATCAGGCTCCCAGCTCCACAGGGAGTCTGCTTCTCCCTCTGACCTTCTCCCCTCTCATGCTCTCTCTCACTTTCTCTCTCTTTCTCTCTCAAATAAATAAAATCTTTTAAAAAATGTTTAAAATGATAAATTTTGTATCTATTTTACCACAGTCCTAAAAAATAGATATATCTCCCCATTTTCCCTCCCCCACCCACACACACTGCAAGTCAAAGATATCAGAAAATAATATATATTGAGAACTTAGTGTGGAGATAATGCATTTATCTGGCATATGGTGTATATTCAATAAACACCAATTGTTTTTAAAGAAAGAAAAAGAGATCTTCATCTTTAAAAGGATAGAGGCAACAGGACTGAAAGGTTAATTCATATACATTTGTTTGCTTTGCATTCCTTTCACAGGATGGAGCACACAGCTTTGCATCAAGAGATATTTGGTGTATGTTTGCTGAGTGACTAGTTGAAGGAGCTTGGGCTTAGATACCTTGAAGGAGTCAGGTATTTCCTCCTCTACTTTCATAAGGAAGAAATGACCTGGTAGTGCAAGTAATAAAGACTGATGAAGTCTTTAGTAAAATAATAATAATAATAATAATAATAATTAACTTAAAAGGCAGTAGAGAGAGAATTGGAATTCTAGATTTATGGAATTACAGAATGTGCGAGCTAGAAACTAGAACTCTATTGTAAATTCAGTCTTTCACAGATAAGGAAGTTGAAGGTCAGGAACATAAGATGAAAAAGAATCAAAAGAAAATCAAAAAATGAGTTTGCCAAGGCCAAGGAGGTCCACACAAATGTCTCTAGCTTTATTAGTATCATGGAGTCAGAGAACATTGCCTCATACTTCTCCTGGACCTAGTACAGTGCCTCATGCTATTGCATGAAGTCATCAGTAATGTCTACCAGTCAATCAATTCTGATGTCTCACTTTATATGAGCTAAAGGGATTAATGCAACCACACTACAAATAGGAGAGGCAGAAGTGCAAAATTTCTAATCTTTTTGCCTAGTATGTTCAATTCCTACTAGACAACATTAAAAATAAGAATCTCTATATAGTCATCTGAACAAGGCGGGTTTATCCTTCTACTGTATAGGTCTACCTTTTTAAAAGCAAAATCACTAAGGGAAGAAAAAATTTAAGAAAATATTTCTTTTCTTAAATTTTTAAGAATAAAAATTTTCTCCACCTTCCCAGCCTCATTCCAGCTGCTGGGACTCTGGAAGATGTGTCCAGTGGTGGGGTTAGGCAAGCTGTCCTTCCCAGGCCAGGCAGCTGGGCTGTCCCAGGCTCAGGTCACTTTTGCTCCCTCCCAGCTTGGGGAAGTGCAGATAATCTAGGCTAGTGCCCCCCCCCCCCCAAATCCCCTCCTGTCCAGCTCTCATCATCCCTGCCCTGCTGTGACCTGGGGCGGTTGTGGGGCAGTGTCCCCTACCACCTGCCCTGGGTGGGAAGCAGAGCTGCCATGCAGAAGTGCCCGGTCCAGGCTCTGCTTCCTGTCACAGGGGTCCCCTCACCTGTGGGTTTCCTGCCAGGGACAGACAGACACGTGGGCACACACACTCACACACTCACACTTATGGCACCAGCCCGGACTCTGGAGAAAGGTGTGCGTGCATGTAGACGTGTGCATGCATGCATGTGAAAAAAAATATATATTTAAGAAAAAATATTTAAGAAAAAATATATTGGGGTAACCATCCTTTTTTGATGGCAACTGTATTCTCTGCTGGAATATAGTGGTTATTTTCTTTCCAAAAGTATGCTAAGCAGACAAATCAAATACTACTCCTAACAGGCCTCGCCAGAGCTACTAAATAAACCATGAAGACATAGTATATGAAATAAACAAACCCAATTAGAAGAGAGGACAAAAAAATGTAAACTCTGTGGATAAAAGTTAGAGATACAAGATAGAATCAGGCAATACATAGATGACATTTCCTTCTGCCACAAACTCAGAATGAAAAGAATACAGTTTTTGTCTATAGTAATCTTAATAGAAAATTTGAGCTTTATGACAATTATTACGCATGCCTTAGAAAATAAATAATTTTATCCTTAAGTTTTTTATTTGTAACAAATTCTCCTTTTTTATACCTATGAATGTTTTTACATTCAGAGACCCAGTTTTTAAGAGGAGAATAAATTTTAAACTTTAATTTGCAATTACCCTAAAAAATGTCATTTGACAAAAAGAAATTTGTTTTTACACTCAGATTTTTTGGAGGAAATAATTTCTTTTAAAATTCATTACATTTGATCAGAACTTACAATTATCATTTATAAAAAAGCTCACTCCTCTCTTAAAAGGAAACTATATTTTAGCTTTGCTGAAAAGTGGCAGAATGAGCAAAATGATTTCCTCAATACCTTTTCAACCCTATAACTAAGATGATAGTGTATATTCTTTAGATAGTACCCATTATATACTCCGTCTTTTCCACAGTTATTCCATTAATGTACTTATTTCACATACATATAGATCAAGTTGATGATACTAAAGAACCTATTATAAGTTGCATTCATTTATTTACTTCATTTACATTTATCATCTATTTTGTCTATACATCAAAACCAGCTTTAATTCCAACAAGCCCGCTAATTACTACAAGTGCAATATAAAACTTAATTTTAAGTAATGCAAGTCATCAACATAGTATTTGGAAAGCTTTATTTTTTCTGTCTTATAAACAACATTCGTATTTATATAAAAATATATACTTTTTTCATTATGCCACCATGGTAAACCAAACAAAAAAAATGTTTCTCTCAGAATGCCATTTGATCTGCCTTTATGGCTCCGATTTATCAAGATCAAATTCACACCATTCATCTGAATTGAGAATTTGGTATTTCCTTTAACAACAGGTGTTTGGGGGGTATATACTGGATGTCAGGCACTGGGGTAGGTGCCAGGGGTACAAAAGTGATGCAGAGGGTCCATGGTCCAACATGCATTACAAAGAAACAGAAGAGTGAAAAGGATTTTTAGCTTTCCCTTCCTCAGCGTCAACCTTCATAATCTGCCTGGAGTTACATCAACTTCAAATCTAAAGTTCTGTTGGGTACTTCCCAGTCACCCCAGTTTAGCACCTTTCATGTTATGATGGTTTACTCCTTGATACCTACAGCTGCTTCCCTGATACTGACTATTTATCAGCCTGCTGACATTATAAAATATGGTCTGATTAAGATTCTAGATGCTGCTCTCTCTGCCTTATGAAATATCCTTTGCCATCAATAAACTAAGCTGTACATCCTTGATGGCCACTCCTTATCCCACACTTCCCCCAAGTACCTGCCACTTACATTCTAAAATACCAAAGTCCATCAGACTGACCATGCCGGCATGCATTTCCTGAACTATAACCCTTTATACTTTGTTACATCCCTATCAGGGTCTTCTTCATGGCAGCCTAGGTGGAAGAAAGAAATATTTCTCATCTACTCATTTCTTCCACAGAAGGAAATTCTACCCTGAATAAATATTCCAACCTGGATCTGAATAAAAAGCTTTAAGAAGCCCACAACTTTTTTTTTTTTTCTGGAATGTCTTTTATAATTATTCTAAACAAAAGTTAACACCTATTTTTTCAAAATATTACCTTGAAACTTTCCAAACCCAACTTTCTATAGATGTGGTAAATAAAACTCAAAGAAGCCAAATGACTTTTCCAAGGTTGTAAGTAATGGCAGAGGTAGGATATTTTTTCTTACTTCTAAGACGGATGTTCCATGATCTAAATCAGACTTGAAAGAAAAGACCCCAGTTACCAAAGTTTTTGCATTTACCAAAGTTTCTGGGTTCTATTACTTGGTTGGGCAGAACTTTGATCTTTAACATAGAAAGATTATAAAAAATTATTCTCAATGTAGCTAACCAATGATACGATAGTTGATTATGTATCTTGGAGGTTTCTGATTTTTCTTAGGTTGTGTGCAAGATAATATGCTTAACACAAACATTTGCTGTATAAGAAAGAGGAAAACAAAAGAAGTTAATACAGAAAATGGTGGTCAAAACAAAACCTGTGTATATCTATATATATTTTTTGATCCTCATTTTCTGTATAAGCATAACATATATAATATATATGATATGAATATAGACACACACACACACAGTATATAAATGAGTAGCAAGTGAAAAGTCTTGGATCCTAAGATGTCAAGATAATCAGCATTCCCTGGCCAAGTCATCATCGTGGATTTGCCATTAAATGACATTATTTATATTAGCCTTCTCCACAAATTGTAGGGCCCACTGAAGATGGTTTAATAGCAAATCTTAAAGAATCAATACAACCAAGTGGGGAAAAAATGGCTTTCTAAAGTACCAAGTCTGAATTCTGAACATGTAACACCAGCAGTAGTATCTGACATCCATATGAAAGAGGCTTCACCCAAAATATGCAGGTCATGCTGTGACAGTGACAGTGATGTGCACTGTGTAATGTCAATTCAAGAGGAGAGGCCACCGCAGAGTGAAAAAGACCCCTTTCAACATGCATTTCATGGCACTATGAAATCACTTAAGAACCTTGACTGGAAAGTGACTGAACAATAGGCCAGATGTGACACGTGCTTTTTGGCCATTTAATGAAAAGAATCTAATAGGATGTCTATCCATTTGGTTAAAGAGGCATTGTCATTCATTTTACCATTCTGTATATCCAAATATTGGTCACATTTTCTATGTACTCAGTGTAAAATAATATATTTGTCCAGAAACATCGGTCACCGCGTTAAAAAATACCACTTTAACCACCCCAGTTCCTGTCTGAGAGGGTACCATTGTGGGAAACAGGCTGGTCAGACACTAAACCAAATAATTAATAAATAGTATAGCCATTTTAGCCAACCGCAAGACCTCAATTTTAAAATGCTCTTTTTTTGCACTATTGCTAACTAGTGATTATCTATTAGTTAATGGTTATTCCAATAGTATAACCTAATTTATTGCTAGAGTCCCTTCTTGTGACCCACATGCCCTCATATGGTAGTCATCTGCCACCATACCTTTAAAATTCCAGGAGCTATTCAGTCCTGGTTTTTATGGTAAGACTGATGTTTGTGGCACAAGACTACCACTACTACTGGAGTAAAGCCTTACTTACCTAGTATCTCAGGAGAAGTACCTGTCTTGTTCAGCTTATGGAGTGAGCTAGACAGATAAGTGACCTTTACTTTTTTGGGAGAAATTCTTTATTTTATTTTATGCAATATCTATTGTATGACTAAAATGCAACCACTGGTAAAACCCAACAGCCATGTTTTCACAATAATACTTTGGACTTAAGAAAATAACTTTCTAAAAAAGTTTTGTCATTATGAGTTGTAAAGAATGCTTTTGTGTGTCTATAGGCATGTATGTGTATTTCCTCTTACCAAAATCACGATCTTCTTCAAGGACACTATCTTGACAGTAATTGTACTACCTCGTGCCTAAAGGGAGGACTCACCTCACCCAAGGCCACCATCTTCATGGTTTTCATGATGACAAGAGTTTCTTATTTATCACCTTTCTATTTTTGACATCTTTAATTTCTCCCATTAATGGTATTTTTCACAGACACAAGATGTGACCATGTTTGATGGAGTGGTCATTTTATGAGCATCTGATCTTTGTTTTTCCATTTCTCAACAGATGCATATTAGAAGAAAATGTCAATACCATGTCATCTCTAGTTCAGATTTGTAGGCAATAAAGCTCTATGTGTGGGAATTTTACAATCTGGCAGGTAGAATAAGCTTCCATACCAATAAATACAGAAGGCTTACCTGGTAGAGCTCCCCAGTCCCTGTGGCTTAACGAGATTCTCAGAGAAGAAAAAACGCCTAGCTTGCATTCTCATTGTGGTTTTCTCTTTCTACTTCCCTGCAGTGATCACAAAATAACTGGAAATGCAGAGACAGCCTCTCACGAGAAATGGTGTAGGGCCTTCTGTTGTAGAAGCAATCAGCCACAAATCTTAACGATTTGCTTCTTCGTGAGTGAGAAAATTAACGGGTATATTTTGGAATTGAAAAGAAGAAACCAAACTTTTGGCTGAAATCATTGCTTTACTAATTTACCTAAATCATAGAGTTTTAGCTAAAACAAATGAACTCGCTTTTTCACTGTTGGCGAGGAAAAAGAACAAACAGTAATTCAAATCACGTCTTTTCTAAGCAGTTTGCAATTGGATTAATTTAATTAAGATAAACTGGTTTTCGAATTGGAGTTCAAATATTGAAGAAGGCCACATTCTTAGTCATTTGTGTCTCCACGGTGTATTGCCTTCTGCTGTGTGCTACACACCCACGAGGGGACATTTATTGGAGGGAATACTTTAAAATATGAGATTTGGTCCTGAAAATGATTTTTAAAAGTATTCTAAAATGTGTTCACACAGATGATTTTTTTTTTAAATATATAAGTCAGTAAAATTTGAGGACAATCACTTTGATGAAAGTTCCTATTGCTTAGAATGAGTTGGCGGGAGAGAATCCCACAGCCCTTCCTTTCTCCTTTCTACCCAGAATGAAACAATAAGTCCTTGATTTGCAGTTACAATTGTCCTTTGCCTGTTCTAGTGTCTTACAAATTATGCCTTAGGATTCTGGTTGACCTCTGCTTGCTATGGCTTCCACTCCTGAGAGCTGCAATCATGGCTGTGTCCTCAGGAGCTTTCCTTGTTCAAAACTGTAACTCAATTTGCCCCTACAATATATTTCTTCCGTGTTGAGACAAGATAACTATAAGCAAGAAGGGCACAAGGGTTCCCTAACTTCTGATGCCAACTGAAATGAAAGAATTTCTGAAGTAGCTTGAGTTACTCACCTAATCCTGAGAAACTATACCTTTTAAGACCTCGAAAATGAAGAACATCTGATGTCTCTGGCCAAGATCTTACTAAGACTCATTTTATCACAGTAGAAATTCCAAAATAGCAAGAGCCAGACCAGTGAGAGTTGCAGACCCCCTGTAGCCTACATAAAATTCAGTGACACCCTGAGACTAGATATCGCCCACACTGCTCTTGCATACACTTAGTTCAAAGGTGGAATTGTTTCCTCTTTCAAAAGGCCCTGGACTCACACATTTCATGATGGGAAGGAAAATCCATTCATTCTTCCACCAACTCATTCATTCATTCAATGTTATGCTTCTTTAGATGCCAGGCACTCTGACATACTAAGGATATAATTAAAAAAAAAAGAAAATAGAAAAAATAGATAACACTATTGCTTCTTGGGAACTACATTCTACTGAGAAGAAACAAACTATAAATAAATATGTATTTATGGAGTAAATGCAATGAAGAAAATGAAGGCAGTTAAGAGGATAGGGTAACAGTGGGAAGTGCCATTTTAACTAGCAATGGTCAAGGAAGATCAAGAGGACAAGGTGACATTTCTTATGAGGACTAAAAGCAAAGTGACAAGTTACAGAGATCAGTCGAGCATTTGACTCAGATCAAATGGCCCTAGGTGTGGTTTGAGGACCACTCAGTCATCACCAAGGAGCTTGTTAGAGAGACCCCACTCGAGACCTTCTGAGTCAGAACTTACATTTTAACAGTACCCCTACATGTACATTAATGTTCAAAAATGCCTCACGTAGGAAGTTAGCAGTCAAGTAGACCTGGAAAGAAGATCTAGCTTCTGGTTTCTTTCTATCGCTATTCTTCATCTCTACATTTTATGTGTATTTTTTTATCCTATATCATATGCTATTATTATAAAACAGATCAAAAGAAGACTATCTTATGTGGGTACTTTTTAATCCTATAAAAATCACATTTTTTAAAGATAGGAAGAAAAAGCTTATCTTTTTCTAAGTGTCAGAACTGTCATTAATACTACTGAACCCAGTCAAATTCATTGCATTATACCTTCACATTGGATCTGAGGTCTGATCATAGGAGCCGAGCTGCACTCAAGGCTGAGCTGCATTTCATCCGGCACCCTGGAACTCTCAGGCATAGGGCCAGGTCAGAAAGCAGCAGTGACAGAGGAAATGGAGAGCAAGGAACTCATTCAGTTCTGAGCCAGGCACTACAGCCGCTCCCATGCCCTGACTGGGTGCCTGGGATCTCTACCCTCTCCGTCAGCCTCTAGCTGCCCTCTCCGTACCCCAGGGCCCTTACCCTACTCTTCTGCCCAACCTCTCTTCATCTATTTTGAAAAACAAAATCTTCTGCTTATAGTGCCCTTAAATAATCCTTTCCCACCCTCTGAGCACTAGGTCTTTCCACAAGGTGCCAGAGAATTTGAGGTGGAGTGATTCGCCTTTGGGCATAAGCCATCACTGAAGAAACACCACTTGCTGGCTCTTCTTACAATGCCAATTATCCCTATATTTATAAAACTGACTCAGACCTTCTGCCAAAAAAAAACCAAAAAAACCCAGAATTTAAGAAAGCTAAAAAGCAAACAATAATAATAATAATAAAATAATCAAGCTTGCATGCTGATTTATGAAAAACAATTGTGTGTCAAACTTTTTCCTTTTCTTGCTCTGTGCTCTTGAAGTGATTTCCCCAAAATGCTTTCACCTAGAGTAGCTGTTCTTCAGAAATATACCTGAGGGACTATTTCTCTGTACAGCTCATTCTTTCTCTGTACAAGTCTATAACTTCCATCCCAAAAGCACAATGTTCAGAGCTGCCATTGGGACATGTTGGGGCTACATTCTCATCAGCAGTTTGGCAAAACTCCAGATTATTTACCATGACCTCCAAGTGTTCAGTCATGTGGAAAACTGAGTGGCTCAAACACTTCCAATATGGGCAAAGAGGAAGACAAATCACACTATTTTTTTTTCTCTGGATATACCAATGCCTTCTTCTGGAGGTATTTTTTAAGGATCTTATATATGTTACATAAACAGTACATTAGAATGCTGTAATTTCTTTACTTTCTAGAAATTCTAAGTGACGGATCTCTTTGTCCACTAGAGTATTCCAAAAAAAAAAGGAAGAAGGAAGGAAGAAAAGAAGGAAATAAAGAAAAAGGAAGGAAGGAAGGAAGGAAGGAAGGAAGGAAGGAAGGAAGGAAGGAAGGAAGGAAGGAAGGAAAGAAGGGAGGAAGGAAGGAAGGAAAAAACACTGAGGAAGATGAGAGAATACGTTAGAAAGATTAATCACAAGTGCTGTCAGAGACAATAGGCAAAGTTATTCTTCACCAGACCTGGATTCCCTCAAGCTTCTCCTGCAAGGTGTTCCGTAAAGTATGAATTCATTGTTATCCTCTGTGGTTCTATTTTTAAGCCCCTGCTTTATGCCTGGTTGGTCATCTGCACATAGGCTCCTCCATGAGAGTGCTATGTGCCTCCCTTTAGCAGTCAAGCCTCTGACAATTTGTTATGGTGACATTTCCTCAGGTGAAGAACGCTACACTCTGAGGAACCCCCCAAGTCAACATGAACAAGAACGGATGTTGCTAAATTTCAGGTTCCACAAGTCACCACTGCCCCAGGGTGAAGCTGAGATCTCTGTGACTTATATTTATGGAACAAGACTGGAACGTGCTTTAAGATCAAGCTAGCTTCCAAACAACATTATTTTCTTCATTATTTATTATTAGTAATAATCCTAGGGCATTATTTATATTCTACCTAATTCCTAAAGAAGACTTAAAACATTTGCACTGAAACCATTCACAACTTGACTATTAAAAAATAGGGAGGGAGGGGGAGAGAGACTGAACATCCAAAGTAATATTCTTACACTTTTATGAAAATTTGATGAAAGCTATGAATCTTTTCCCTAGAAAAACACAGATATGCATATTTTGACAGGGAAGTTTTAGGGGGAAAAAAGTGCACACTCATTGAAAAAATGGCTCAAAATTTCTATCTGGAAGGACTAAATGGTTGTGTGCTGAGACTACAGCAAACTCCTGCCTAGGAGACCAACAGGTAAGGGTGTAGTGAGCTGGGAGAACACAGGCAAATCCATGAGGCCTGAGGAGAACAGACCTGAGCCTCATCTACGCGGACCTGCTGCTCAGTGGCTACCCAGGCCCCGCCATCTAGTGCCAGGTGGCAACGTGTTCCGGATGTTCCTGCCATTCCGATTTCTCAAGAAGAAAATCCAAGTCTGGATTTCTGTGTAAAATTTGTCAGTGCCTTAGTTTTAGCAACTAATTCCAATGTGTTTAAAATGTTATGCAGAGGAGAAAAAAGCAAACAAAATAAAAATGAAGCCACAACCGTGTCTAAACAGCAAGCACCTAAAACCTCCATATTCTGTGGTATTTGAAAAGAGATTTATATCGTCCCGATAAGTTCTCACTAGAAAAAGCTGGTATTTTCTCAGAGAAAATTAAGTACCTGAAGTGTTCTCATCACTTTACCTTTATAAGATGGAAACTGCAGGAGTGTCTGAAGACAAGCCCAAGACATTCCTAAGGAATCAGCTCTGTACCTGCTGAAACCTGTGAACACTTGCGTCACTAAAGCCACAGCTTTCCATAAAACAAACAAAAAAAAATGTGTCCTAAACATTCCCGAGGGTAGCGGCTACAAATCAGTGGCTTCAACCTTTAAAAGGTCTTCGTGTGGCCACTACAGCACATTTGTTCTTGAAGAAACCCCATACTGATTGGTCAGCCAAGATCAGCCCCCTGCAGAATGTTCCCTCAGATGACTCTGGGAACTGAACCGTGAAATGGAGTTATTTGGAATTGTCCTTGCAAGTGATGAAGAGCATCTGCATAAAACAGTCATTTTGTTTCTATCACTAAAGGCAGCACAGAGGATTTCAGCCTGCTTGACTTGAGGCACATTACTAAGTAAGCCTGATATTTCTCAGAGTTTTCTGTCCCCCTCCCAAAGAAGTGGGTACACTTGACGGCATAGATCACACCACCTGAGGGTGCCCAGAGAATCAGCAGCAATAGAGCCTCAATCCTGCTCAAAGTTCGATAATAGAGATAGACACAGGGGCACCTGGGTGGCTCAGAGGGTTAAAGCCTCTGCCTTCGGCTCAGGTCATGATCCCAGGGTCCTGGGATCGAGCCCCTCGTCGGGCTCTCTGCTCAGCGGGGAGCCTGGATCCCCCCCTCTCTCTCTGCCCGCCTCTCTGCCTACTTGTGATCTCTCTCTCTCTCTCTGTCAAATAAATAAAATCTTTAAAAAAAAAATAGAGATAGACACAAAGTAAACCAACACTTGAAATCTCCTTAGTATTAACCAACGTATGTCGGTGCCCCGAATGTTAGTGTGCCACCGGAAAACAGCAAATCAAAAGATAAACTTCTGTAGCCCAGAAGCGCCTCCCTGTCCTGTCAGAATGGTCCCATATTGGGGATAGGCATCTATCTGGCTGCAAAGCATTCAAACTCGTTTTCCTGGACCCTCTGGAAATTCTGTAAGCCACTTGCTGCTATGTACTGTGGCCACTTTGTTTCAGCTGCTTAGAATCAATTTCATTCCAGCAACTTTGAGCTCCACCTGGTAAAATACCCGTTCCTCAATGGAGAGGACTTTTCTTCTGTTTTACAAGATGGGATTGCTGTGCTCTAGGCACCTGGGCTCCCGGCCTCTCCGGATTCCCTCCCCCAAGAATGACATGGAAGCAGCAGAGCCACCAAACCAGAAAGGAATCTGTAGTTCTATCAGTAACCAGTTTGTTTGGCTAATTGCCATAATTCGACTCTCGATAGGACCTAAAAAATTTTGCACAATTTTGGGTAAAGGGAGGGGTGGGTGGGGCAACAATGACAAGATTGAATTTCCTACAAGCTAAGCAAGAGGGGAGCTCGAAGATAAGTTTACGTTGATTCTTTTTAAAAAAATAAGAACTATTATTTATGATACTCCTAAGTTTATTGAGCAAAGTTCGTATCCCTAATAACAATGATAACTGGAATCATAACAAACTTAACGACATTGATATATAGCACAGCTGACTTAGGCAGCATTTTCATTTATTTATATGATCCAGACAGCAATCAGCCCACATTAGTATCAGCATTCCTACAAAACACATAACACTTCTCATCTGTATTTACCGGATGATCAACAACCATGAAGTGGGGTGATCAAAGAGAAATTCAAATCAAGAAAATGCAAGAAACAGCTATGGAGCATCAAGTTAAGGCAGAAATAATAAGCTAAGAGATCTTGCTAAAGAGAAATATGAAAAATCAAATATGTTTCCCAAATGCAGTTTTCCTGCAATATTATGAACTAAGGAATAGTTTCCACTTGTTATCCCACATGCACAATTTACAGCCTCCTAGTATGAATATTATTCTCTCAGAGGAACCTACTGTTTTGCAAATCTTGTCACTATTAATGGAGTGAGCTCAGGGCTCCTTGGTATTCTGATTTAAGTGGTAAGATTAGCTTCCTCAGATACAAACCCAGATTCTCACATTAACCTAGAGGCATCCGAATGAGAGGAAAACTATTTGAGGAAATGAAAGCAGTTTTCTATTAGATCTCAGTGATTTTGCTCAGTCTGGTCAAAATAAAAATGAGTCTACCTCATATAACACCACGCTGAGATTGGCAAGTATGCCTTTTAAAATAACATTTAAAAATTTAATTAAAGGCGCTTGGGTGGCTCAGTGGGTTAAAGCCTCTGCCTTTGGTTCAGGTCATGATCTCAGGTCCTGGGATCAAGCCCTGCATCGGGCTCTCTGCTCAGCAGGAAGCCTGCTTCCCCCTCTCTCTCTGCCTGCCTCTGTCTGCCTACTTGTGATCTCTCTCTCTGTCAAATAAATAAAAAATAAAATCTTTAAAAAAAATTAATTAAAATATGCCTTTTGATAAAGCAATTTTGTTTATTCAACAAAAGTTTACTAAGGTCTTACTATTTGGCAGGCACTGTTGCTGTACACACACACACACACACACACACACACACACAAACACACGGTGATGAGTCCTAAAAGAAAAGTAAATCAGGCAAAGGACTTGGCAGAAACCATTGTGAGGAGTTCTGTACCAGGTAGAGTGTAGATGATCAGGGAAGTCCTCTTTGGCTTCACCAGACGAGAGATTTGATAGGGCTCTGAATGAAAGGAAAGCATATATCATAAAGATAGGTCAGAGGAAACAAGGTGAACAAAGAGAATATCAAAAGCAAAAGCCCCGAGGCCAAGTGAGCCCATGGGAGAGAAGACAGGAAGGTCTGTGTGAATGGCACGCAATGGTCAACATAATGTTAGAAGGTAGAAAATGAAGTCAGAGATACAGCAGGAGCCAAGCTATGTAGGCTGTGGAATGGCCTTGAAGTTCACAAATGACAAGCCTTGGGGAGGATCTTGAACTGAAGAGATACATGGTGTGATTTGTATATTAAAGCATCAGTCTGGCAACGGAGAGGAAAACAGATTGCAGGGGGCAAAAGTGAAGCAGGCAGGCCCATCAGAACTCCGGCAGTAATGAAAGAAAGACGTAACGATTGCTTGGAAGAGTGTGGCAGTGGTGGAAGTAGAGCCTATGGATAGACTTCAAAAGATAGAACAATTTCCTCTTAGACTGGACGTGAGCATGAAAAAGAAAGAGGCAAGTAGTTTGACCTGAGCACCTACAAGCAGGCTGGAGTTGCTACTTTCTGGGTCGGAACACACTGCAGTAGGATCGGTGGCAGAAATTAAAAAGTTCGGACATGTTAAGTTTAAAAAGCTTATTAAACATCTAAGAGTGATGTCAGAGGGTAATTGTATATATGAGTCTAGCATTCAGCAGCGAGGTCAAGGCTGGAGCTCCCACTCCGAGAGTCGTGGCATTTATGTCGCACTTAAAACCATGGGACCAGATGAGAACCCTTAGGCTATAGCTGTTGATAGAAAGTCCAAGAAGACCCGAAGCCCTGAGCCCTCTGACATGCCATTGCTCAGAGTTTGCAAAGATAGGAGGATTCAAAATCTGCATAATTGTAACCCCTGGAAAAGGAAAGCAAGACAAGGGAACAGAATTCGTATTTAAAACTACATTCCAAGAAAAGTTTCTGGAAATACAAAGTTACTTGTATAGACATGACGATTGATATAGTATTTTACCTAGGAAAATTTACCAACAATGGTCAATTCTGAGACACATTGTATGATACCTCTTAGACATCAAAGATAAGAAAAACTCTGGCTCTACAAGAAGAAAAAAGCAATTGCAAAAGAAATTAGGCTTGGCGTGCCTGGGTATCTCAATCAGTTGAGCATCTGACTCTTGGTTTCAGCTTAGGTTGTGATCTCAGGGTCATGAGATCGAGCCCTGCCTTGACTCCATGCTCAGAGGGAGTCTACTTGACATTCTCTCTCTCCCTCTTCTTCTGCCCCTGAGCCCTGCTCATGCACTCTTTCTCTCTCAAAAATAAATAAACAAATCTTTGGGGAAAAAAAAGGAAAGCTGGCATCAGACTTCTTTTTAACAATGTACAAAAGGAAACAAAAGATAGCAAAATTTTAAGAAACTTGAGGAAAGAATATATGAAGAGATGGAGAATAAAAAGAAAGCAGAACACATAGAGAAAAACAGAGTAAATAGAAAAGGGCATGAGTAAGTATAATGAAATGTTTTTTAAATTTCTAACCAAAATCATTAGTTATGATAAATGTAAATGAGTTTAACTCAAGCATGGAGTGAAAAAAATTACAGATTGACTAAAAAAGCACACTTCAATACAAGAGAAATGTCTGAAAGGAGTATTCCAGAAAAGCTAAAAATTAAAAAAAAAAAATTAGGGGAACAAACAAATAGAAAATATAATTTAAACAATGCAATTTACAGTATCATTAGAAAAACATTTAAATATCAAAGAAGGCGCAGGGTGCCTGGGTGGCTCAGTCAGTTAAAGGTCTGCCATCAGCTCAGGTCATGTTTCCAGGGTCCTGGAATCAAGTCCTGCTTCAGGCTCCTTGGTCAGCAGGGAGCCTGCTTCTCCCTCTGCCTGCTGCTCCCCCTGCTTGTGCTCTCTCTCTCTGAAATAAATAAACAAAATCTTTAAGAAAAACAACGTGTCTATATAATTTTAAAAAGTTGTAAAAACTCACATGGAAGTGAAAATTATTTAGAGAATCAAAGCAAACTTAAAAGGACAAAATGACATCAACATGCAATAATCTACACTAGTTAATGCTAGTACTAGTTAATACTAGTTAATAGTCTGACACAATGATAAGTAAGCTAACTGGTGAAACAGAGTTCAGAAACTTAACTACACAAATATTGTCCAATTTATTTAAAAGATGATGGTGCAGTGAAGTGTGGAAAGGAGACCCTTTTCAATAAAAATCTTCCTGGATCTAACTTTATATCCATATAAAATCTGTGTATTCAAAATATATCTATACCATCATCTTCTACCTACCATCATACACAAAAGCTATTTCCAGATGGATCAAGTGTAAATGGTAAAACAATAAGGTTTCCAGAGGGAAACATCTTCATGATGATAAAGTAGTCAAAATGTTCTTTTTTTTTAATGTTTTTTTAAGATTTCATTTATTTATTTGACAGAGAAAGAGATCACAAGCAGGCGGAGAAGGAGGCAGAGAGAGAGGGGGAAGCAGGCTCCCCGCTGAGCAGAGAGCCCGATGTGGGGCTCAATCCCAGGACCCTGAGATCATGACCTGAGCCGAAGGCAGAGGCTTTAACCCACTGAGCCCCCCAGGCACTCCCAAAATGTTCTTAAAAATAACACAAAAAGTCACTAGTGATAAAATAAAAAAAAAAGGTTAAAGTGATCTACATTAAAATTAAGAATACTTGTTCATCAAAAGATACTACTAAGAGGTGAAAAACAACCAAGAAAGGAAAAAATATTTATAATATACATAATCAACAAAGAATTTGTGTTCTGAATATATGAAAAACACCTACAAATCCATAAGAGATAGACAAGATAATTTAATAGAAAAAAAAAGAGAAAAGGACTTTTCACGAAAGAAGAAAATAAGCATTTTACTGATGAGGCAAATAAATATATGACATGACATGCAATCTGCCCCCCATGCAAATTAAAACAATAATATGATATTGTCTTAATGGTCACAATGAAAAATACCAAACATTGTTGAAGAATATGGAGTAACAAACCCTATATTTCTAGGAAGTATAAATTGGTACACCCTCCATGGGAAACAGTTAGCTGGTATCCACTAAATCTTAACGTATACTTGTCCTAGGACCCAGCAATTTCATTCTTACATAGAACAGAAAAAAAATACACACACTGACACATATACACGTACAACGAATATACTCCTTAACTTCTTACTTCCTCAGTTTCTTTATCAAAGAGCAATAGCAACACATATTGTCTCAGGCCCTCCCCTCAACACCACCATTTCCATAATTTCTTTCCATCAGAAGACAGAATTAAACAGCACAAAAAGAAAAGATATCCCCAAACCATTCCCATGATGGGGCCGAGTCTATTTGCAGAGCACGCTTTAATTAGGGTATTTCGGTAACCATAACTGATACTACGAACACCACCACTGCAAAACCATTAACTAACTAAAAGAATAAAAAGAACGAAGGAAGGAAGGAAGGAAGGAAGGAAGGAAGGAAGGAAGGAAGGAAGGAAGGAAGGAAGGAGAAAGAAAGAAAGAAAGAAAGAAAGAAAGAAAGAAAGAAAGAAAGAAAGAAAGAAAGAAAGAAAGAAAGAAAGAAAGAAAGAAAGAAAGAAAGAAAGAAAGAGAAAGAAAGATGAGGAAATAGCTGCAAAAACTGTAATTATGTCCCTTTGAGGAGATCAATATTTTTCAAAAAATATGCCATATATAAAATAGGAACGTGTAAATGAGGTTGGGTGAGGGGTTGAGCACACAAAAAAATCTTGCAATTACTCCCTGAGAGTTTCTGTGTGTTGGGTTGGGGTATACAGGGAAGGGCATATGGTGGTTTAAAAAAAAAAAAAAAAGAGTCCCAACTCTGTATTGTATTACCTACTGTCATCAATGACAGCAAATGGATTTCAGCTCCAAATTTGCAGTCGTGGGCTCAGAGCGGTTAGCCCCAGTGATTACCTAGGGTAATGTTGTGTGCTGCATTTCCCTTGCTTTTAGTGGCAAAGCCTTTTATTTCACTCTGGTAGTACTAATTAATTATGCATTACAATTGCCAAGTAAGAGAAAGATTTTGCCCTAAATTTACAGAGACACAAAGAAGGTTAAGTAACCTTATCAAGGTCACACAGCAGGCTATCCACAGAGCAAGGCATAAGCCCTTTGAATATTCACCAGTGAAATATTTAATATTTAAAACAAGTTTTCCCAAAGTACCATCAAATGTAATGAACGCTGCGTTTTGTGTATAGAATGAAAAATGAGAATGCTCTGAGGGAAAACAACGAAATGACTCACTGTTGATTCTAGTTGAAAGAAAAACACTCATTACAAATGTCCCTGTGTTGCAATCCACGTTCTAAAGAAATTTTGAAAACCTTTTTACAATTTGTAAGGTTAAGACATCCCACGCTATTGTAAAATGGTCTATAGTCAAAAAAGCCCTTAGCTATACTCGGAGTCAAAAGATCTGGGTTTGAGTTCTGACTTCAATTACCACCTGTGTGACCTTGGACAATCACTTATGCTCTCAGAGCATCAACTCCATTATCTGCAAAAATGAGAACAATAAGGCAATAACCATCAGGGCTATCGTAGGGGTTCAAGGGGATGACGGCGGTGGAAATTGCACAGATCGCAAATTGCCATACAAATAAAAGGTATTATTATAGGAAAAGAACACAAAGGTATTTTCTCAGTTAGAAAATGATAAATTGTAGCTGCAACTTGGAATGTCACTTTGGTTTTAAGCAGAAAAAACCCTGCCAAAGTGGAAATGGAGTTGTGAAGTCGGGAGTTTTTGGCTACTTTTAACTGCACTGGAACAGCATGCCCTTTTGGGTCTGAACAAATCTGTCCCTTACCCGTTGTCAGCCAGCCTAATATAATAAATCCTAAGGGATGCGCTGAACTCATTTGGCCAAGGTTTGCAGCTTGGGGCTAAAAATCTTGTGGAGCAAGCACTCTGGCCTCACAGAGGCACCGTGGAGTCATTAGTGTCCATATTGGGCAGATCAGGCTCTGATTCAGGTTTTATCACAAGCAATACCTTTGATATATTTTTCATGTTCACTGCATTAAACATTAATATGTGAATGTCACAATAAAGAGTGCAGTTTTTCATTAAATAAATAGGCACCAAACTTGAGCAAGAAAAGAACCATTTTAAATCAGATTTCATAGAGCAATGAAAATAAACCAGTGTTGTCATTACACTTAAGAACTGTAGGGATGACTTATAGGGAGAAGGTAAAAAGGTCAGATGGAGGGGATAAAATCCTTGACATGCCAAGGAAAGAAAATCATGTCTGCTTTTTTTCCATCTGAAGCCCGCAATGCAATCAACACAGTTCCTCCTGTGCGTGTTTCATACAAAAAGAAAGTTCAACTGAAAACTACAGGTGAATCACATCTAGAAAGAGAACATAATCCTGGCAAGACCCCCCGAGCTTTCCCAGTAAAGGCTGTATTATTGTTTTTGCCTTCCAATAATTTCAAAAATTACATTAAATTTAAGAGCAGGGACATAAATGTAGCACGTTACAAAATTTCTTCAGAAAAAAAATTCTAAAATGAGTTGTCCTGAGAAATAAAACATCATTAAGTGAATAACTCCATTATTAAACCAGAGTAATTTTTAATTATTGTATGTCCAAAGGAGGACATACAAAAGTATCTGGAGTTTTTTCATTGTTCTTCTTTGATCAGAAAATATAATCTATTTTATTAACCTGCCAGGTTCAGAAGTGAACAGGGCTTATTTCTATTACTATGATGACACCCTTCTCAGTCTACGTACAACTTTTGGCTCCCCCAAAACTTAACTACTAATAGCCTATTGTTGACCGGAAACCTTACCAATAACATAAACAGCCAATTAACACATATTTTGTATGTGCATTGTATACGGTATTCTCACAATAAGGTAAGCTAGAGAAAAAAATTATTTTAAAAATCATAAGGAAGAGAAAATACATTTCCAGTACTATACTGTAAAAAAAAATCCACATATAAATGGGCCCATGTAGTTCAAACCTGTGTTCTTAAGGGTCAACTGCACTCCGATTGTTTTAAGGCAAAAGAGACAATTTTGCAATTTCCAATGTAATTGGTAATTGCTTTTCCACTCTAACTTGGATCTTAAATTGTTAAAAAGTTGTGTGTGTGTATATATATTTATATAAAAGGTTAAGTAACCTTATCAAGGTCACACAGCAGGCTATCCACAGAGCGAGGTTATATACCTTATAGATATATGCATATCTATAACTCTGTCTTTCTGTATACGTACAGAGAGCTAGAGATAGAGGGACAGGGTGGTAGAGAGTCTTTATGCATTTGTCCTGCTAGAAAAAAAAAACAGATGTTGGCCACAGTTTTCATACAATGTCTGTTGCAGCTTTGGCGATGGCCAACAGTTGGGAGAAAATGGAAATGGTTTTCAAAGGGAAATTGGATGGATTGGAAGTGAGGGGAGGGAGTGCAGGGGGAAGTAGTCGAGACATTGACAAAGAAGGCTTTATTCCTGGGAAAACTTTCTTCCTGAGTTCAAAATATAGGAGTCATTCTGGGAAAATGATCATAAATTCTGTTTGCAGGGGGATAAAAGTTGCCTCTGATTCAGCCAGACGGAGACCTAAAGTCAGTATTGGGAACTACAAATCTGGAGTCAGAGAGGAATCTAAGGCAGAGCTTCTGAAACTTTAATGTGCAGAGAAATCATTAAGGGATCTTGTTAAAATGCAATTCTGATTCAGCGGGTCTGTGGTGGGAGCAGAGAGTCTGCATTTCTTTGTGGCTCTCAGGTGACGTCAGTATCACTGGTCCAGAGATGACATTTTGAAGAGCAAGGCTCACACTGACTAGGAGGAGGAAACTGTTCAAATAGGGTTCCTCATGTTCGAGGGAATGAGCCTCAGATATGGACAAGCCATAGTGGTCTTTGAACTCACAAAGAAATAGGATCATGCCCCTGAAAACACTATCGTTCCGTTGTGTTTCATATGTTTTACCTTCCAGATGGTGAGTCAATAAAGGATACATGAGTTTAGTCACAAACAAAAAATTTCCATTTAAAATGACCGCATTCGAGACAAACTTAGGAGATAATGTGGTGAAATGTTGTAATCTCAGAAATTGCAGTGCCAAATCGGGGGACACGGAGATAAGCACTTCACGGATTTCCCTGAAGGAAACTTGGTTTCCAGTCCAGCTTTGGCATCAGTGCGCCATGGGGCTGCATGGGTCTCCCACTCCTCAACCATTAATCGAAGGATTTGATCAGGAAGGTTTTTATTTCTCTGTCTCATTTCCCCACTCAACTTTGCCCCCGATTAAATCATTTGTCCGAGTTGACTTCTATCAGCCATTTGGTTGGGTGCCTCTGCTCTTCCATGGGGTGCTTGTCCAGGAAAGACAGGGACCACATTTGGTTCATTTTTACGCTCAATCCCAAATCCTCACACACAGCCCTTTGCTCACAATAGCTGCTTGTTTCATGTGAGTCTGATTAACCTCCATCTCTAATACTCTAGGCTTCCTCAATTTCCAAGTTGACATGGCTATAAATGCTGTCCTCTTTTAGTAAAAGAGGTGACACAGCAACCCAGATCAGTCTCCTTGCTGTGCAACCATCTGCTCAGCGTGTACCCCCGTGCTGTGGAGTGTGTGTAGGGGTAGGGGGCCACCTCAGAACCAGGGCTAAGAGGTGACCAGAAGCCCTGGAAGTGTGAGCACTGATTCTGATCCCTGAAAAACTTGCTTGGGTCTTTCTGGTTTATAATCTCAAAAAGACCCAGACACTGGCCTCCTGAAGCTAATATGCAAATATGCAGACCTTCTACTCTCATCTCTGGGCCTCAGACATCAACTTTGGGAAATGAGCATGTGCTGGCTTTCTACTGACTCCAACAGCAAGATGTGGAGGAGGCCTTCCCCAGCTCCTTGTCTACCGCAAGCCAGCTTCATGCTCCCTTTCTTGCATGGGATGTTCCTTCCTAGAGGCCGCACCTGGCTATCCCCATTAGCTGGAACCTAGACAGTGCCTGCTAGCAGAAGGGACTTCTGATGCAGACATACTGTATCTACATTCCTTCTGCCCCCAAATAAAAGTCACTTTTGAGCAATACGTATCATTTCTCTGAGTTCCCGACTTCTCCATATACCCTCAATACAGAATATGCCCTGTGCTGTCTCTACCTTGACTTTGTACCCAACTTCTTTTCTTCTTCTATCCACTACCTAAGCCTATTATTGTTGTGCATCACGAATCTCCTGTCACAATCTTTTGATAACTTAAGTTGTCTTAATGGCCCTTCCTAAACACCCTCTGCATTGCAATCTGTTCCTCTTGGCACTCACAGGCACCACCAGCTTCTTTGGGTACATTCTGTTCATAATCTTCCTTGGCACTGTCATCATGCCCCATGACAGAGCTCATTGCCCCAGTATCCCATGACAGCCACCATGAGAGAGAAGCTGTGTGAGGTACAGGAGGCTGCTCCTCCAGACTCCAGGCTGATGATCACCACAACCTCATTACAGCCCAAAGGACTTGTGACAGTGCCATTGGAACACACTGGCATGATTATAGACTTCTAATTTGAGAACCCAGTGCAGAGCAGCAAAGAGGCCTAGAGCGAGGCACTGCCAAATGGCTCTGCTCCTTATAATATGATGACAAATCTATACAGCAGGTTCCAGGCCATTGCTAATGCTGCTCTTGGATGGAGTTGGTTTGAAAACAATACAAACAATAACTTCTATTCTGTGATCAGTCAAGAGTAGCATGTACGGAGCCCTCAGCCAACGCAGGTGCCCAGCTAACACCATAGGGCTTACAAACAAGGAGGATGTGGTGCTTTTTCCAAAGGCGTCTACCACCACAAATATCTTCCAATACCTCCAAAGAGCAAAAGCAGATTTTGTAAAGCCATCCTTAATTACCATGATGAAGTTAAATGATCTTCATTTCTCCCTCTGACTTCCCCTATTGATCTTGGCACCTCTATTAAATCATTCATCTAAGCTGGCTTTCTATCAGCCTTTTGTATGATTTCCTCTGTCTTTCCAGGCCATGCCAGTCTGGGAAAGGCAGAAGCCATAAATGGCTTCTTTGGATGCTCAACCCCTAACCCTCACATAGCCCTTTGCTCACAGTAGGTGCTCAGTAAATGTGTGACTAAATTCAAGTTCTGAGGTGTGATGACCATTTTAAAATAGGCGAAGATGC
Source organism: Procyon lotor (assembly GCA_028646535.1). Taxonomy (NCBI): domain Eukaryota; kingdom Metazoa; phylum Chordata; class Mammalia; order Carnivora; family Procyonidae; genus Procyon; species Procyon lotor. The sequence continues at coordinate 39,552,686 of CM053608.1, read as the reverse complement.
TCTATTTCCTCTAATATCTCCCCTTACATGTATCAATAGATAAATATCCGCCAATAGATCTTGGAGAATTCTATAATACTGGAGCCATAATAAAATCTTAGATATATTTTAATCCCATCTCAGACTCCTTTTGGTGAAGGAAAAGAAAGACCCAGAAGCCAAAGGAACTTCTCAAAGTAGCAAGGCCCATTGTGACAGAAATCCCTAGAACTCAGGTCTTATCTTTTCCAATCTAATACTCTCCACACTCATGATTCTATGATCCTTCTGATCTGGTTGCCACTACTATTTCCATTATGCTTCACCAAGCTCAATCCTAACTCAGAGATGTCCATTAAAGATGGTCATATTCCTATCCCATTAGCATTCCAGGCTACAGACTTATAAGGCACAAGTCATAAACAGCTCCACCCCCACGTTCCCAAGCATCTTAAGGCTATGACAGAAGAAAAGTAACTTTTCTTCAACAAGTAAAAGTCTTTGATAAGAATTGGTCATTCAGAGAAAAGCCCTAGGCTGGGCCACTCTGCTTGGCATTACTTACAACGCAACCCTTTCAATGGTGTCAACAGGGGATGTCATGTCTTGGTTCATCCCTTGTTCAGCCCTACAGCAATTATTATCAGAGCCATTGTTTATGCCAGGTTGTTATGTTATGTTGTTATCACAGAGGTGGCAAACAGTTCACTAAATCCTTTCCTTTTTTCTAGTCTGAATTTGACCAATGAACAGAAATGAGCCGGGGGGGGGCGGGGAGGGGAGGGTGGCAGCGTGTTCAGAAGAGTTTCTTGCTTAGAAGAGTACTGGTCACAAAGACTATGGAAATATCTGCCTAAAATCTGAATGATGGGATAATGATGAGCATTTATCATTGATTCTCAACCCTGCCCACAGAGTGGAAATTACAAGGGGACTCCTGAAAGTACCAATAGCTGGGCCCACTCCAGACCATTTAAATTAGAATTTCCAGGGGGGGGGGGCATTACCATCTTTTAGAAGCTCTTCAGATAATCCTAATATGCAGCCAGAGCTGAGATAGCTGTTACACATTTCTGATTTCTCTATGGTGATGCCCTAGTCCAAATGTTCTCAATGTTTAATTTTTCACTGGCCAAAATGCTTATGTCCTAGGAAAGTTACTTCTTCAGAAGAGCAAAGCTGGAAGTACCACAATCCCAGATTTCAAGATATATTACAAAGGTGTAGTAATCAAGACAGTATGGTACTGACACAAAACTAGACACATAGATCAATGGAACAGGATAGGGAGTCCAGGAATAAACCCACACCTAAATGGCCAATTAATCTATAACCAAAGAGGTAAGAATATATAATGGGGAAAAGACAGTCTTTTCGATAAACGATGTTGAGGAAAGTGGACAGCAATGTGCAAAAGAATGAAACTGAGCCATTTTCTTATACCATACATAATAATAAACTCAAAATGGATTAAAGACATAAATGTGAAATCTGAAACCATAAAAATCCTAGAGGAGCGTAGAGGCAGAAATTTCTCTGATATTGCCATAACAACATTTTTCTAGATATGTTTCCTGAGGCAAGGGAAACAAAAGCAAAAATAAGTTATTGGGGCTATATCAAAATAAAAAGCTTTTTCACAGCAAAAGAAACCATCAACAAAATGAAAAGGCAACCTACTTGATGGGAGATATTTGGAAATTATATATCTGATAAAGGGTTAATATTCAAAAGATATAAAGAACTTAAACAACTCAGCTCCAAAGTCGTCATCCTCGTCGTCGTCATCATCATCATCATCTAATTTAAAAATGGGCAGAGGACCTGAATAGACATTTTTCCAGAGAAGACATACAGAAGTCCAGAAGACACAAGATGCTTAGCACCACTAATCATCACAGGAATACAAATCAAAACCACAGTGATATATTATCTTACACAGGTCAGAATGGCTAGCAGCAAAAAGAGAAGAAATAATGAGTGTTGGCAAAGATATGGAGGAAAAGGAATCCTCGTGCCCCTTTAGTGGGAATGTGAATTGGTCCAATCACTGTGGAAAAAAGTTTGGGGGTTCCTCAAAAATTAAAAATAGGAATACTATAAGATCCAGTAATTCCACTACTTGGTATTTACCAAAAGGAAAAAAAAACACCAATTTGAAAAAAATACATGTTTATTGCAGTATTATTTGCAAAAGCCAAGATATGAAAATAACCTAAGAATCCATCAATAGATAAATGGATAAAGAAGATGTAGTATAGGGGCACCTGGGTGGCTCAGTGGGTTAAAGCCTCTACCTTCAGCTCAGGTCATGATCTCAGGGTCCTGGGATCGAGCCCCGCATCGGGCTCTCTGCTCAGCAGGGAGCCTGCTTCCTCCTCTCTCTCCGCCTGCCTCTCTGCCTACTTGTGATCTCCCTCTTTCTGTGAAATAAATAAATAAAATCTTTAAAAAAAAAAAAGAAGATGTAGTATATATATGCAATAAATATTGCATATTTATATATATGCAATAAAATATTGCACAGCCATAAGAAAGAATGAGATCTTGCCATTTGCAACAAGATCCATAGATGGACCTAGAACATATTATAATAAGTGAAATAAATTAGACAGAGAATGATAAATACACATGGACTCTAAACAAGAAAACGAATGAACAAAAAGCAAAAATAGGCTTATAAATACAGAGAACAAACTGGTGGTTGTCAGAGGGGAAGGGAGTGGGGGACAGAATGGGCAAAATAGTGACAGCGATTAAGAGGTATAAACTTTCAGTTATGAAATAAATAGTCACAGGGATGAGAAGTACAGCCTAGAGAATATATCAATAATATTGTAATAATGCTGTATGGTGACAGATGGGAAACTCCACTTACCATGGCAAGCATTGTGTACTATGTAGAAACTGTCCGATCACTATGCTGTACATCTGAAACTAATATAACATTGTATTTCAACTATATTCAACTATATGTATTTCAACTATACAAACTAATATAACATTGTATTTCAACTATATCCCACTATATGTATTTCAACTATACTTCAGTAACAAAAATGCTTTTTAAAATAAAGTTACCTCTTTCAGTAACAGAGGTTCACTAAAGCATTGAAGGGAACAAAGGAGTTGTTTGTGAAGGAGATAGGGCAGCTATCCTCTAGGAAAACATGTCAGTCTCATCAAGGAGGGAGAGGCAAATAAATGTTTCACATCTTCAACCTCCCTGATGGTCAGAGACCTTTCCAAGATTTTTCTCTTCCTCTTGGGTAAAATGGAAGTAACATCTAATTCCATCTCACCTTGCTCCAGGCTGCGGTGCAGAAAAGTATTAAATAAGCCTCCTTGTTTTTCTTGATGCCCTCTCCAGATCAAGTATCGTCTTATTGCTTTTGGCCAAAGGCTCTTTCAGAATTTACAGAGCAAAAATCTCTGTAATCTGATCTTCCGAGTGAGTTATGGCTTGGGACTGAGCACTTAAGTATACTAAGGAATAGAAAATGTAACATTTTGGAAGAATCTTTTAATATAAATCATTATTGTCATATCAAAAATAGCTTTGGCTCTGATTTTTAAATATCCATTTCAAAAAGATAACCTCCTAAATTTATTTATGCCTGTTTTAGGCAAGAAACAACTTACTTTTTTGAGTGGAGTACTGATCTTGAGTAAATAGTAGTTGAAATTTATTTGAAAAATATCTGACATGGAACCAGACAGATGAGTGAGAAAAAATATATACAAGACCTGCTCCATCAAGTCTCCAAATGCAGGCCCATTGGCTGGACGAAGAGATCAGCTGGTCTTAAAAGTGTGAGTTTAGGAAGAATACTGGTGTCCAGAGACACTAAGCACTATGATCATTTGATTTTCCAGCACCACCTTTCTTAAGCTCTAGGGGAAAATACATTATAAGAAAAGAAAATATCAGTCTCAAAAAAGTAATAAAAATTAAAATTAATCAGTGCAACCATAGAAAGGGAACATGCAATTTAGGCACTCTCCTTAATAAAGTAAATCCCCGAACATTTCCCGCTCAATTATCTGTCCTCAACTCATACAATTTTGTAATGGGTTTATGGTGATTTTTTTTTAAGTGAAGAGACATATATTTCAATTAAGAAAAAGACATATACTGGGGTGCCTGTGTGGCTCAGTGGGTTGGAGCCTCTGCCTTTGGCTCAGGTCATGATCTCAAGGTCCTGGGATCAAGCCCCACATCGGGCTCTCTGCTTGGTGGCGGGGAGCCTGCTTCCACCTTTCTCTCTGCCTACTTGTGATCTCTGTCTCTGTCAAATAAATAAAATCTTTAAAAAAAAAAAAGAAAATGACACATACAAAAGTTAAAAGATAAATGTCATTTCAATCTGATTAGATCTGTTTTATTTAGTAATAGCACTTAAGTATTCAGAGGTTACCTTGAAAGGGAGGTAAACAAATTATTAACAACATATTCAACTTATTTAGGACAAGGAAATGTTCCACTTAATTCAGGAACATATTTAGAGCCTCTATCTAGAGACAGGCAATGCACTTCAAGTCCATAATGCCTTTTCTCAAGAAGTTTACCTTGAGTGTTACTTCCTCCGGCGAGATTTCCAGCCCCTAAAGACCAGGTCAGCTCTGTGTGACACTTTCTCATAGCACACCTCACTTCTGTCTGAGGGCACCTTCTGCAACAATCTCTTTGTAATTTGTTTTGAAACAAATCAGTGTCTGTCTTCCTCAAGAACGTCAGCTTCATCAGAGAAGCCACTGTGTTTTGTCCTCTAATACATCTGCAGAAGCTGGAACAGTGCCTGACACAGAGAACATGCTCAATAAATATCTGTCCCATAACTGAACGACTAAATATCAATGACAAAAAATAGAAGATAGAGTGGAGAGAGATAAGGTAAGAAAACAAAGAGATGGCTTCATGTTTCATTAGGAAGATAAAAGAAAAATTCATGAAGTGGAAGACTTTTTTTTTTCAAATCCCGTCTTGTTGAATTGTTTCTTCAAGGAGGGAAATGTGTCTGTCCTTTGCCTTTTGTTGTCATAGAAATGTCTTTTGAAGAGCAGAAGTGTTTCATTTTGATGAAATCAGAGTCAGGGCTTCAATACTGTAGAAGCTGTAGAGAATTCTGTCTGGCTAAACAGCTGCCTGCTTTGGTTTACCAAAAGGAAGTGGAGTCACTGCCCAAATCCTAGTCAAGAGCCGATAATTTGAATCTGCATCACTGTTCCTCACGCTGCCTCCTCAGATGTACTTTTTAAATGAGAAAAGTACAGCAAGGATATCTCTAAGGAGTCATGTTGTGTACACTTCTTGGGACTGAGCAGCACCCTAGTATTGGGCATTCACTAAGCAGACAATCTGTCTCAGAGGACCACTATCCGCCAGAGTGTATTACTGATTTTCAGTTCTAGCTCTCCGCAGGTTCAATGGTGATAATCCAATAAGGAATGCGGATTAGAAAGAAGTTGCTACCTTTGTAGTTCTGCAGACTTAATGTAGACTATAGAAAACCTATTCCCTAGGTGTTTGGCTAATTGCACGCTGTCATCGAGGTTTGCGTGTCCCTTTGTTCTTGCAAAATCAGTTGGAATAAGCCATTAACTTTCTATTAGAGCAGCATTAGTGGATTCAGTGTGTTGATCCCCGCCTGATAGAAAATTTATACGCAATAAATAATTTAACACTGAAATTTACATTACACAGAAATTTCCTGGTGTGATATCAGGGATTATTATCTGGAACAAATTATAGGCAAAGAAAAAATCATTTGTACAATATCCGTACACCAAAGATAAGGTTTAGAAAATCACCGTTAAACCAACAGACCATAAAATGACAATAGAAACTATTAATTCAAAGAAAAAAATTATCAACTCTCTTATTTAAACATTGACACAGAATTGTAAGCTACATTTGGAAAATCAGTATGTTTTTAGAATTAAAGAACAGCCAACAAGAAGAAAAACCCTCACAAAAGCTTTTTAAAAATCATTTACTTAAAACTATTTATGCCCCCCTTAGCACAATTTCAGTCCTAACTTATGAATGGGAAAATCACTCTAGATAAAACAAGAAATTCAACATCAAAAATACACCAAAAAATGCAATAATCTATGTCAGAGGAAGAAGGAGAGCTTTGATGTTACTAGAAGAGTAAAGCACACATACCTTTCTAGATTTAGAAATACTATGCCTATTTTCTTTTCATTGCAATGTATTTCCTTTCCTAATAGCAATCTTGCTAAAAATAGCATCTATAATCAGAGACAATATACAATAATGCAAGTAGATTCCCAGAAATGTTTTCTCATCCATGGTGGCCATTTGAATAAGAAAATGAAAGGAGAAAGTGCATTATTGCAACATTAAGCAATTAAGGAAATACTACCAAATTAGAGTGTCCAAAGAGTATTAAAATTTAACATAATAAAATTTTTCTCCCTGTCTTAGTCAAGCATCATTCAATTCATAATACTTTTTAAATAACATCAATGTAATTGTCCTCTTAGCTTTCAAAGAGGGTGTATACACCACTTTTTTCTGAGCAAAGGTGAGGGGGTGGAAATCTGTCTTTCAACTTCCATGAAAACCTAGGCTAAGTTTGCCCAGAGCTGACAGGGATTTTCTTTTTGAGTCTCAGAAGTCTCCCACAAAACAAATTCTAGAAGAGCTGTGCATCGGTATGTCAAAGCAGAGGTTATGGTGTGGCAGCTGTGCGCTGAGTCTGTCACCCACAAAAAACCCCAGGAGTCTAGGTCCTGGTCCTCACCTATCACCTCAGTTCACCACCTGCAGCATGAGAGAGCCGTGGAGAAGGCAATGCTGTGGATTGATTTCTCCCTCTTCCTCCTCCAAAAATGTTAGCACTGCAAAGGAGTTGGGGGTGAGATTCTTTGCTCTGTGTGGACATTTTCTGACTGGAATAATCAAAACATCACAAAATCTCTTATTGACACTCTTTTGTCTATCACCCACTTGAATGAGATGTGGCAAAGGAGAGTTGAGGCCTATGTGTGCTTTTTTTGTCCAGAAGGCCTTTTGCATCTGAAGTGTCAGTCCAGGCCAGGGTTTGGACCTGGGCAAGAGAGCAAAGAGCTGATGTTCATCCTGACATGTGGGAGAAAGTTAATGGTGGGAAATTTATGGCAGGGTTTCTGCTTCCATTAAATAACAAATATGTGTTTCTTTCAGTGGACAACGGAACTGGTGCAAACACTCCTGTGAGGTAGGGACAGCAAATATCACCTAAGTATTGTGGGATGTCACATAGAGATAAAGAGATAAGAGTAGGGAAAAGACTTTGAAATACGTGACTGGTAATAGCAATTAACATGTTTGTGGGATTTACAGTTTACCACGCACCTTAACCTTCTTCTTCCACAAAATAGTGATAAGATTATTACCCACAACATAGGATTGCTGTGAGAATTAAATCTGTTTAAACTTGAGGGGAATCTGAAACAGTACCTGGTACATACAATATTATTATGTATTATGCATTTTAACATTATTTCTATCATTATTATTAGTTTTCATATTGCTCTGTGACTTTATGATCCCAATGTTACATATGAGAAAACTGAAATTTTCTAACTGTAGATTTTGTGGGTTTTTTGATACACCATACTATTTTAATAATAGTAGTTATTCCTATTATTACTAATACAGTTAGCATTTAATCAGTGTTGATTATGTGCTAAAACTTTTCATACAAGTTAATCCCCTTGAAACCTTGGTTCTATTACCTGAGGTATACAGTCTTATCTATATTTTAGTAATGAAATGACTGAAGCCCAGAGACCCTAAACAGATTTACCAAAGGCATGAAATTTTGGAGATGTTGGGCAGGGATTTGAACACAAACCACATCACCTAAAAAGCTTAAATCCTTAACTATTCTTGCTACTGTCTCCTAGCTCATTACAATCACTCTAAGATTTGCCAGTTTTCCAAATGAATCACCAGTTGACACAAGGATCAAATGGATGGGTCTTAGTGCACCTTGCATTCTTGCTCCAATCCTGATCTAACAAGGAAGAAACTTCAGATACCGTGGTCCACAGTCATCATCTTCAAAATACAATTCTTAGTCTTTGGCATGTAAATCTTAGCTTTGCTAGAGGCAGGGCTGGAGAGGGAAAAGCTATGAAGTAGCACCTGTGACCTGTACCTTGTAGATCAAGCACACCATCACAATAGTGCCAAATGTGTCTCCGGACAATGCCAACTGTCCCCTAATAGGGGGACAAATTACCCCTTGCTGAGAATGACTCGTCTGGATTTCCTTGTTAAAATGTTCACATCTATTTTGAGGCAGCAAGTTTTAACCAGTAGAGGGATTTAAACCCTGGTTATAAGGAAGGATTGGGTCCAGGTTAATTTGGGGAAGATGAAAAATGTCCATTGTAACAGGAATGGCTGCAGGCCACAGAGACAAACTTCAGCTTAAATCAGTTCAACAAAGCTTTGCCAAGTGCTGACCAGACTCTGGGCTACGGACTGGGGTTGTGAGAAGGAACCAGAAGACCCCCATCTCGAGATCCACCATCAGGCATCACCTCCCTCACACCCGCCTAAGGTCAGCTCTCCCGTAGTGAGGCTTTCTCAGGTGTTTAATTCCTAGGACTTGAGTTTGCCGACTCATCACTTGTTCTTCCTGTCTGAAGCTGTCTGGAGATGGGAACTGGATTTAAACTTTTAGTAAAAAGGCACAGAGTAGAAAATCTATGTTTCCCAAGGTCACAGCGACGGTTATCTCTAACTTCAAAAGCGTAGCACTCTACTCGGGTAGAAGCGAAACGTCATCCTCTGAGACAAAGACTGAAATTGTCTCACCTCCAAAGGGTTCTGCAGTTCTTTTAAAAGTTCATTAGCTTTTTGTTGGCTTTTTGTTGGTTTGTTTGTAGATTTGCTGTCATTTTTGTCTCTATTACTTTTTAAATATAACTTTAAGTGAGCTTGTTGTTTTCATTGCCTTAGAGTCAGACACTGAGTTCAAATCTTGACTCTGCTGCTATTCGTGTATCTTTGGGCCCCTTACTCAAACTCTGTGCCTCACTTCATCACCAGCTGGAAAAAACAGCACCAGTATCATTAAGCTAATTATGAAGATTAAGCCAACTATTATGTATTATACTCTGAGGATAGTTTCTGACACATAGTAAATACTCAGATGTCAACAGTAATTGTTAGTGTTATTACTACTGTTATTAACAGCTAACATTCAGGCATCCATTATGTGCCTACCTCTGCGCTAGTCACCCTAGATTTGTTATCTTTTCTGAATTTTCACAGAAATCCTATGATGCATTATTACTCTCTATACATTTTATTTTGTTTTATTTTTAAAGATTTTATTTATTTATTTCACAGAGAGAGAGACCTCAAGTAGGCAGAGAGACAGGCAGAGAGAGAGAGGGGGAAGCAGGCTCCCCGATGAGCAGAGAGCCCGATGGGGGGCTCGATCCCAGGACCCTGAGATCATGACCTGAGCTGAAGGCAGAGGCTTTAACCCACTGAGCCACCCAGGCCCCCTCTATATATTTTAGATGCAAAACCCGACATTCAAAAAAGTTAAAACTTGCCCAAAGTCATAGAGTTAGTAAGTGATGAATCCAAGAGCCTCATCTCAGAAAACGTAAGTTAACATGAATTAAGAGGATGAAACAGCAATTAGACATGTCACAAGGATGAGGAGGGCATTAAATGTAATGGTTAAAGGGGTGCCCAGGTTAAGCATCTGCCTTCTGCTCAGGTCATGACCTCAGGATCCTGGGATTGAGCCCCGAGTTGGGCTTCCTGCTCAGCAAGGAATCTGCTTCTCCCTCTTCCTCTCCCCTTGCTGCATGTTCACTCACTCTCTATCTCTCTCTCAAATAAATAAATAAAATCTTTAAGCATAATGGTTAAGAATGAAGTCTTCAGAGACAAGAAACCCTGGGCGTGTGGTGTCTTTTTGACAGGCTTCTTTCATAAACAGTTATTTTTTTTTTAATAAATGGTTAATTGTTTTTTCTAAATTCTGTGTCACCTGAAGGGGCATACTTCTGTTCTTAGGAAATTTCTGTTATAAGGGAGATTGTAAGGTAAAGGATATTGGGCAGAGAGTTTCAAAGATCCTTTAAAAAAAAAAAAAGCTTCACGTATTCATCCCCTCAGTGTATGTATATAATCACCAATGTGTATAATAACCATTATGGATTAAATTGTCCCAAATTCAAATGTTGAAGTCCTAACACCAGGACCTCAGAATGTGATCTTATTTGGAAGTAGGATTGTTGCAGATACAGTTAGTTAAGTTCAGATGAGATCATACTGGTGTGGTGTGGGCCCTAATCCAAATGACGGGTGTCCCTATAAAAGGGGGACATTTGCACACAGACAAGCACAGAGGGAAAATGATGTGAAGAGGCATACACATCAAGGTAACCATCCACCAGCCAAAGAGAGAGTTTGCAGCAGGTCCTTCCCTCACAACCCTCGGAGGGAACAACCCTGCTTTCAGGATTTTAGCCTCCAGAACTGTCAGACAACAATGCCTGATGGTTTCAACCGCCCAGTTTGTGGCGCTTTGTTCCAAGGGCCCTCGTGAACTAACACAATCTCCAGCTGTACCAGCCAGATAGTCCAGGTTCTGCTACAAAAACAAAAGGCACCCACGTCACAGGGGCCTGTTCTAACAAAGCAGTCTTTTTCTCTTACACAAAGTCTCTGCAGCTCCCCGGGGAGGCTGCTCTCCATGCCCTGGCTTAGCATTTCAGGTTGCTTCCAGCTGGCCACACCTTCAGCCCAACACGCTGCTTGAAGATTTTCCTCAGCATGAGACAGAGCACCAGAGGGTCTCACACTGGCGAGGAAATGTCCTTTCTGCCGTTGACTAGAATGTGGCCCTTTCCAGCTGGAAGGGGGGTGGTAAAGACAAGCATCCTGCTTCTGAGAACAGGAAATCCAGTAACGCCAGACCAACTACATGGTCAGTATAAGGCAGGCGACAGTTTGAAAGAACCGACATGGCTTTCACCCTTACAGAAATTACAGTGTAGAGGAATCACACTTGATACAGAAAAAACAAGTGCAGAAAGTATTCAAAGGGTGAGAAGTGGCCTGAAGGGAAGGAACGGGGACTTGATAATGAATAACAAAGGAGTGGAGGCTACAGAGGGTTATCCGAGGAGGTCCCTCTGAGGTGATGGTCAAGGTGAGGCTTCACAGAGGAGGAGGATCCATCTGTGCCAAGTGCCCAGCACAGGCATTTTCCCCCATGATGGTATTAAACATTCACACCGTGGTCACTGGGCACCCAGGGCTGTTCGTTCCACATGCTCTAAATAGAAAACTATATTTAACCCCATTTTTTGGCAGAGAAAGAAAGATACAGAGAGGCAGAATGATTACCAAATGTCACAGAGCTGGTTGTCAGCAGGGAGCGAAGATTCACCTCAGGCACTTTGGTCCTAGTGTCTGTGTGCTTAGTCACTGTGCCTACTGCCTACGTCTGAAGAGGCAGCTTGTTTTAAGAACTCAGTGAAGGGGGCGCCTGGGTGGCTCAGTCGTTAAGCGTCTGTCTGCCTTCGGCTCCGGTCATGATCCCAGGGTCCTGGAATCGAGCCCCGCATTGAGCCCCGCATCGAGCCCCGCATCGAGCCCCACATCGGGCTCCCTGCTCGGCAGGAAGCTTTCTTCTCCCGCTTCCATTCCCTCTGCTTGTGTTCCCTCTCTTGCTGTGTTTCTCTGTCAAATAAATAAAAATATCTTTAAAAAAAAAAAAAAGGAACTCAGTGAAGGACAGGATGGGCTCAGAGACTGAATCAAACAGTGGCCAGAGAGGTATTAGGGATCACATATGCTGGGACTGGATCGTGCAGGGCTTTCTAAGTTATTTATTTATTTTTTTTGCAAAAGTTCAAATTTAATCCTTGACGGGCAATTTGAAGCCACTTACCAGTTTTAAGAGGAGCTATAAAGTGAAACAATTTACATTTTAAAACACAGAGAATTGGATTGGCTCAAAACTAAAATCTGGAAACCTTCTAGATAGCTGAAATTAGACCTTGTATTTGTTTCCTGTCGCCACTCTGACAAATTAGCAAAACCTTGGTGCTTAAACGGCACACATTTATAATTTTGTAGTTCTATAGGTCAGCATCCCATATAGATCTCACAGAGCCGAGGTCAAGATGTGGGGTCTTTTCTGAAGGATCTGAGGGAAGATCAGTTTCTTTGCCTTTCCCATTTTCTTGAGGCTGCCTGATTTCCTTGGCTCATGCACCCTTTCCTTCATTCTCAAAACCAGCAACTTCAGACGATCTGGCCAAGGACTTCTTATTCAAGTACTCTAACTTTCTCTTCAGACTTCCCCTTTCACTTTGAATGACCCTAATGATTCTACTGGGCCTAGCTTAATCATGGAAAGTAATGTGTCTCTTCTAACATCAGCTGATAAACCTTAACTTCATCTGCAAACCTAATTTCCTCTTGTTCTGGAACGTCACACCTTCACAGGTTCCCAGGATTAGGATGTAGACTTCTTTGGAGGGCCATTATCTGCCTACCACACTCTTTAATGACAATCAAGAATGGTTTGACTTAATGAAGTACAGCCTAATCTTATAATGAACTTCTTGGCAACCATTCAAAACAAAAAAAGTTTATGACATAGAAAGATTTATGTGATAAAGTGCTATGTAATGTGAACTCCATCATCCCCCTCTATTGGATTTCTTCCAAACAGTAAGGTCATTAAGGACAGGTAAGGAAATGTTTGCTTTATTTACACCAATTAGGAAAACTACCAAGTGACAACAGAAGGTAAGTCAGGGTTTAGAATATCACCAACCGGCACCTTTGACCTAAATCCTTGCCCATAGGACCTCAGCCTTCCTTCTCTTTACAGACTCTTCTTGCATTATTCTAATACCCCTCTCTTTGTAGTCTCAAGAATTTCAAGTCAGTTCATTCTTTCCTCCTTTACCACATCAGTTCCCAAAAAACTTGTTGACCAAAATATACTTTTCTTAATAACCAATGTTTTCTTAATGATCAAGCTCATGATTCTTTTTATTCTACCAATTTAATCCTTTCTATTTTGTACACCAAAACATAAAAGTTAAAATAATATATCCCCTGGCACATATGAGCACCTTGACCACCTGCAGAGCCACCTAGAAAGTACACTTGCCAAAATATTAATCAGTCTTTCAATACCTCCTTATTATAATACAATTTCCCCCTCTGATTATCTATACATCTCTCCTGTTGCATGTGTTCCCAAGTTTTAGCTCCCAGTAGAGAGTAGTATTTCCCCACATTTCTTATTCCTGACCAACGTCAAAGTAAAAACAGGGTTTACATCATAGCACTTTGAGCATGACTTCACCAGGTAGGCGTGCTCGGATGTGTGTGGCAAAGTGCTCATGTACACATAGGTATAAATGCGTTCGGAAGAGTCCAGTGAGATACATACCACATCATGATCCATCATTACCTCAAGGTGGAGAATATAAATGAGGGTCAACTTTTTAGAACTTTCCCTCATTTTCAAAACAAATATGTATATAAAAAGAGAAAAAGTGATTTCCATTTGTAGATAAATTTGTATTTTAAGACAATTCGAGGTACTTGCTGCTCTACTCTGTTCTGGGCCTGACTCCTATTTCATGGCACTAACTGCCCCACACTCTGCCATCCCTCAGTCACAGGTCACACCGGACTCCGTCCTCGGATGTGTGAGCAGCACGGACCCTGATTAAATAAATGATAAACGAACGTTGAAAGCTAGTAAAATTACCATCAACAGATCCACAGGATGCTAGCGGCACCAAAACTCAATAAAGGGAAGAGTCCGTTTTTGCCTCATTCACTTTCTGAGGAACTCTGTTTGTACCTCATTGATTTTTCTCTCCTCATTGAATCATGTTTGCCTGCTCATTTAGTTTGGAGTTGTAGAGCCAGGGATTGTACATCTGTTTTTTATTTATGTTCCATACGTGTTCTTCCCCTTCAGTTTCTTAACCCTTTCTCTTAGAATAACCATAACTGCCACCTAACACCAGAAGCTGAGATGGGGGCCACCATTACTCAACAGAGCTTGCAAAATAATTTTGAAAACAGAATGCATGGCTGTATGTGATTTTTGCCCTGCCCTCTCCATTTTTTCCCACTCTACAGCAGTCCCTCAAATTCTTTAATTTCTTAGTTAAAAATTAGGTGCACCAACTTTTGCATTTTAAGGAGTTTATGGAGATGTTGGAGTGGCAAACACACTTAGGCGATAAAAACCAGACAAGTTTTACAGACTATAAAAAGGTGGCATTTACTGTCTCTGACATATAGTTATAAGAATCTTCTTAGCAAACTGGCCTTTATTTTCTGTAATCCTGAAGATCAGGCTGAGCTCAATAAATCTCGAACCCATCTAATATGTTAGCATTTGTCCTAGTTATTTCTACTTAAAAGATAGAATTGATTCACCCTCCTTCTTTAACATGTTTCATTTTTTCAGAGTAGTGCATCTTTTATGTGTCAGATTCATTCATTGCACAAAAATAATACCAAGTACTTCCCATAGGTTAACAATCTTCTACATGTTGAGAATAAATAAACCAAAAAGTGAGAGTCCCTGCCCCAAGAGAGTTTACATTTGAAAGGGCAGAGACATAGAATAAAAATATATTCTTGTAAATATACAGCTTATACCTAGAGAAGCAAAATGGCAAAAATAAAGCAGCATAAAGGCAACAAGAAATGCCAAACTTTGGGATGAGGTGAGTATGGATGTTACTCCTTTGGATGGTCACTGATGGGTTTAAAAGCGGCTGGCTGATTTTCCTAGTTGTGTTGATCCCTAAATATAAACACATTTAGAGTTCACCATTAAAAACTCTATAAACAAAAATATATATCTAAACTCCATGTCCTCAGAATTGCTGCCTATTGTCTCTGCTTCTCTTTTCCTTCAAAGCTACGTTTTATAAAGACAAGTCTACAGGCAATTCGTGTCTCTTTCCTCACTTCCCATTTAGCCTCAAAACCTCTGCAATATGACTATCTCCATCTTACCAGGGAAGCTGCTCCACCAAGATCATCAGTGACTTCCCAATGACCCAATTGCCTGAACTTCCCTTAACCTCTCTGGGTCATTTGTCACCAACCATCCCTTCCTCACTGAAATTCTCTCCACAATTCCAACACATGTTCTCCTACTTCTCCTCCCTTCTTGCTGACCTTTTTTCTCAGACTTCTTTGTAAGCTTTCCTTCCTTCATCCATTTGTCCCTTAACCTGGGTTTTCTAGAAAAGGGAACTAAGGCAAGATTTAAAGTATGATTACTTTATGAGATGATGCAAGCCCAGTCAGGGAGAGAGATGATTAAAGAAAAGCCTATGAGCAATAAAGATAAAGAGAAGTTTGCTCAATGGATGCACTGACTCAAGAAACTGGATTCTGGGAAGGCTGGTAGAAGAAATTTCCCTCAGAGTAGTTCACAAGAGAAAGGAAGTAAGAGGATATTTATCTGCTTAGCTCCTCATACCTTCTGTTTCCTCTTGGTGAGAGTCCCAGGGGTATTGACTTTCTGGAACTGGCTGATGACATCATTCAAACTCTTCAGTTTGCCAAAATGGTCCTTCCTCATCTCGTCCATCTTGGATGCTGCAATCAGAATGTCCTTTCTCACAGAGAACTAGAGCATTACTATAAAACCCTTCAGTGGCTCTCAATTTGCCAGCATCAGTATTATCTCACATATGATTCAGCTCAAGACTTTCCTAGCACACACATTCTGCTCCAGCCAGCTTTTCTAAGGGTAGATACATTGTGCAGACTCAGAGGTCTGATTCTGAGGTTCAGCAAATCTAGCACACCACTTTCTTATGTCTGGCTTTTGAACTAAAAATGATCTTCAGAATTTTAATTGTATATGCAAAAGAGACCGAAGTGGCCTCAGAGCCTGAAGTCATTAATATCTGGCGTTTTACAGAGAAGTGTGTCAAGCTCTGGTCTCCGTACTTTCTTTCTGTGTTACAGGGACAGTTAACAACCAACCTCCCCAAAGACAGTGTGACAAGCCCTCCAAGGACTAGCATTGCTGGACCTCCTCACTCTTGTCTCATGCTCTTGCCAATCCTGTGCCTTGAGCTCTTGTCTTGAATTTGCTCTATTCTTTTTCATTCCATGTCTTTGAAAATAGTTTCCACCCTATCTGAATAGAATTCACATTCCCCAGCCCCACTTTGTCTGCCTGAAAATATTCACAATTTAAGATCATGTTTCACTTTCTCCATGACTAGCCTCCCACACCACACTCAAAGCAGGGTCTCTTTTATTTCTACCTATAACTGTTTCTCCTACTCAAATTTGAATTTTTGAGTCCGACTCATACTAATAATAGCTAACACTTAGTGTGTGACAGTTGATTCGGTATGATTTACATAAATTAAGTCATTTTATAATCACAACAATCCATGAGATAAGTACTTCTATTATGCCCTATTTACAGGTAAAAAGAACAAAAACAAAAATAAAAACAAGTACACAAATGTTAAGTAACTTGCCCAACATCATGGTAGCTTAGACAAGCCGCTCCAGCTCCAAAGTGGACACTCAACCACTATGCTGTTCTCTCACTCAGTAGTAGCTCAAAAGTAAAATAGCAAAGACATTCTAAGTGAAGCTGAATTGAAAAACATCTCTGTAGTGGATTCTGAAATGGGATTTCTACTTTCCTAAATGAAGTGACATCAGCCAAGGTTGAGAAGCCTGCAGTAAGACTCACTCTAATAGACTTACCAGGCTCACCCTCAGGCAAGGGAGGGAGTAAAAAAATGCAGGCAAATTAGGAGAAACAGACTATGAAGCTGGAAGTTCACATTTTAAGGCCAAGATAAATATAAAATGATCAAGAGGAGTCTGACAAATATGGGTTTAACTAATAAATAGAACTTGAGACTATTGCAATAACTGTATCTCCTATTGGACAAGATCCAAGGCCATGGTTGAATGTCCTCTATAATATTCCCAGCATTCCTGTTGAATCCCTCCAATCATTGACAATTCACTGTTTCCCGAGGCATTCTATTGCAATTTCAAATGACCGAAATTATTAGAGAGTTGTTTATATTTTGACAGTATCTGTCCCTCTTTTACTTTTACTCATTTGCCCTGCTTCTGTTCCATAGAGACAAAGATAAGACATCTGATTAACTCTCCCACAAGAGAGAGATATTGTAGTCAGTCCTCAACTCATTCTGGCCTAGACTAAATGTCTCTAGTTTCTGCATTGTAGACCATGGTCCCATGTATCTCACCTGTCCAGTCATTTTCCTCTGGACTCACTCTCCTCTGCCAATGTCTCTTCTACTCCTGATATCCCAAACCAGAACACATTACAGTTTCAGGGTCTCGTCAGTGCTGAGACTAAAACTATCACTTCTGCACCAAAGAAGATAGTGCTCTGCTATCATCATAAGTCATCATCTTACTCTTCAGCAGATGGCCGTATGATACTGTTACTTCATATTAAGCTTTTGAGGACAGGAAACCTGACATTTCTTTCATTTTGTTTATCTTTTTTGTCTGCTTGTTTGTTGGTAGCGCTATGTCTAACTGTGGCTTACCCAATATCTATATGGCAGATAGTTTGGGATCTTTTTCAAAGAGAACATATAAAAAGTTATAGATGTGTGCTAGAGAATTTCATTTTCCTAAAGTAGCCCAATATTTCAACCTATTGAAAAGCACTTAAATTTCTGGCTCTGTTAAATTGGTCATTCCTCCATCTTCATTTCTCCGTTTGTTTGTGAGTGCACAGTAAATATGCTAAGAAGACATTCATGTGCTCATCAACGCAGGTGACCCTGGATGACTTTTTTAACAAAGTGTACACAACTCTCGGAGCCTAAAACTTAAGAGAGCGCATTTTTTATGAAGATTACCAAAGTAGCTTAGATGTCTCGCTTTTCAGACTGGCCTACTCTTAATTAGTGTAAATTATTGAGACTCTTCAGAAATTATATCAATGCAATTTGTCAGCAATCTGCAAAACGATTTGCTGTTGCATCTGGCACTAACAAGTGTACTTTACTTTTAAATGGTCTGGTGACAGTTGATAACTGTCATTCATTCAGATCCAGAGTGCACCTCCTGTCTTAAAGTGAGGCATTTTCAAATATGAGGCAATGGAATCAGCCAAGAGACTCTCGGATATATCCAGAGGATACCGTAACGAATTATTTATCCTGGTTGTTACTCTTGATATCATTGAGTACATATTAATCCAAAGTATCCTTCACTAAAATACGTTAGATATTTTTAAATTTCAGCTTTTTGTTAATAATATGATCCTTATATTTGTTGCTGGCACTTTTTGCTTCCCCCTGAATTGGCTTCTGCTCATTTTAGGGGGAGAGAAGCATTTTTCACCCTATGTAGATAATATTAAACCTACTTTCACAAAGGTAGTAGAGAAAGAGGGACAATTGGAAAGGGGTCGGCAGAGAGAAACATGGTCAGAATTTATGAAAATATTATTGGAAAATTGATGGGTCAGTTACTGCTATTTGTTTTTAAAACCAATAGATTCTGTTAAAGCAACATTTATGGTATATGAGAGGATTTCAAGAAGGCACTGAGGACAATACATAAGTAAGTAAGGCTTATAACCTGCACTCAAGAGGTTTCCAATCTATTGAAAGAAAGGAGAGATAAGCACTTATTAAGTTAGTGACAAATGAAGGAAAATACAAAACATACAACAATATAAGATGGTTGGCACAAAATTTATAGTCGGAGGAGATTCATACAGAGTTAATGTTATGAATTGAGGGGCTTGAGGTTGATCGACATTGACAAGATGCAGATGCAAACATTTTTATGAGGAAGAACTATTTGGGCAAGGTTTGGAAGGGATAGCTTAACTTCATAAGATGATAAACTATATAAGTGAGGAATAATAGAAACTAATAATTTATATTCTCTAATATTCCTCCTTCCATCAATAAATTTTTGATTCAAATTGAACATTCACTCAGCAGCAGTGACAACAAAAGACCTAGAAAAAGAAATATTCTGTCCTCTAAACAGATGAAAACTTAGAAGAAAAAGCAAATAAATAAGATTAAAGATGAGATAATAGTTACATAAAAATTTGTACATTTTGGGCGCCTGGGTGGCTCAGTTGGTTAAGCAACTGCCTTCGGCTCAGGTCATGATCCTGGAGTCCTGGGATCGAGTCCCACATCAGGCTCCCAGCTCCATGGGGAGTCTGCTTCTCCCTCTGACCTTCTCCCCTCTCGTGCTCTCTCTCACTGTCTCTATCTCCAATAAATAAATAAATAAAATCTTTTAAAAAAAAAATTTGTACATTTTTATGGAACCTGTAATATCAGTGGTAAAGCAAATGACATGATTAATTCACTTGGGGTTGAATTATATTGTATACACACACACACACACACACGTACATATATACGTTTATACTTGAAATGTTTACATTTGAATTATTCCAAGATTGGATTATGTGATATTTCATTTTAAATTCCTTGAAATTAGTTTCTTGGAACATGATTGTTGCTTCATTATCTTTTTCTTAAGAATGAAAAATTTATCCTCACCTTTTTTTTTTTTTTTTTGCATTGAGTTCCTATAAATCCTTTGTTTCATAGAAAATATATTATGGGCTGGGACCCTTTATGTTCTGTGTTTCAAGAATACTAATTGTTATTCAAGGGTCTCTTTAACATTCTGTATAATGAAGAATAGTATTACTCTTTAATCATTGCTTGATGGATTATAATCAGCATGTCTAGACAAAGTGAGTTCATGTTTTTCTCCCAAGAAAATTAACAAGCAACAATTATGCAGCTTGTCCACTTTTTCTGCAAAGGAAGCTTCAAAAGCTTCAGTAACTCAAGCTCTTAGAAGATGACAAATTGATCGATAATAATCTTCTGGCTTTAAATAGCTTCAAGGTATCCTCTGCATGTACACAGTTACTACTACCAATGAAGCTGCGACCTTAGATTTCCTTCAGCCTGTAATATTTTTCAACTGATAGAAGAATATTTGGTGTTAAAGGACATGGAGAATAACTTTATTTATGCCGAATGAACTATTCCTTTAATATACTGTTGTTTTGGTCCTAACACTTACCTTCAGTAATTTATTTTAAGGCAAGCCAATGAGATCATTGAAAAAAGGGATAAATGAATTTTATCTATACTAACAAAATTGGATCGTATCTAAAAGGTGAATCAATTATTCC
The DNA here is from genome assembly GCA_028646535.1 of Procyon lotor. Taxonomy (NCBI): domain Eukaryota; kingdom Metazoa; phylum Chordata; class Mammalia; order Carnivora; family Procyonidae; genus Procyon; species Procyon lotor. The sequence goes on along the minus strand of CM053608.1, from coordinate 39,532,449 downwards.
TTCTCTTTTCTTCCATTTGATTACTAAGATGTATGTCTTTATTTAAACAGCATAGATGGTAATTATTTTTCTCCCTTAAATATCCAAAGTTCTCCACAATTGCATAACGTAAGAGTAGACATGACCGTATTAGCAAAGAAAGCACAATCCAATGCAGTAGAAGCCATAACAAAAGTGTCAATATAACAAATATCTCCTGCTTGGAGACTTAGGAGAGATTTCATAGAGAAGATGACCTTTCAAAGTGATCTTTGAAGACTGAGTAATTGTTCACCAGTAAAGAAGGGAGAGAAGGATATACCTAAAGAGGTAAATGAGCATACTAATAAGGGATGACTACTTGGCATACTCAGAAAGGAACAAGTACTCCAGTTGTCTGTATGTCCTGATGTCTTAGGCAGGCTGGGCTACTATAACAAACTACCGTGGGGCATCTGGGTGGCTCAGTGGGTTAAAGCCTCTGCCTTCGGCTCAAGTCATGATCTCAGGGTCCTGGGATCGAGCCCCACATCGGGCTCTCTGCTCAGCCGGGAGCCTGCTTCCCCCTTTCTCTCTGCCTGCCTCTGTGCCTACTTGTGATCTCTCTTTCTGTCAAATAAATAAATAAAATCTTTACAAAAAATAAATAAATAAAACCAAAAAATGATAACAAACTACTGTACACTGAGTGACTTATAAACAACAGAAATTCTTTCTTCATAACTCTGGAGGTCCAAACTTGGAAGTCCAAGTTTGGGATGCCAACGTGGTTGGGTTCTGGTTTCAACCTCTTCCAGATTGCAACTGTCTGCATTCTTATTGTATTCTTACATATTGGAGAGCAGAGAGGGGAAACAAGCTCCTCAGTGTCTCTTATAAGAGCCCTAATTCCATTTACAAGAGCTTCACCCTCATGACCTCATCAAATCCAAATTACCTCCTAAAGGCCCCACCTCTTGATATCATCACATTGGAGAAGAGGGTTCCAACATATGATTTTGAATTTTGGGGGAACACAAATATTCACCTATACTACAATATACACCTATACCAAATCATTATGTTGTATACCCTAAATGTATACAACGTTATATGTCAGTTATATCTCAGTAAAACTAGAAGAAACCAAAATTCACCTGCTAACTCACTTAGAATTTATGCTTCAAGCAGAAGGAAAACAATGAAGATTTTTAGAAAACAGGACATGAAGTGGTGTATGCAGGGAAATAAATCATCTGAAATGTGGATGGAATAGATAATAGCATGTGTATGCATGTAGATATTTCTTAAAACGGTATTGTGAAATTTTGCATCAGACTTACAGTCTTGATCTTCCTGTACAGTTTTTTTGCCTTGGTTCACATGATCCACAAAACAGAGGTCTGGAAACAAACTGAAAGATCATTTGGTTCAGTGCTCTCACCTTCCAGATAAAGAAACTGAACAATAAAGCACCCCGAACTTGGTGGCTTAGAAGAAACACCGTTTATCTAATCCATGCATCTGTGGGTTGTGCTCTGACTGGTGAGCTGGGCTGGGTTCACTCATGGTTCCGGGGTCAGTTGCCAGAGTGATGGGAGGGGGCTAATCCACAATCATTCACCTGGCACGACGGCTCATCTCGGATCCTCATGGCCTCCCTAGCAGGTCAGCCTGGGTTCGTGGCTGGGCTCCAAGAGAATGAGAGGACATGTGCAAAAACTTCGTAAGGCCCATACCTGAAACCAGCTCTATGTGGCTTCTTCCATTCTGTCGGTCCAAGCAAGTGACAAAACCTGCTCAGATTCCAGGAGTGGAGAAAAAAGCCCCACCTCCCATCTCTGGATAGAAGGAGATGCAAAGAACCATGGGCTTTTTCTCTTTTTAACTCTACCTGTCAAACAGAAATTTTATGACTTGCAGTGCTATTTTTACTCCGAAGCAACTTCTGCATCGGTCTAGCCATTAAGAATACGAGAAATTAACTTTTTCAGTTTAAATTGAGTTATAGCCCTCCGTTGTTTCTATCCCTCACCTTATAACCCATATCCGTTTTTATCTCACAAATTTTAAAAATACTACACTTAAATGAGTAAGAATTAGTTTTCACGAATCATTACACACTATTTGTCCTTGCACACTTGTTGTGAAAGGTTTTCAGAAGAAGTGCAATGTTACTAACAGTTCTCTATGTTTCACCCAAGCCTGGTCAATTAACCTGTGTCCACCCGAAATCTTATCTCAACCCAGGAGAATAATCTTTGGATCTCTCTGCAGCCACCCAAACACAGCCCTCCTGTTTCCAAGGGTGCTCATTTGCAACTACGAGGAAGAGCATAAAAATATGAATGCAAATGTATTCTTCTCTTTTTTAAAAACAGATTTGGATCACTTTAGTATATTTTTGGAAAACTTTGTTCACTTCATCTTTTTGGCATTTCATTATACTTTACGATCACAAAGTCAACTCTCCTGCAACAAAGCGAAACATGGCCCTTTGAAATAAATGTTGTCATTAACAAGCCATGCCAGGCCTGGTGACAGATTTGCAGCTGTAATGAATAACGTTTCCCGCAAAGTTCTTCTGTCTGACAGTAGAGCTGTGACATTACTGCAGGCAACAGTGTTGAAAACTAAAAGATTGATTGATGCAAGTGGATAATTGAAACCTCAGTACTGTCACACGCGTGTCAGCCTAACAACCCAACTACTACTCTAAGATAATATTTATCATGATACAGCCTCTCTGTGAATAAAAAAAACCACATGTTGAAAAACGTAGACTCTATCCCATTTAATATGATTTAGAGGATGCCATTGTAGATGAGTCTGTCAGCAGCAATAAATTACACAGTGCTCAAACTTACTCAAAAACTCACCTTATAGTTGGAAATTAGTTCCTGCAATAAAATCCAGGCAAAGGAGGCAGCTTATTCTCTTTTAATAGCAAAGTACAGGATACATTCTTCTAGTTCATCTGTGATCAACCTTGCAGTGATCCAGCATTTTGGAAGCTGAATTTGAAAAAAATAAACAGGACAGAATCTTGCTAAAACTTTCTTTTCAAACCGTGTTTCTTCATGTCTGTTCCTTTGTGCCAGATATCCTTCTAAATACTTATAGTTCTCTATTTATATGGAAAACATATGTGCTTATAGAGAGAAATTATGTGGACAAATGTAGAACATACATTTTTGTAACTACTTCATATTCAACAGTTTAGAGGGAGAAATGGAATTATTATAGAGAGCAAAGATTGTAACCTGAGAATTACCTATTCACGTGGAAAAGGCAGGAACCCGGAGACCTCAGCTTTTCCAGCAAATTTGTGCCACTCTTTTGGGTTTGTTTATATAGAGATAGAGATAGAGATAGAGATAGAGATAGAGATAGAGATAGAGAGAGAGAGAGAGAGATAGAGAGAGAGAGAGAGATAGAGATAGAGATATATAGATTACACTAGTCATTATGAGACCAACCTGGGCCAGTTTACCTAGAATGTTGCCTAGATTTAAACTGAAAGTCTGGAGTGCCCTGTGGTTCAGATCATGATCCCAGGGTCCTGGGGACATGCTCCAAATTGAATCAGGCTCCCTGCTCAGCTGGGAACCTACAGCTTCTTACTCCCTCTCCTGCTCCCCCTGCTTGGGCTTGCTCTCTTACCCCCTCTCTGTCAAATAAATAAATAAAATGTTTTAAAAAATAAAAAATAAATAAGTAAATAAAACTGAAAGTCCCACATCTGGGGAAAAACTTCAGTCCCAGGCAGAGATGGCTAACCGTGTGCTAGAACTGTACTGTAGAACATGTAACTGGAAATCAGGAACCCCTTGTGTTATCACAGATTCTTTTTTTTTTTAATTTTTTTTTTAAGATTTTATTTATTTGACAGAGAGAAACACAGTGAGAGAGGGAACACAAGCAAAGGGAATGGTAGCGGGAGAAGTAGGCTTCCGGCAATGCAAGGAGCCCAATGCGGGGCTCGACCCCAGGACCCTGGGATCATGACCTGAGCTGAAGGCAGACGCTTAACGACTGAGCCACCCAGACACCCCTCATAGATTCTTTTAAAATGATGAAAAGTGTGGGTCTTTTCTTCAGAAAAAACGTATATACACATTCACAAAAGGTCCCATTAAATTTCAGAAGATCATCGACCCATTTATGAATTCCAGGTTAGTAACCAATCTACTGGTCATTCTTCCAGCTCTTTCCAGCTGACGCCATATCTATAATCAGTGAGAGGATCTTCTGTGCTTATTGTCAATTTGGCGTTTGCGTGGCACTGAACAAATACGAAAGGGCAGAATGAGCTCTGTCACCCCAGGGCTTTATAATTCCAAGAACACACAGAACAAGGAAAGTGACATTTTTTTCCAGTGAGTCTAAGGGGGGGGGGGGGGGGGATGGAGAAAATAGAATAAAAAAGGCTTTCAAAATATTTTTAATCACATTTTCCTTGTAGGTTCCTTGGCGCTGTTAATGTCAGACACCTCCCAACCTTTTCACCAGGTTTCTCATTTCCTGTTCCACTGTCCATCATAGCCTGCATGCCTTAAAACCTCTTCTTTTTTCCTTTGTTCAAGGATGGCCTTTTTTCAGCTTTTGTTTTACTTTCATTTTTTCTAAAATGATGTTCTATGTCTATATGTGCTTTCCTTTTTTTCCTAAACACTTTATTTTGGTTTTGGTAGCACCGCCTGGGTCACATTTTCGTCTCCTCGTTTACATCTATTTCCTTTTGACCTGACACAGAAGGTTATAGTGTATTCAGAATTCTGGAAGGGTCTCACCCTGGCACTGATATTTGAAAGTTCATAGTAAGCACATAGTTCTGCAATGTCTTACCAGAAGCCTGTTATTCAAGATTTATTTCAATTCTTTCTTACCCAACCCAACATGGATTTGGTTCCACTACCTTGGTCAGTCATGGCCTCTGATTCGATGTGTGCTCACTTATCTCCATGCCTCTGCCTCTGATATTCTCGTATGTCCATTCTTTAAATACCACACGGCCTTTAGTTTAAAATCGCCCATGGTTTGTTCACTCAATAAATATTTTCCGAGCACCTGCTATGGGCCAGGTACTGCTTAGTGTAAATTAGAAAAAAAGAAGAAGAAAAATAAAAGAAATTTTCATCTTTATGGAGTTTATCATTCTAGCATGAGAAACACTTAATGAACAGTGAACGTGATAAACAGGTAAATTATATAACGCTTTTAGAATACCTAAGTCTTTTGTCAAAAGGAAAAGAGCAGAATAAGAGACATTGGTAATGTCAGGAAGGCAGGATGGCAGTTTTAACTTTAACTTGAAGAAATAATTAAGTGAATAAGTGGCAGAGGCTTCCATAAAGTGTCAACCTTTGAGCAAAACCAGAAGGGCATGATGTCGTGGACATATCTATTTATAGATTTGTGGGTTCTTGAGCCTTCCACAGGTCAGAACTTGAGAATGCTTGCACTGGCTGTTTTTGGAGAGGAAGGATGTATAGCTGAAGAGCTTTCCTAGGCAAGTTTTCAAGATCTTATCCAGCAGCAACAGCCGGTATCTCGCTATCAGACTGCAACAGCCAACCCGCATTTACTCTTGCTAGATGGTGTCACGCCCCCAGTGACCTCCTGGGCTTTCAAACAGGAGGCTAGCTTTGCCCAACTCCCTCCTGAATCACTGGACTCAGATACAATACCACACATACAGAAGAACTTCAAGGACAGACTCTCTTTCCCTGTCCTTCTCATTGCTCAGCTCTGTGCCCCCAACACCTCCTTGGTTCCCTTTGATGGTCTGTATGCAGAAACTAATCACACTTTTTAAAATTAAATTCCTATTTGTCTGACTCATGAGGATGAGGATGTGTTTTTATCATTGCACCCCTAGCCATGATGCTTGATAAATATTTATTGAGTGAATGAATTGTGGAGTCCACCTAATAGTCTTTTATGTTTACAGATCTGAAAAACAAAGTCTAAAAAAGTAAAGGGATCTACCCTAAGTTGAGGAGAGAGTGAATATCATAGCCAGAAAATACTGGCAGTTAAAACAAGGTGAAATCGCCAACTCAGGAAAAGGAGTATCTATAGCAAATCATTTAAATGAGTACAGAACAACTTGTTCTGCCACCCAAAATTATGTGCTTATGTAGGAAAAGATGCTCCTAAAATAAACCACCTACTTGTGGATATCAGTCTCATTAACTTCTCTGATGAAAAGCACCTACCCAAGTGCTAGGGCATGTGAGGTCTTCAAAAAGCCTTTGCTCTCCAACTTATCTCATGTATCCTTAATTTATTTCCTTTATATCAGTCATTTGCAAGCCATTCACCCAACTCTTTCCTAGGACCCCTGAGAAACTATCCAGTCAATATAATAAGAACTCTCACCCCAGACAGTAGCATATTTTGAAACAGTATCTAAATTTTCAGTTGCAATGCAAAGCATATATATATATATGGAACAGAACAAGGAAAGTGATATATTGAGATATATATATCATATATATCACATATATATAATATATACATATATATATTATGCGTAGCATAACCAGACATTCGACCTGCCACCACTGTGCAAACCTCTCCCACTGTAGTCCAGGCCCAGAACGTTGTCAAGCAAGTATGTGTCTGAAATGTGCTTGTTTTCCATTAGCTTTTGTTTTCCTAGAGGTCTTGCTCTGCCCTCTTGCCTCTCCATTTCTGGGACAATCTTATTGTGTATCAAACAAACCTATAACTTCCATTTTTACAGGAAGCTGCCATGGGGTTCACAATTCTGGGAGATGTTCCTTGACTATCTATTCCCCACATGGACCAAATTGAGTATGCCGTATCCCTGCTTTGTTTCAGTTTCTGATTATTGTCCCACTCCCCAGCCCAGCCCGCTAAGTCGAAGGTCATTCACTCCTATCTGGGTTTAATTCAATCTCCTTCCGTTATTGCATACCACCCATCCACAGGGAATCACATCTCCTTCTCTGCTCTAGCCTGCTTTATAAACTTGACCAATTCATCCGTATGGAGAGTTGTCATTCTTTCTTTCTTCAAGCTCAGTATCCCTTCCCAACTTGTCATATAAATTTCTTACGTAGGCAAATAAAACTAAGTCTGATTAATTTAAGGGGGGAAAAAAGGAAGGAATTTATTGGATAGTACATGGTGATTCACAAAACTGAAGGGATGGCCGAGCAATAGCTTTCAGAATAAATAGGAACCAGGAAGCTTCTGGTATCTGGTATCTGGATCTATTAAGTTATATCTTCGAGATACCACTATGAGATTAATCACTACGGTAGGCAGAATAATGTCCCCTCCCCCAAAGATATCTACACTCCAATCCCTGGAACCTGTAAATATGTTGTTTTACATGACAGGAGGAGCTTTGCAGATGTGATTAAGGATATGAACCTTCAGATAGATTACCCAGGATATCCTAGAAGGCTCAATGGAATCACAAATCCTTAAACTGGAGAACTTCTTCTGGCTCAGTTAAAAAGAGAGAAAGAGTTGGTAATAATGGAAGAAAGGACAGAGGGATGTGATATTAACTGGTTTTGAATATGGAGAAAGGGCATCATGAGCCACAGAATGAAGGGAGTCTTCAGGAGCCAGAAAGGGCAAGGAAACGCCTTCTCCCTAGAGTTTCCAGAAAAGAGCACATCCTGGCCAACCCCTGGGTTTTAGCGCAGTGAAGCTTGTGTCTGCCTCTGCCCCACAGAATTGTAAGATAATATATTCATGTTGTTTTAAGCCTCTAAATTTGTGGTAACATATTGTAGCAGCAATAGAAAACAAACGATTATAATCAGCTTCAGGAGAACTTCTACAAAAGACAAATCACAACTTTCACCTCCAACCCCCGAAAAAAAAGACTGAGCACATTCAGAATTTTGGAAGCAATACAAATCACATATGGGTGGTCTGCTCTGGCCCATTTCTGGCACGGGTGAGAGCATTGCCTGATCTCCGATGTCTAGACCTTTTTGATACAGCAGATATTACCGTGCTCAAAATGTCTATGTGGATTGGAATTATTTACGGGATTTATACTAAGCTCCGAGAAAAGAAATAAAGTATAGACCTCCAAAATTTTAGAATGAAACAGTATTCCCTTTGAAAGTACTTCTTTCCCCTGGAAAATGGTTCCTGACTTCTCCCAGGGCCTGAAAGATACTGAACACCAGCCTGGGGTCGCCGGGCAATGGTAATCAGGGCTGTTCATGAGCTAAGTGCTACCTGTCCTACTTCGTCACTAGGTTGGGCAGTCCGAGTACACATGGGGCAGGACCACACAGGCTCTGAAAGCCCAGTGAAGTGCCGGAGCAGGTGGTTCTCACTCAGTGACGGTCTCTAGACACACCGTCATCTCACCTTCAATGCCACCTGTGGCCTGCTGGCTAGGACTCCGTGGGACTTGGCAAGGAAGGAAAACCAATATCTTAACCTCGAGGTGGTTCTGAAGAAAATGCTGGCACCTAGCAGAAGTTTATTGCTATGGGGTAAATTCCTCACTCTAATGCCCTTTCAAGATGAGTGCGTGAAGCAGCATGACTAGAAGATTGTGACAAAATTCGAAAAAGGACTGTGTAGCTCTGGGCTACAGGACATATCTGCTGCTTCTCCCTGTGAGCATTACCTCTCATATTGCCAACTTCACACTGCTTTCCCCTTTGAGGACAGAGTCCCCTCCTGTTAAAAAAAATGTGTCCAGACGTCTCAGCAAAGTACTCTGCCTTCTCTAGGACAAGCAACACCCTTATGGGCAAAACCCTGAAAAAACGGTTCATCAACTTCTCCTCCTAAGATTCCTGGAGCTACCTGATTCTTGATTTTTCTCTGGCCTGGATTTTTTTTTTTTTCTTTTCCTTCAGTCATGTAAGTTATTGCTTATCTTACTAGTTAATTCTTTTTAAAAAAAAAATAAAAGTTATTTGTTATTGTTGTTGTTGCTTGCTGCTAATGAATTCTCACTTCTACATTTATCTAAGCTGTGCATAAAAGAAAGTGTATTTTATACAATGACTCCAGATCCATTCGAAAGGAAGAGTGCCCAGCCTCGGGTGCACTGTGGCAATTCACGTACTGGGAACTACCTACCTACATGGGAAGCATCTTCTCGGGGGTATGTGGGGGATGGGGGGAAATGAAACAAGATGGGATCAGGAGGGAGACAAACCATAAGAGACTCCTAAACTCACGAAACAAACTGAGGGTTGCTGGGGGGTAGGGGAGGATAAGGGTAGGGTGGCTAGGTTATGGACACTGGGGAGGGTATGTGCTATGGTAAGTGCTATGAAATGGGTAAGCCTGACGATTCATAGACATGTACCCCTGGGGCAAATAATACATTATATGTTAATAAAAAATATAAATAAATAAATAAATAAATAAATAAATAAATAAATAAATAAGAATATGGCAGCAAACTTATGCAGAGGGAAAAAAAAGACTGATGATTCACAGACCTGTATCCCTGAAACAAATAATACATTATACGTTAATATAATTAAATAGATAGATGATAGATAGATGACAGATAGATAGATAGATGATAGATAGATAGATAGATAGATAGATAGATAGATGATAGATAAATAGATAGATAGATAGATAGATAGATAGATAGATAGATAGATAGATAGATAGATAGATAGATAAGACAGGTATATACAAAATAAAGTTCAATTTAATCTTATTTTTCCATTAGTATTATTTTAACCCTTTTATTTTTCCTAAATTGTTTTGTTGTTTTCACTTTGCTGGTGGCACAAACATGTACTTAGTTCATCTATTAGATAATCATTTAACTCCTCAAAATTTAGGGGCACCTGGGTGGCTCAGTCATTAAGCATCTGCCTTCAGCTCAGGTCATGATCCCAGAGTCCTGGGATCAAGCCCCACATCAGAATTCCTGCTCAGCGAGGAATCTGCTTCTCCCTCTCTCCCTGCCCCTCCCCCTGCTTGCATATTCTCTCTTTCTCTCTCTCTTTGTCAAATAAATAATTTTTTAAAAAACCCTCAAAATTTAACGATTCTGCCAAATCTCTCAAACACGATGATTTTGTCAAATGAAATGATTTCCTATAGCAACTTCCTGTCCAATTTTTTCTTTTTTTAGAATAGATCTGATCAGGAAATTTATAAATCTGAATCTGAGCAAACTGTATGTAACTGAGAAGTTTTCCCAGAATGCTCACAGTGATGCTTTCTATCTAGATGGGAAATTCTCTGATGTAACATGTAAAGAAAGGCACCTATTGCCAGTAATGCTGATATTCTGAATGTCTAGTTTTAGAGAAAGAAGTGGAATGTGGGTGAGTCATTTTTAAGATTGATTTGGGGAACAATAAATGTGGCTGTACCTGTTAGGTACAGGTAATATATTTTGCTCAGATTTCTCTTATTCACTTTCTTCGGTTAGAAGAAAAACATATCTCTCATTTTCTCTGGCCTCCATCCCTTCTTCAAAAGCCCCAAGTCTAATGTAGCACCTACAGAATTTTGTCTAAGACAAGAAAACCTACATCCACAGCAACACCACACACAGGTCACTATTAACTTACGATACTTCCAACCATTTACAGAGAGTCTCCTGAGGTTGGAAGACACTTGGAACCTTACCGTTATTGGGGGTCCCTTTTGCCCCCCACAAATGGCCACAGCTGCAGATAATCACACAGTGCTCTGCATTCTCTCTCTTCATTCTCTCCCCCCTCCTCTGGGACAGCAACAACGAGAGTGAGGAAATAGGAGTCACGAACGCTATGATAACAATTCAGGGATAGCCCAAAACTCCCTGCCACATGCTTTCTCTCTTCCCAGAGGTAGCACTTTTGCTAACCCATGTCATATACCTCTCTACTAGACTTGGTGGGAGTGCACATGGAAGGGCCTCTGAGTCAGAGCATGTACAGCTCTGATACTTAACCCATCTTTGGTCAATACATAAAATATAACCCACTAAGGAAGCCACTCACTCTACCCATAATATCCAATTTAGCCAAGGACATTTGTGAGGGGGTTTTTAGACCTTACCTAGAACAAAGTCTTTTAAGTTATGCATGATATAACACTTTAGTGATAAATACTAATTTTATAAGTAAGACACCAAGCTGCATATCAGTTAGTGGCTAAACTTCTTCCCCAAGATTCTTATATGGCTCCACATAACATTATCCATGTGGATGTCAATATGTGTAAAACACAGGGTCCTAGGTTTTCCAGAATGGTAGACTTTCCCAGGCCTATAGGCCAGAGCCACATCTCTCCACCCCAGCCATAAGCTGATCCTGGCTGTTCCTTGTCTGACAAAGGATCTGAGTGCCAGGACACAATCTTTGAGTCAAAAGTGTGAGAGGTTTGGGTTTATAAGATTGGATATTTGACTCTCCACTCACAGTAACATGAATCTTCCAAGATGTTTGCAATTATCTAATGTTTTTGAAGACAGAACCAGTGGTGTATAGGGAGGGTATAATGGGTTAAATAATGTCTCACTCCCCCCCCAAGAAATATATCCCCTTCCTAATCTATGGAACTTTTGAATAGTACCTTTTATAGCTAAAGAGCAAATATTACTTCCCAAGAAGTGATACTTAATCATTCCTCTTGAAAGGAAGAATCTGTCCTGGGTTAGACAGGTGGGCCCTAAATGTCATCACATGCGTCCTATGACAGAAAGGCGGGGTGAGTTTTGACACAGAGAAGAGCAGGAGGCAAGGTGACCACAGAGACAGAGATTGCGTCATGCAGCTGGAAGCCCAGGGAGGCTTAGTCAGCCACCGGAAGCTAGCAGAGAAAAGGAACCAATTCCCTCCTAGAGCCTCAGTGGGAACACGGTCCTGGTGACACCTGGACCTCAGGCTTCTGGCCTCTACAATGGTGAAAGAGTACATTTCAGCAGTTTTACACCACCAAGCTCTGAACAATTTGTTACAGCAGCCCCAGGAATCAAATACAGGGGATGAAAAAGTCTTTTCTGGACTTGTGTTCGTACTTTGTTCCATACCCTCCAAGAGCATTAGAAAAGACATTTGACCAGTGACAGTTTCAACATTATCCCTCAAGGTAATTAAAATCTCTCATGCTTTGAAAAGGCTTGCCAACACATAATTGCCATCACTTGCAAATAGCTGATGCTCCCCGATGGGGGCTGGTAGGGATGTCAGGGATGTGCAGGAGCACCTCCTGAACTGGAAAATTTCTCTTAATGGAGTTTTGTTTATCCTTGTATTTCTATGCTAATGAAAATACCTTAAATAAAATACCAAATATCACTGTCTTTCTAGCCAGCAAGCAAACATATCCTCAATTTCGAGTATCATGTATTGTTCAGAATTAATTTTTTTTCAATCTTTAGAAATACATAACCAACCCAATTATGCCACATTTCTTCCAACCACCACAATCAGCAGTACCCGAGCTATAATGCATTAACAAAAGGCCACTCATTCTGATGCATCAAGTCACTGATTTCTTAAAGATTCCTTCCCATTAGGTTACAGGGACTCCATCTCTATAAAGTGCTACTCCCCTTTCAACCAGCCCACATGCTATTCAAGAAGGAAAAATATCAGGTCCACCACCCCATGACTCGTTCCTTCTCTAGATCTCGTTCATTCCTCAAATGTCAAGGAATCTCCAAAGTCAAAACTGTTGATATTTCACATGCTGGTCCTTCCTGACTCTATCACAACCTATATGCTGGAATACATTAAGAAATTCTTCCTGATCTCCTGGCTTCTATTCAACTGTATACATAAGAACACAAGACAATACATGTAGTTTGATCAGATACCACTCAACTATAATTGCAAATATAAACAATATAACATATGACATACATTGGAATTTTTCCTCATCAGTACACATCTCCTCAAATGTGCAGTACCTACACAAAGACCTGTACCGGTTCCCCTCATTTGTTTAAACTGCAGAGGTCAAGTTGAAGTGGATTAGTAGGACGTCAAGATATGGGATGCTAGTTGCTTTGATTTTTCTAAAAACCAAGAACTCTCTTGAAGAGCTTGTCCAGAGTCTGGTACAATGTGACTAGAATATTAGGAAAACCTTGACAAGGAAGTCTTCTAGGAGACAAAAAGCTTTAACATCAAGTAAAAGGAAATATATAGGTATTAGAGGTCATCTTTATAGAAAATAAAAGTCAAGCGAAGAAAGAAAACAGAAAAAATACTAAAATGGCATGATTAAGGAAGGCTAGAAATCCAACTTTTATGTTATCAAGTGCCACTAATTTAGAATGGTGATTTTCAAACTTCAATGTTCACACAAATTGTTAGGGGACCTTGTTAAAATGCAGGTTTTCATTCAGTATACCTGAGGTTGTGCCTGAGAGTCTGCATTTACAACAAGCTCTCAGGGGATAGTGATCTAAGGACCGCACCATGAGAAGGAAAGCTTTCTAGCATATGTGGAGGTTTGAAATAGTGTACTACCTTTTTCCAGTTAATTATGACAGCACATATGCTGCTCTTGGGTCTTGATTAGTTCAGCACACTCAACTACATGCTTCTCTACAAGCTTAGAAGAACAATATTGAAAGCTGATGCCCTGGGCCATCTGCCAGGGCAGATTCCCAATTAGGTTGTATATTCTTTCCATTAGAAGTTGTTATGTTACAAGATATCCCTGATCAAGCTCTCTGGTTGATCAAATCACAGTGACTTGTGCCTGAAGGTGGATGGCCAAGAAGGTAAGAAAATGCCTGAGGAATTCACACTGGTCACAAGCCATTAGCATGAGTTAATAGCATATAAAAGAAAGGGAATCTTTTTCTCTTCTAGAAAGCAGCCATTACAGAATCTTGGTCATTGAACTTGTTCTTTACTGAACTGTCCCTGCCAAAGTATTGGCTAGAAGCTTTATCTTGCAAGGATATGTGGAGAAGGAACTAGAGTTAATTTTGACTCAGAAAATTGAAAATACTTGTAAAAGATTATAAAATGCTATTCTATTAAGCATAATTTCTTCAAATTTTCTATATTTCTGTGGAAAGAGCCCAAGAAGTTTTAATGAAGAGCCATACTGAACAGAAATTTCTTAGTTGTGTTTCAAAATTCAAAGGAGTTTCTGATTTTAAATCAAACCATTACTGCAGGGGCACTTGGGTAGCTTGGTCAATTAAGTGTCTGCCTTTGGCTCAGGTCATGATCTTGGGGTCCTGGGATCAAGCTCCACATTGGGCTCCCTGCTCAGTGAGGAGTCTGCTTCTCCCTCTCCCCTCAGCCCCTTAGCCTTCTCTCTCTCTCTCTCTCTCTCTCTCTCTCTCGCTTTCCCTCTCAAATAAATAAATTAAAATCTTTTTTAAAAAATCTTAACAAAAAAATTAAAAATGAAAAAATAATTACTGCAATAATCACAGTTTTATGCCACTGACAGTGGTCTGGTGATATCTCAGGTGAATTTGCTCTGTCAGTGATACCTAATCTGAGTATTAGCAAAGGAAGACATGGAAAGAAGGAGAGAGGACTTAACACTTCACACTGGACTTAACACCAGTTCTTCCCACTGGGTCAGAACAGGGGCAGAGGTGTGGGACAGCGGATGATAGAAACCCCTAAAGGCTTGTTCTCAGCATAAACAGTGTGACAACTCTCAAAGTTTCCCATATAAGAAGTAAGATTATTATTTTTTATTATGTTATCCTTGAATCACCTTATACTATAAATTATAGCATTTTAATATCCTGAAACTGAAGTGAGAAATCTCAAAGGATAAAACTGAGGCTCAAATGTTAAGTAATTTGGTGAAAAGAGATGCCGGTGACAGACAAAGCCAGATGGGGAAGCCAGATTTCTCAAGTCCGGGTTCTCTTCACCTTCAGCCAGACTAACCTTCAATGGATCTGTTCACCTTTGACAAATAGAAACAATCCCCCCAAGTCTATATGGTGGCAATACGCCTTCCTCTCTCCACCCAGACTTGACTAAGACAACCCCAACATACTGTGGATATTAATGTGCCCACGCTACCGTTCACATATTCCTACCACCAAATTCCTCTTTGGGAGCCCCTGTAGCTGCAGGCCGAAGCTGACCTGCTGCATTGGCACAAATGAGAGCTGAGTCCTGCGAGTTCCTAGGTACGTACGAACAAGTACGATGTTACTGTGAGAGCACAGGAAAATATTCTTAGCAACTGCAAAAGCTTTAGAAGCATTTTCTGTCTAATTAGTGTTGTTCAATATATTTGAAGACCACAGCTCCCAAAAACTCTTAAGAGCCATGAAATAAAAGAAACGCTGACTGGTCTGTAGCTAGCATAACCAGGAGAGGAGTTGGATGTTTCTCACCCACCAATAGGACACAGTCACAGTCTCATAGAATGATGTTTCCTACTAGGTAAGGGATTGTGTCCTTCCCCGGTGTTGGACAAGGAGTGACTGTTACATGCCTTGAAGTTCTGCAGTGGTTTGTGTAGGCTGTCATGTGAGTGTACAATGGGAAAAAGAGAGAGAGAAAGTTAAATGCAAATAATTTTACAGTATTAAAAATTATCTTCTTGGAGTGTCTATTCTTTCCTAGCCTTTTTAATCTATTTCCCAACACAGCATTTTCCTCCTTTTCTAAGTTCATCTTCTTTGCCTCAGAGTTAATAGCAATGTCCATTTAACATCAAATCTCCAAGAATTCATTATATGGGTCATCACTGTGTGCTTTGGAGAATTCAACCTTCCTGAACTGTGAGTCAATTTCAATTCCTCAATATCTATGCAAAACAGTTGCTAAATGCTGGTAATATAGAAAATGAAACACACTCAATCATCATTTGGAATTCTTTTATGAAAGAGACGATGAGTGAAAATTTAAATCCACACAATTGTCATAAGCTCAAATATCTGCTCTGCTTATAATTATCGCAATCTTTTATAGCTAACAGGATGATCATTAGGAACAGATAATTTAATAGCGTGCACTCATTAATTGTTCCTAGATGCACTTTCTTGACCTTTCAGTGAAAATAATTTCTTCTAGGGAGAAAGCTGGAGAGTCGATAGTTGGGTGTTTGGGACATGTTTTCAGGGTTGGTCCAGAAGAACCAAGGAAAAGATAAAAGGAAGTCAGGGACTAGCTGATCTGCAGCAAGACGTGTCGGATGATGAAAAAAGATTATGACATATTGAGTTACTGTCACTGTTTATTAAGAGGAGGATGCATAACTTAGCATTTCGTACTAAAATTTCATTATATAAGGAAACCTAGAGTTACTGAGGAAGGGCCATCAAGCTCATCTCCTGGAATTATTTCCTTTTTGGCACAATCCAGACTGATTACCATCACTCATATCTGACTCATCAGGGAAAAGTCTTTTTCTATTATTGTCATTGCATCAACTTTAATTAAATGTATTCAATTATTGTGTAATAGGAGATGTTTTATTAATAACTGTGCAAATTATCATGGAAAAATGTCCTTTTCAATAATGCCCTCAAATCAAATTCACAGGGGGAAAAAAAAAAAGACTTGACTCTGAGTCCAGGTTTAGCACAGGGAAAAAAGCTGGAGTCCTCAGTGTTCACATCTCATTGTCGAATAATGTCTCCACCATAATTATTGCCACCATCAGTGATCACCAGTAGCTGACATTATGAAAAATATGACCTAACAAAGCTCCAATCTACTACAGCGACATTGCCCTCTTGTAATTCGTGTCCCTTGAAAGCACAGAGTTCAGCTTTACCAGTGAAAACCTATTTGCTTCTCCGTTCTTTGTTCAAGTGCAATTAAGTTAAGAAACGTTGCTATTTTTGTTTTTAATTACAACATTAGTGCACCAGGTAATGAATGTCTAGTATAATTTCAATATTCTAACAAATAAAATTAAAATTTTATTATTTAAATTACTGTAATAAAACAAACATATTTGGTATGATCAGTTTTTTCACCTATGAGGTCCTCTGCTCAAAGAAAAATGGGAGGAATATTCAAAGCTTTAATAAAACTACCAATTAGCATTCCAATTGCTGTAATTTTAAAAAGAAAAAGTATTAGTCGAAAATGGTTATTCTACATAAACAACTTTGCATATACTTTCAACATTTTAACAATATTATGAGCCCTATTTATAATATCTTAACCTTGTATTTTTAAACAGAAAACTCCTGGAGGGAAAAAAAGCATATAACCTTCTTCCTTGCTTTCTTCTATCCCAAAATGGAGTTACAGTTTTAAATCATATTTAATGGGAATGAACTGTTTATATTATTACAATAATGAGAAATGGGCTTAAAGAATGGAATGTGGAGTTTTAAATTAATATTTTCCCTCTAATGATCAAGCCACTGTTGAATACACTAATCCACTCATGCTGTCAGATCCATTATCTGCAATTATATTTTATTCAAGTATAAGCCCAGCACTAAACCCAAAGCTACTGAAATGAAAAGATAAAATTTCCAAATCCTAAATAAATAGCATATCAAACTGATCCATTGGGCAATTGGTTCTCTACTATTTTAAAATAAGGTGGAGTTACGGAGGAAAAAATTCTTATTTTGAAATCAATGAGACTTCTCCATATACAGCTCTATAAACTCTGGTATGTTCTTTAATCCTGTTGAGGTTATACAATGCATAGAACTACTGGAAATAACACACAAGATATATCTGATTCAAGATGACTAACCAGGCAAGCATTTATCTCTTCTCAATCCCTAATTCCATTAAAATGATGCAACACAGATAATAAATTTCTAGCAATGCTGAAAGTCTGGGATGGTGTTACCAATTGATCAGAATAGTTTTCTTTCTAGAAAACATAAGACAGATGACACAGGATAAGAAAACCTAAGAGTGCCAAGGGAATAATGAAAGTGTTTTTAACAGAAAAATAAGGGCACCACCTCAAAGTGAATGCTGAGAGCAGAAACTAAAAAATGTCCTCATGCATGAATAAAGGAGAAGAACTGTGAAAAGGAATGATTAGTGAGAAGTCCACCAGGTAATTGGTTGAAGAACAAAGCAGTTGACTCCTGGTTCAACCCTCGGAAAATCTGACATGGGGTACATATCTATAGTATAGGCAATAGAGTGGGGGGAAAAAAAGAAAGTGCTCCTAGGTAGCTTATAACCATCACCCAAGACAAGGAGTCAAAACAGCTTCATTTTCAAATGATGCACCAAGACCCATAAACATACATGCACATATTCCTCTGTGTGAGCTGATTATACTACATTCCCCCATTTACACTTGTTCCCCAGAGAAAAGATTCTCACGTGTGCAGAGAAAATACATTCTAGCCAACAATTTTGATCTGTCAAGATCCTCACCTACAAATAAGAATAACCATGAATGAATAGACATTTGAAGAGAAATAACAACATACAACAGGCAAATAAACCTGAAATAGGAAAACGAAATGACCAACAAAATCTTAATATAGGAAAGAAAAGAATTATGAAGTCCAGAAAAACTAATAGATATTTGAGAGGATAGTGCATTCATTAAAAAAATAATAATAAAACAAACTGCAGTGAAAAATAAGTAGTAGAGTACTCAAAAATTCTGAAAAGAATTACTGAAATAAGAATTAAATAGACATGTGCTAAATAGATCTTACACAGTTGGAGATTTAATTAAAGATCTGAGAAACCAAATGAAGGAATTCTATCAGAAGCCATTGCAAAGAAGGAGGAGGAGGACGAGGAGGACGAGGAGGAGGAGGAGAAGGAGAAGAAGAGGAAGATGGAGACATTCTAAATGGACAAAGGAATGAAAAACATAAAATTGAAAGAAAAGGATGTGGAGGGGCACCTGGGTAGCTCTGTCAGTTAAGTATCTGACTCTTGTTTTTAGCTCAGGTCATAATCTCAGGGTTAGGGGAGGGAGCCCCATGTCAGGCTCCACACTTAGCATGGTATCTGCTTGAAATTCTTTCCCCTCCTTCTTCCTTCCTCACACCCTCTCTCTCTCTTGCCCTTCCTCTCAAATAAATAAATAAATAAAATCTTTTAAAAAAAAGGTAATTTTTCTGGGGACATAAGTGCACACATCCATCAAAAGGTGAGTACTGGGATATTTATATAAGCCTTACCTTTAACAATCCAAACCTGGAAACAACCTAGCTGTCCATCAACAGGAGAGAAGAGAAATAAATCCTCATAAATGTGTACAAGGGAATACTACACAGCATTTTTTAAAAAATCAACTAATGATAAGTGCAACGATGTGGATAAATCTCACTAAATGATGATGAGTCATAAAAAGCCAGACAATAAAGAGTACATATAGGATTCCATTTATTTGTGAGTCAGGGACAGACAAAACTAATTGATGATGAAAGGAGTCACTATACTGCATATCTCTGAGAGATGAGAACAGCAACTAAGAAAGAACATAAGGGGAACTTCTGAAAAGTGATCTTTGGGTGTTTTCATGGATATGTGCATATATGTAAAATTTCAAGTTATACATTTTACAATATTTACATTTACCTCAATAAAAAGCTATTACAAAGTCCAATTTGCCAAGAAAATAGAATAGTCACAAACCTTTTTGTAACAAAGAGCTTTCAGTAATCACTGTAAATATTTTTGTATCTTTTGGTTCATCTACAAGCATAACATGTAGTTAAAATTTTTAAAGACAAATAATGCAGGTCATGTGTTTATTATATGTGATTTCTACACTCAAGAAATGATAGCTCTTTATCATACTTTAAAATTTAATGACTCATTCTGGTCAAGAGAATTAGTTAATAGAAATGTTCACACAGTAAATAATACTCAAGAGACTTTAAAATGCTTATATGGTCATTATTTTCTCAAAATCTTACTAAACCTCTGCACCAGTTTGCATGTCTTATTTCTGTTCTGAAAATGAGTTAACCAGGCTTCACATGTTCAGTGATCTGACAGAAAACTACGCTGTCTAGAGTGTAACTCATATCTGCTGTTTTCAAGACCATTCATATTTCCACTCTCCATGCTGTGAAAATGTACTGAAACATGTAAGTGAAATACTATTTCTCTTGTCTTGGATCATGAAGTAGAAAGATCCCATCAAAGTTAAATATGCCAACTAATGAGGATTTGTTTTCTGTATTGCCTCTGAGCCATTGATATTTGGCCACCACCTCGCTCATGCTGTTCTAATAATTCACACCTTCAGTGAACATCTGGAAAACATAGGGAATTCCAGAAATTAGAATGGCTGCTTGTCCTTTAGCGAAGTAGACACTTAGGTGAGCACATCTTCTAGTAGAAAATGTGGAACCTGAACAAGTAGCGAAGAGATATATTTCCATAAGTTCTAGCTGATAGTCTGTGAATTCTGAGCACTGGAACTTATAATGGATTTCAAGGTCATGGGTAATATGACATTGTTAGGCATATTTAATAATCAAGATTTTCAGAGAAAACTGAAGATAAAATAGGAAAATGGCAATTGTCAGCATTCCAGCATGGTTGATTTCCTTCACTTAACTATGAAATGCTAACATAAAACAAAAAGGTCAGATAAAAGTTCTCTAATAACTTGGAATTCCAAGAGGTCATTATGTGAACCTTTGTGAACACAAAAACTAATAAAGATAATAGGGAATTAGTAACCTGACTCACATTACTTACTCACATTACTTAGTATTTCCTTCCTTCCCTGTTTCTTAAGTGGATTAAACGATTCTTTTTTTCCCTATAAATTAATGTCGTATGCTTACAGATACTAAATACTAAATGGATGCAAATGCTTATATTCTTATAGATAGCTTCATTTCCAAATTGATGTTAGCATTAAGATGTCTGTATAATACAACAGTGCATATGTCACAGAAAAGTCTCTGTTGTTAAATTTTCATATTCCTGAGTTTTCAAATTATTATGGCAATTTATTATCCTTGAAATTTATGTTCATTACACAGGCAAATTCAAATTGCCATTTTCTTTCAGCACAATATGTTATAATTTCAGAGCTACTTAAATAATGTACAAAAAAGTACAGAAAGTAGATGAATGTAAATTGTTAAAAGTAATTCAATAAATAATAAAGCAGGACAATCAAAAAAGAAAGTCACGTAAAAAATGACAAACTTAGAGTGTTTCAAAGCAAGTAAGGTAAGTATTCTCATTTTTTTCTCTAAATATTCCTTAACATGCACACTCTCTTTATTGGTACTGGGAGGTTAGGCCACAAGTGGAAAGGGGATAAGGTCTATCCTCCTAATTGGGTACCTTTCTGCTCTCTGCTTCAGCTTTGCCAATTTCCTGTTGATCAGGAGTGAATCTAAACCTGATCATTCTGAATGAGGTGCAGAAACTGACTCCATTCATTTTTTTAATGAACTTTGCATTCAGCTTAAAGGGTCACATGAAAATGTTTTAACTGAGAAGCATGCAGAATGATGACATGAAGTTTGGATAGAGGAGTAAACAGAGACTCTTTTGCCAGATCAGATTTTCAATTGCCCTGAATGTCCAACAGGCATAACTTCTACTCAGGTAAGCATTACAGTCCCACTGCCTGCCTGTCTGGCGAAAATTTCAATCTCCAGATTTCTTCCTACATATGGACTTTTCCTCAAGCCAGCTTAACATCAGGCTTGATTTAATGCTTCTGCAAAGAGAAAAATTTTATGGAAAAGAGTCTTTTCTGCACTCCACGTGGGATAAGCACAGACATCTGGCTGTGCCCAGGGTTGCTGCAGTAGAAGAAAGAGGCCATCCATAATAAAAGAAACAGAGAGAGGAAGAACTAAGCTCTGTGCAGTGCTGGGAGAAGTGGGGGAGTGGCCAGTGATTTGAGAGGGCTTCAGGATTCCCAGTGAGTGATGCAGCCTCAGAGATTCTTCAGGAAAACTAAAATATTTAAGGAAGTTTTTCGAGTCGCCTCTGTGCTGGGTACGAGGTAAACTCCATCCTCCATTTGTCCTTCACTTTGAATTAGTCTATGTTGTTTACTAATGTTTTGACAAAAGAATTGAATTTTTTAGGGAGACTCAAAGAAAAGGGCTGGGGGTCGGCTGTCCCATCAATCATACATGTGCCATTGTTTTATATTCCTCCCCTACACCTACAACTCTGGCCCTACCTATTTCCTAAGCTCATGTGGACAAGGTCAGGAATTTAATAATTGTCCCTCTGTTGTGAAAATTGTATCACTAAAGAGCACTGTGGTCAGCAAAACTTGTTTGGCAAGATAAAGATCTTACACAAAATATGGGGTTAAGAGAAAAAACAATAAAATGACAGTAAATACAATTTCAATGCAGGAAGCAAGCTTTCAAGAATCATCCATTTCTGAACGAAACTAGATTTATCCATTAAAACTTGCTTTGGTAGGTAAGTATTTTTTGAATCCTCTCCATCAGTAAAAACCGCAGAGTTTTTTGCTGAGACGAATTCTTTCCTAAGTTTTATGCTCTGCAGACTCAGTGGCAGCTCCAGATTTCTACATGAATAGAGTTTAAGGGCAGCTATCTGGTCTGAAGATGTGGACTTGACTTGAAGCAGGATTGATTTACACATTGGGTCAAATGATTATTTGAGAATCTAGAGCTAGGACTGTCCAAGTCCCCCCAACAACCTCTTGACATCGCTATGGTGTAGACCAGGTTTCTTTTCGTAGTTTCCAGACAGATCTAGCAATTTAACATCACTTACACAGCATTTTCTTTAGTTGTAGTTGTTTTCCAAAAGCCTCATAAATGCTTGTTCATGAAGTATAGTAACTGCACTTAATAGTACCTTTTTCTCGATCCGGTCTTCTAGACATATATTGAAATGGTGAAACATATAACAGATTTATTCGTTCTGCACTATTTAAGACACCTAGAAAACCCTGTGTTTGGTTTAAGAAAATTTGAAAGCTACAAACTTAAATATATCTTGGATAATACCAGTTTCCTTTTCTTGAAGAATGCTATACCATAGTACTGTGGCTACATTAGCCGGAATGGATGCATCACCATTAGGAAGAGAAGCAAGAGAAGAGAAACATCAGGATCCCCTCGCCCAAACTTCCATTGTTCTCACCAGTGTGTCCTTCGTGTTCTCTAACAGTTCTTATGTGTTTGGGGTCTGTCTAGCTACACTGCATGCTTTCAGAAGCAGAGATTTTATTCTACAGGTACTTTACACTAAAATTTCTAGCATAGCTTTATCTAAAAATATTGTCAAGAGGTATTTAAACCTCGGACAAGACACTGAACTTCACAGACAGGTAAGAAAGGAGTATTCTGGAGAGGACACTGCTTGTTGGGGTACTGAGGCATGGGGCAGGTGCCTTCAGTAGAGTCCCAGCAGAGCGGAGGGTGTGTGGTGTGGTTTGTGAGGGTAGTCTGCATAACCACAGAATTTGGCTTCTTGGTCAAAGAGACACATGGTAAACTTATAAACAACACTCCAAGAACTAAACTTCTGAGTCCAGCGTCTTTCTTGGCCTCTACCAGTATCTGTGTAATGGTCATTCTTTCTTCTGCTCGCAATGCTCTTCCTCTAGGTCATTTCATGGCCATTTCCTTCTCATCATTCAGGATTCAGCGTAAGTGTAACCTTAAAGTAGACCACTTCACCTAAGCAGACCTCTCCCCTTTCCAACTCTGTATTAAAATATGTATGTAACTTTCTTTACATATGTCAGTGAGTTTTCCATCAGCCCCATGCCTCTACCTGGCAATAGAATTTGAGCTTTTTTTTTATTAACATATAATGTATTATATGCCCCAGGGGTACAGGTCTGTGAATCATCAGGCTTACACATTTCTCAGCACTCACAATAGCAGATACCCTCCCCAATGTCCATAACCCAGCCACCCTATCCCTACCCCTCCACCCCTGAGCCACCCTCAGTTTGTTTCATGAGATTAAGAATCTCTTATGGTTTGTCTCCTATCCGATCCCATCTTGTTTCATTTTTTCCCTCCCTACCCCCAACAAGTCCCCACCCTTCCTCTCAAATTCCTCATATCAGAGATCATATGATAATTGTCTTTCTCTGATTGACTTATTTCACTTAGCATAATACCTTCTAGTTCCATCCAGGTCGGTGCAAATGGCAAGATTTCATTTTTCTGATGGCTGCATAATATTCCATTGTTTATATACACTACATCTTCTTTACCCATTCATCTGTTGATGGACGTCTAGGTTCTTTCCATAGTTTGGCTATTGTGGACGTTGCTGCTATAAACATTCAAGTACACATGCTCCTTCGGATCCCTACATTTGTATCGTTAATGGGGAACTCTGAGTACCTTTTCTTCAATGTACTCCAGGAAGAAAAATGGCTCCTGACCCACAATGGCACTGTTATGGACTGAACTTTGTACCCCATCACCCCCAAATTCATATGAAGTCCTACCCCTCAGTGGGATGGTATTGTACAGTTGGACCTTTGGGAAATAATTAGGTTTAGATGCGGTCATGAGGGGGAAGACCTTATAGTTGGATTAGTGCCATTGTAAAAGAGGAAGAGACACCAGAGTTTCTCTCTCCATGTGAGGTGCCAGCAAGAAGGCAGCTATGTGTGAGCCAGGAAGAGGGCCTTCACCAGATGCCAAATCTCCTGGCACCTTGATCTTAAACTTCCTAGCCTCCGCAACTATGAAAAATAAATGCTTTTGTTTAAATTGCCCAGTCTATGGTATTTGGTTATAGCAAGCCAAGATGACTAATACACACTCAGTATATTTTCTTGAGTAATACTGACTCACTAATCCTCCACTGGCTGTTCTGAGACAATCCTTAAAAAACAAGAAAGATTGGGATACCTGGGTGGCTCAGTCAGTTAAGCTGAGTTAACCTGAGCCTTCAGCTCAGGTCATGATCCTAGGGTCCTGGGATAGAGCCTCACATCAGGGTCCTTGCTCAGCAGGGAGTCTGCTTCTTCCTCTCCCTCTGCCCTTCCCCTGCTCTCTCTCTCTCTCTTTCTTTCTCTCTCTCTCTCTCTCTCTCTCTCTCTCTCACACACACACACTACTTCTCTCTCAAATAAATAAATAAAAATAAATTCTTAAAAAAAAAGAAAAAAACAAGAAGAGTGAAAGCAATGTCAGCCTGCAAGCTGAAGATATCTAATATTAGTTTTACTACACTGGCTCTGACACACGGCATTTTAGGAACAAGCTCTGGGCATCCACACAATTTCTGAGACACAGCCTCTCCTCATCCTACATGTTTTGGACCCAACTGATGCTACTAGCAATAATAATTATTATTTATCACTAAAACATATTGAGTGCTTACCAAGTGCCAACTGCTCCGAGTGTTTAACATATATCATATCTTTGATCCTCACAACAATCCTGTGAAGTAGATTCCACTGTAGTTCTCATCTTACAAATGAGAAAACTGAGGCCCAGGAAGGAAAAGCGATTTGCCCAAGGACACACGAAAATGTCATCAGCTTTCCTTCTTTGACTTCCCTTTCCATCAGTGTTGGAGCTGTGCACCGAAGGCCTGTTTTTTCTTGCCTGGAATGTATATGCCCTTCTGACTATGGTGACTTTTCTGTCCTGAGTGGAGAAGGCCCTCCTTTAGCACTTTGTCCCCTTACCTCAGGAACTTCTCCTTCTTTGGGTCTCAGCAGAAATGCCATTTCCTCCAAAAATTGGATTTCCCAGGTATAGTTTATTTATTTGTTTAATATTTACTTATTTATTCATTTGAGAAAGAAAGAGAGGGAGAGCATAGAGGGAGAGTGAGAGGGAGAAGCAGATTCCCCAATGAGCAGGGAGCCCGATGCAGGGCTCCATCCCAGGACTCTGGGATCATGACCTGAGCTGAAGGCAGATGCTTATAGACTGAGCCACCCAGGCATCCCCTAGGTGTAGTCTAAATGTCATTCCTGAATGTTCATGCATAGTCCGTACTCCCCCACTGGAACACTTCCCATCCTGTGTTAAAATTGTTTATTTATGTGCTTGTTTCTGTTCTGAAACTACAGCTCTTTGGAGGCAGAAACCATATTTTCTCATGTATGTAAAACTGACATGCCAACCCCCACACAATGCCTGGTAAACTATAAGATGTTCAGCAGGGAAATAAAGGAATGAGTAAATGAATACATTTCCCTGGACTGAGTTCTGGTAAGAATGGAATGCCCTTCGAGCCCATGACCCTGCCACTAGCTTGTGTCACTCTGAATACCACTTCTTCCCTGGGCTCCCTTTGTTACGTTCCCATCTGTTGGATTCAGTCCCCATTACACTCTTCATCTGATCCATATCTGAGCTTTTAGGAAAATTATAAGGTCTTTGCAGGCAAAATAATGTATTTTGTTTATCACCGTATCTCCAGTACTGAGGACAGTACCTGGCAAATATAAATTAATAGATACATATTGGTCAAAAGAATTAAGGTGTAAAAAATTAATGAATGATACATTAAACAGCCCATTAGCCCCCTAGGAATGAGAATTCAGAGCTCTAACAGATTACTCTCAGCCTTAGATTCTACCAGTCTTAGATTCCTTTTCTATCTCCACTAGCTGTGATGCTAAGGACCAAACACATCTTACATTCAAGAGTGCCCTAAAGGGACAACCTGAACTTGTTCTCATTCAGATCATGTTGAGAACATCTCAGATGTAATACTCTGCTTTTATGGGGCCTTCATCAGAAAAACCCTTCTTGCACAACTTGTCAATGTCCAATACCAAGCAAGTTCCAGAGCCTGCAAATTCATCCATAGCCATCTCCACTTAACTTTAGAACTCCCCGGCTCCTGACACTCAGCTCTGTCCCTCATTTTTTACCTGGGGTTACTGAATGACCCAGAAAAATTTAGTTCCATATTTTAAATTTCATTAAAGTTGACCTTATTAAAAGAATACTTCTTTGTCTTTATTTAAAATTTAAACTTCATGGTATAACTTAAGACTTTCCGCATACAATCCCAAACCAATTTTTCACACACGGACTTGAAGTTCCCTTCTGACTTACCTGACTTTGACCCTCAATATTTAACAAGAACTTCAGGTCACATATTCATTCTCTTTCTTTTTTCTTTTGACTCCAGCTGCCTAAAGTAAAATATGTTGCCTTAATTTTTGGCCTTTAAGACTTCGTGCCAAGCATCAACTCGCCTGACACAAATTCCAGCCAAGATGATCTTGGATCTTACATGGAGGGAGACTGAGACTTGGATATTCTATTTCATGGCATAAGAATCTATATATATGTTTCTCTCAGCAGAAGAAATATAAGTATGGGGACGCCTGGGTGGCTCAGTGGGTTAAGCATCTGCAGTGGGCTCAGGTCATGATCCCAGGAAGGATGGAGTCTGGCATCCAGCTCCTTGCTCAACAGAGAGTCTGCTTCTTCCTCTGTCTACCACTCCCCCTGCTTGTTTGTTCATTTCCTCTCTCTCTGACAAATAAATAAAATC
Organism: Procyon lotor; assembly: GCA_028646535.1. NCBI lineage: Eukaryota > Metazoa > Chordata > Mammalia > Carnivora > Procyonidae > Procyon > Procyon lotor. The sequence continues at coordinate 39,505,153 of CM053608.1, read as the reverse complement.
TTAAAAAAAAAGAAAGAAAGAAATATAAGTGTGGTCAAAGGAGAAGTACAAAGTTACTTTTATTCTCATATCCTTGTTTGTAGAGAAATAAAACCAAAGAAGAATTCATTTATTTTCTTTAGTGATGTCTAATATAATCTTGGATTATAAATTTTCTACAGAAACTATCTTAGTTATAGTTACAGAAATAACTTGTAATACATTTGAAAACTTCTGGATAAATATGTGTATTGAGCACAGGGATTTAGCCCTAAAATGACTATAGGCGAAATTTGGAAAAGGCATAAACCCACAAAGACAATAAGAAAGGGAGAGATCCAGAAACAAACTCAGATTGAAGATTGATAACTGGCATTACAAACCTGAGATTTTTAAAAATATCCCATATTTGGAGGGCCATCTGGGTGGCTCAGCTGGTTAAGCATCCCACTCTTGGTTTTAACTCAGGTCATGATCTCAGGGTTGTGAGACCAAGCCTGGGATCAGGCTCTGCTGGGCATGGACCTTGCTTAAGATTCTCTCCCTCCCTCTCTCTCTCTCTCTGTCTCTCACCCATTGCTCATGTGCTCTCTAAATTTCTTACTTAGTTAATTAATTAATTAATTAATTATCCCAAATTTGGAAAGCTGAGCAACAAAATTCTTTATATTGTAAAACCCTCAAAGTCTCAGGAATTGATCACTCCAGATGTCTTGGAAAGTTGGGATAAAAAAAAAAAGTTTGGTTGAAGCTTTAAGACACAAGTCTTCACACAAACCAGTGCTCCTCTCCCACCCTGACATAAGACCGGAGGTTTGCTTTCTGGAACAGTAACAGAAAGTCTCAGGGTTGCGGTACCCTACCACAGCCATAGTTCAATGTTGGGGGTAGGGGGCACTCTATTTAAAACTGTTTACAATGTAGACACACTGAAATTCAGATCTTCAGCTTTTGTCTACCTCTAGCCTCCCAGAATGAGGGCATTGGACATCAACCCTCCAATCAAGAAACTGAAGAAAACTGCTCTTGAAAATCTGACCAGCCCAAGAAAAAACATATAAAGAAACTGACATTCAGGTTAGGAGTAAATGTCACATTTAAGGACCCTCATCCACATGCACAGAGCTCCTGTTACTGTCCCATCTCTGAATATGAGGCAGAGATCACCACATATTTGAGGAAAGATCTAATACGAAAGATGATAACCAAAAGAAAAACAGAAGAAAGCCACTGGAGAAAGAAGAAACTACACAAAGAAAAAAATAATCTTCAAACACGTACTATCAATATTAGAAATAAATAAGAAAAAAACATTATATTGTGAAGAGAGAAGAGGATGCTATTTTTTAAAAAAAGAAGAGGGTATTTAGAGAACAAAAGGAGCTCTTGAAATTCAATGTATGATGGCAGAAGTGAAAAACAATCTCAACGAAATGTTTAGAAGATAAAGTATATGTTGTAAAAAGACAAAAAGATGGAACTAGAAAAAGCTGATTAAAAGACCCCTAAAAAGAAAAAACGGAAAATGAAGGGAATGAATTTATCAAATAACTATTGTAAGCATTTTCTCAGAAAGGAGACTCTGAGTTGCCTTATTGGAAAGACCTGAGAAGAGTCCAGCAAGCACCATGGGGGGGAAAAAATGGACTCACCATAGTACACATCATCATGACATTTCAGGACTTCAGGAAAAAAAAATATATATAAGGTAATGCATACTCCCAGAGAAAATAAAACAGGTTTTTTTTTTTTACAAAGGAATCGGAGAGGATCTAATGTTTAGCATGGTGATCATAGTTAATAACACTATAATAACATATGCTTGCTAAGAGAGTAGATCTTAAATGTTCTCACCACAAAAAATAAATGGTAATTATGTGACATAATGAAGGTGTTAGCAAAGGCTATGGTGGTAATCATTTTGGGAAATACACATATATCAAATGAACACCATGGTAGACCTTAAACTTACACAATATTAGGTGACAATTATATCTCAATAAAGCTGGGTGAAAAGGAGAATCAGGACATCATCAAACTCCTCAACAGCAATCTGAAAGAAATTTATTTCCAATACACACATCGAGCCAAAACACTAATTCAAGATAAAAGTAAACGAAGACATTTCAAACTTTAAGTTCTCAAAAAATGCACCTTCTATATATCCAATCTCAGTAGGTTATGAAGAATGTGAACTACCAAAATAAGGGAGTAAACCTGGAAAAAGAAAGATATAGGCCCTAGGAAACGGTGATTAAATCAAAGAGAAAAGGTAAAACCACAGGAAGTTTATGAGATGACCCTGAGCTGAAGACTGAGAAATCAATCAGCCATTCTGAAGCAGGTTACTAGTCTCAAGTGGAAAATCTTCAAGGAAATGAAATTGACAGCTTACTTAATGTGTTTGAACATACTGAGGGTAGATTTTAATGGTTGCAAAGAAATTGGCGGATAAAAGAAATCTATGACAAATATTAGTACTGGGTCAGGGACTGAGAGATAAAATATAGTCAGGAAAGGAAAATTTATCACAGAGTACTGCGTGGCTTCTTGTTATATAATCAAAGTAGCATTAACACTGTATATTGGTCTAACCAAAATTACAGTGTTTGAACACCCCTATTCATGTTTCAAGCAATGAAAGAGGACTAAATCCTCACCTTCTATAGCTGAGAGTCAGTAAATGAGAACTAAAAAAAAAAAAAATTTTTAAGGGGGGAGTGGCTGACAATAAAGCATATTATTTAGATATATAGGTAAATACCAAGAGGACTGCATCGGTGTAGTAGACTGTGGGAGAGCAAGACATAAGGAACCCCAAATATATTTTGTTTTGCTTAGAAAATATAAGGAAGGACCTTCTCACCAGAGAGAATTTCTTCATGTGCTATGGCCATATGTCTCCGTCCTCAGCTAAAGCGTTCCCATCCTCTCTTGAGAAGTTACAGAGCCACGGCTCTACCCCCACTCTAACTTCAGGAGTTTCTATGCCATAACATATGGTTATTCATTTCAAACTTGGTTTATATTTGCTGTCCGTCCTTTCCAGCAGAGTTTGGTTTTCTGTTTCCACGTTCACATCTGCAATTTTTACTTCGCTTTCCACTTTCCATACGAGCCACACAGAGCTTCGTCATCATGAGAGGCTGCAACAAGATTACCTTGCAGTTAAATAAAGGTCAAACACACGTCAGGCTGATGTTGTAGTTCTGACTGATTGCTACTCTTACCAATATTGATGGCCTTATTAGATTCCAATTACAGCTCCTTTCAGCCTGGTACCTAACTGGATTAGAATCTGGAGGCTTCAACAATGCGAGCTCCCTCTGCCCTTAAAAAATGCAGATGATCTTTAAGAAAAGAAACTCTTCTCTCAATTAAATTAGATACACAATACACATGCCCGTTAAGTTTTGATATAAAGCTCCAACATGGGTGTCTGTTTTGTAGGAGGCTAGGGGCTAGTTAATAAAATAATTTTAGATTCTCAGGGAAAAAAGTACTGACTAGCAAGACCATAACAATAATATAGAGTAACCATTCATTTACTTATCTAATCACTCAACAAACATTGATGAAAATCTGCTCTCTGCTTGGAATGCTGGTCAGTAGGGGTAGAGAATAACAGAGACACGGTTTCTGCCCCACATAGCTCATAATTAAACAAAGAAGTCAGTCAACAGAACCATTGATTATGAGGTATCTTCTGATAGCTCTGTGATAAAGATTTAGACCTCTTTCGCTTAAAATTGTAGAGCACATTTTCCAAAATGTGAAAGTCACTCAAAATTCCAAAGTTTTCAGGGATGTAAGGTAGGAGCAGACAGGAGTATGTTTATTATGTATACTTTCCTGGGTGCCAATTCTCCTGCTAATGGTGATAAGATACAGATACTTTCATCTAAATCACCAGTCCCTACTTATTTGTAATAGATTGCAATAGAGACACAGAAGTTACCTGAGAAGCCATAAAAGAAAGAAAATTATCTAAAATTAGGACTATTGCCCTCTGTCTTCTGTCACCCTTCCAACTGCATAAGCAGTGTTTCCTAATGATCTTTGAGTCCATGGACTTTGGACCCAGTCCTTGTTCATTTATACCCTTATCTTGCTAATTTCCCCCATTCCAAGCTTAAAGTAGCCTCTCTGACTCTACAGTTGTATCAGCAGAGGCAAGTCATTCTATAATTTTCCTTGATGGCTAGAAATAAAGTCTGATTTCTCCGGAGAGTCCCATGATAAAGTTCTATTGAGATTTCCTACAAGTGGTAGTCAATGACATGTTTTACTGAGCACATCCCTGGCAGACAAATGACATTATATGATCCTATGTGGTGGATACTCTGATACACCACCTAGATCACTCTTAAGGAATGAAGGATTGTGTCCTCCCTCCCCCAGCTGTTAAGAACGCTGACAGAAGATGATCTTTAATCATTAGCCCTCTTTGAGGACTGACTTGGCTGGAGAAAACTGCCCTGCTCCAGGTTATACCTTCTTCCAGGGGCAGCTTGAATTCACACGTCAGTGTTGGAATATGAAGACCCTGCTCCCTCATCCCTACTCAAGAACCTCTAAGGAGCCATTGCAACCCCTGAGCTCCCACAAGACCAGCTAACACAACTATGGGGACTGATTGCAGCTCGACTTCTCTGAAATAATCCCGTTTTCTCCCACTCTCTGTCATAATCCAATAGTAATCCCTAATAAATGTCCGATTCCTTAATCTCCATTTCAAAATTGGCTTACCAGAGACTTCAATTTGTGACCATAGATGAACTAGTTCAGAAACATTATGCCTTCTTGCTTTAGAATTTTGAATAAATAGAGACTCTGGAAGTTACTTTTCAGTTGTCTTTCATTGGATTTGATACTATTGGTAAACAATAGTGATGGAATAAAAAAAAAGAAGAAGAAATGAGATCTTCCACCCTAAGGTAAGCCTCTGCCACTAAAAGGGATTTTAACAATAAATAAATATAAATAAATAGGATTTTAACATGGCCAACTTCAACTCTCCTCTCTTTCCCACCTTCCATTAAAAAGATCCCTTGCTTCAATGGAGCATCAGGAAGGAAGAGGGATGACAGAATGAGAGACAACACTGATAAAAGTTAGGGCACCTAGAGGGAGAAGTTGGGAGTGAGAAGCTGAGAGCAGAAATAGTAAGCTAAGGTGATGGAGGGGAAAAGAAAGAAGGGAGGTAGTAAGAGTTACTAATAGGCATTGAGTGTCTCCTTCATCATGATCAAGAAATACAAATGGAAGGGCACCTGGGTGGTTCAGTTGGTTAAGTGTCCGACTCTTGACTTTGACTCAGGTCATGATCTCAAGGTTGTGAGATCAAGTCCCACATCTGGCTCTGTGTTGGGTGTGGAGCCTGCTTAAGATTCTCTCTCCTACTCTTTCTGCACTTCACCCCCAAAAGAAGAAATACCAATGGAATATTTGAGTTATTTTGAAATTTCATTTCTTTGCATATCCTCTTTAAACCAGAGCATCATTCAGGACACACTTGTGGGTCATGCTTTAAGAATATTACCCATCTTGTGAGGATGGAAAGGACTAGCCCACCTGCTCTATGTGAACTCCTCCCTGGCTGGACATCTTCAACTCCAAGTAATAGATATGTACATTAAGTGAAAACAAAGCTTTCTCAGGAATGGCCACAAAATAAGAAGAATTGACCTTAATCATTTCTACTTTAAACATTAAAAGCAGGAGCTCAATCAAGAGAGTAAGTTAAAAACAAGAACAAGTAAATTTTAAATGTGAAGAATTAAAATGCAGTAAGAGCCATTTTACCTCAAACAATCCTAACCTGATACTCTAAAGTAAGAATTACTTTGTTGTAAGACAAAGAGAACCTGAAAATTATGCCCACTATGTAAGCTCAGCTGCTTTCTAAACATCAGCCACTATTTATGTATTAGTTCTAAAAATCTGCCTTACACTGCAAAGATACGCATGGAAATTTTTGCTATACAGAGGATAAAGCTAATGTGATCTTTTATTAAATGAAATAAAAATACCTTCTAAAAAAAATTCAAATACAAGGGTAGCTCTTTCCCTCGTATACCTTGAACTCTGGTTCCCTGTATACCTTGAACTCTGGTTACTAAACCAAGAAACTAGGTAAAGATAAAGCAGATAAAGATAAAGATCCAGAGGAATTTTATATGTAGATTTGATTAAATTGGGTGTTCAAGAGCAAACAGTACATCCCCAAAAAAGGGTGCCCACAGTTATCCACTGTGACAGTGTAGGCCCATCAGGAGTTAGAACTCACACTGTAGGGTAATAGTGGACGTTTAATACAAACAATGTTCGACTATGCTAAAAGAACAATGGTAAGTTTGAAGGGAACTCTATATGGCACCCTAGGGCTGAAGAAGGGAACCCACGGAAGGATACACTTGGAAGGGGTGCAGGAGATGTGGTCAAGCCCACCAGATTACAGAGAAGTTTGCTGGTTTGTCAAGGCTGAAGCCGATGTGTAGCTGCCAGCAAGCAGAAGGCCACTCTCCAGGGTGCAGGTGGGAAGCAGGAAATTAGCCATCAATTTAGAAGCTATAAAACTCAGAAGCTAGTTTTCCTAGCTGACTATAAGCTGAGGACTGCTTTCTTTTTGTGGAAGCCACCCACATTCTTATCGTGTCCCCCATCTTCAAACCCAGCAATGGGGCATCAAGTCCTAGTCAGAGTTCCAATCTTTCTGACTTCCCTTACTGCCACCAACCCTTGCTAGTAAAGGATGCGTGGGATTAGATTAGGCCCACCTAGATAACCCCTCAGGCTTAAATCCACTGACTATACATCCACAAGATTCTTTTGGCCGTGTAAGAAAACATAATTGTAGGACTAGCAGAAGGTGGCAAGGGCCCTTCAAATTCTACCTACCACAGAGCTCCATTCTTACTAAGAATGCTTTTTAGATCATACTATTGATTAAATAACTCATATAGCTAGGAAATTGTGACAATACACTCTGCAGTATCAGCATTTTGGCAATGAAGTTTATATTTGTTTGCCTGCTTGCTTGAACTCCTAGAGATGGATTATGAGGATTTTGAATCAGGGAGTTTATCAGTCTAGTTTCCCTGAGATATTATCTTAGTACATAATAGTGAATATCAGCTCTGCTGCCATCACTTTCTCATTCTGCACCCCAGATGCCAGTGATTATGGGTGCATGAGGCCAGAACCATGGCTTGAAAGTTGCCTTTCAAGCCAACATAAGGCAAACTGCTCATTAGCTCCCGAGCTGTGGTGTTAGTCAGAAGCATGACCAGTACCTGCCTGAAAACACCCAACTCAATACATTCCTTTACAAACCAAGACCCACGGTTTAAAGGTTCAGAGTTACAGAAGATGCATTCAAAAACATCTTGAATTTGAGGGCGCCTGGGTGGCTCAGTCGGTTAAGCGTCTGCCTTCGGTTCAGGTCATGATCCCAGGGTCCTGGGATCGAGCCCCACATCGGGCTCTCTGCTCAGCAGAAAGCCTGCTTCTCCCTCTCTGCCTACTTGTGATCTCTATCTCTGTGTCAGATAAATAAAATCTTTAAAAAATAAAATCTTGAATTCAATACCCAAGACTTCATTCTATCAACATTTATTTAACATCTACATACAAAGGCCTACTCTGACATGGTCTAAGTTTTTGGGTACTGCAGTAAACAAGACAGGTAAGATCTGTGCTCTCAAGAAGTTGACATTCAAAGTAAAATAAAATTAAAAAAAAAGAAGTTGACATTCTATGGAGATAACAAAGAATAAGCAAACAAATATACATAAATAATATAAAATAAATGGGGGGGCGCCTGGTGGTTCAGTGGGTTAAAGCCTCTGCCTTCAGCTCAGGTCATGATCTCAGGGTCCTGGGATTGAGCCCCACATCGGGCTGCCTGATCAGCGGGGAGCCCGCTTTTCCCTCTCTCTCTGCCGGCCTCTCTGCCTACTTGTGATCTTTCTCTCTGTCAAATAAATAAATAAAATATTTAAAAATACATAAATAAATAAAATAGGAGACTCTCAGAAGGTGGTAATCGTCATGGAGAGAATTTAGCATGGTGTGAGGGGTCAGTTACTGGATGTGTCCTTTAGTTTGGGTGGTCAGAGAAGAATCCTCAGAACTAATGACATTTAAGATGACATCTAATGACAAGAAGCTGGGAAAGCGAAGATCAAGTGAAAGCATTCAAACATAAGAAATAGCTGGTATTAGAGTCCTAATTCAGTCAGAGACCTGGTATGTTTGAGGAATAGGAACAAGACCAGTGTGGCAAAAGCATAGTGGCCCAAGGTGATAGGGGACAGGGGTGGAGCAGGAAGGTTGGGTTATTGATATGACATGAGGTAAACAGGCAGGCAGGGAGCAGATTTATATAAGATGTTATAAGCTAGCAGAGGCAGAGTTTGAATTTTATTCTAAGACTGATGAGAGCCTTTGGGGTGTTTTAACAAGGAAGTGACATGGGTTTATTAATCATTTTAAAAGATTACTCCTAATACTTTAGGGAGTGATAGTAAGGGAAATGGAGGCAAGGAAAGTAATTAAGAGAATAATGTAGCAACCTAGATAAGAGATGAAGGTGGACTTAGACTAGGGAGATAGTGTTGGAAATAAAGTAAAAATCAAAGATCTGTTTCAAGAGAAAGACAACATATAACACTGGGTGTTATATGCAACTGATGAATTATTGAACACTAGGTCTGAAACTAATAATGTACTATATGTTGGCTAATTGAATTTAAATTAAAAAAGAAAGGTTCATTGAAAGATATTCAAAAATAAGTGAACAATTAAGGGTAAATAAAATGGTTAATATAACAACTATATGAAAGGAAGGAAGGAAGGAAGGAAGGAAGGAAGGAAGGAAGGAAGGAAGGAAGGAAGGAAGGAAGGAAGGAAGGAAGGAAGGAAGCGGCCGCTCTGTGCGGAGGCGGCGGCTGTGGCGGCCGCTCCCATGGACTCTCGTCGCTGTTCACGGTTGTCCCCTGCCTGTCCTGCCACACGGCGGCGCAGAGCATGAGCGTTTCCACGCCTGGCTCCGGGTCGGAGCCCAAGCCCCAGCCCAAGCTCCAGCCCAAGCCCCAGCCCAAGCCTCAACCCCAGCCTGTGCCGAAGCCTGAGTGGCAGCCGGGGTCAGAACAGGAGTCGGAGCCAGTTTCTAAAACGGTGCCAAGACTGGAGCCTGTGTCTGAGAAGACGTCTGAGCCAAGGCCAGAGTCCAGACAGGGAATGGAACTGCTGCCGGGTTTGGGGCGGGGGTCAGGGCCCGGCCAGAGTTGGGCTCAAGTGTAGGAGCTGGGCCCTGCCCCAGGGCCCCATCAGAGCAGCTGCCCGCACTGGGGCCGGTAGTGGGGAGCGCGCCCTGGACCAGACCCGAGCCGGGGTCGCTGCTGGGGTCAAAGCCCCCGCCCCTGCTGCGACCCTGACAGATGAAGGCGTCTCTTGGGGTTCCAATGTCAGGGACTGGCATGACCTCCACGGTGCCCAAGGTCTTACTGCCTCTGGACAGCTTCAAGGGCTGGCTGCCGAAATGGACCAACTACCTGAAAGGCTACCAGTGCCGCTGGTTCGTGCTCAGCAATGGTCTGCTGTCTTACTACAGAAATCAGGGTGAAATGGCCCACACCTGCCGTGGCACCATCAACCCATCCACCGCGCACTTTGACACAGAGGACTCTTGCGGTATCATACTGACCAGTGGGGCAAGGACCTACCACCTCAAGGCCAGCTCGGAGGTGGAGCGGCAGCAGTGGATCACCGCCCTGGAGCTGGCCAAGGCCAAGGCTGTCCGCATGATGAGCAGCCACTCAGATGACTCTGGGGACGACGACGACGAGACTGCCTCTCCAGCTGACAAGAGTGAGCTACACTGCACCATCAAGAGCCTCTCCTTGAAGTTGGATGACCTCAGCACGCGCAATGACCTCATTCCCAAGCACGGCGCTGCACTCCAGCACTCCCTGAGCGAGCTAGACGGCCTCAAAATCCCCTATGAGAGCAGTGAGAAGCTGAAGGCCATGAAGGAGCGGTCCACCCTCTTTCACATCACCTCAAATGCTATGAGCAATGCCTGCAGAGACTTCTTGGAACTAGCAGAGACACACAGCCGGAAATGGCCCGGGTCGGGCCTCCAACCCCACCAAGAGCTTCAGCGAAAGAAGCCTCTTAACTCCCAAAGGAAAGGACAGTGAGGAAGAGGAAGATACCGAGTACTTCGATGCCATGGAAGACTCTACATCCTTCATCACTGTGATTACCAAGGCCAAGGAGGACAGGTGTGTTCTCCAGGCAGGACTGGCCGCCCTGGAAGGAACCTCTCCCAGGCTTAGCCTTTCCTGCCTTGTTCTCCTTAGGCTCCACCTCTTTGTACTTGGGGTTTTCTTTCAAGTCTTGCTTTACATTGTATTTTGATTAGATTTATTCAGTTCCACAGATCCAAAAAAAAAGGAAGAAAACCTACTGAGGATTTGATGTAGGATTGGAAAAAAAGGAAAGAATCAAGTCATTCCTAGGTTTCTGCCATGAGCAACTAACTGGGTACATTGTGTTGATATCGGATGAGATGCTAAGGGAAGAACAGGTCTTGGAGAAAACCGAAAGTTCTGGTTGTCTGTGTTACCACAGTTGCATATAAAGATGTCAAATACACAGTAAGATATTTTTCACCCTTGAAATGAGGTGCAGGCAATGCGTAAAGCCTAATTTTGAGGATGCAGAGAGCTTTGAAAATTTTGGGATTCGTAAGCCCCAAGAGAGAGGATAGATCATGAAGGAAAGTGAGGGAGGTATTAGAGGACAAAATCCTGCAGTAACCTGAGAGAAATCAAGCCCAGGAGGCAGAGCCAGCAAAGGCAACTTACATGAAGTGGCTAATGAGAGAGAAAACATGAAGACTGCAATGTTCTAGAATCTAAGAGAAAAAAATGTTCCAAAAAGAAGAGAGTAATTGACTATATGAGAAATTGGTGAGAAATTATTGGTGTTATTGAGCCGAGCAGAACCAGTGAACAGATAGAGTAAAAGGTCAATTGATGAAGAAAAGCCATCAGAGACCCAGACATCTATGTCCTAAAGATTTGTGATGAAGGGAAGAAGAAAAATGGGTTAGTAACTAAAGATGTGAGGAAGAGAGAATTTCTTTTTCAATACTTATAGCCATGATCCAATAGGAAAAAAAAGGAACTGGTGAATCTCTTTCCCCAACTAGTCTACATTCTGCTCTAAAGCTAGAGGAAAATTTAATCTTCATAGGAGATTTTAAAACCTTGTGTTGTGGGGTAATACAGAACTCTTATTTTCCAAGCAAAAACAATATTTATTCCTCCAATGGGTAACCAAATACTGGCCAATCTCCTGAATGAAATGAAAGAAAATGTTTAAGCAAAAATAGCAGGCAGAGGGGCGCCCGGGTGGCTCAGTGGGTTAAAGCCTCTGCCTTCGGCTCAGGTCATGATCTCAGGGTCCTGGGATCGAGCCCCGCATCGGGCTCTCTGCTCAGCAGGGAGCCTGCTTCCCCCTCTCTCTCTGCCTGCCTCTCTGCCTACTGTGATCTCTTTCTGTCAAATAAATAAATAAAATCTCTAAAAAAAAAAAAAAAGGCAGGCAGTGGAAATAAGCATCATACTCAAGTATATTTAACACAAAGTAGAATTGTTTCATGGAATATAAAAAACACAAATGAGGTGCTAGGTGAGATCAGTGGAGAGAGAAAACCTGGCATTGATATCAAGCTACTGTGCCAAGCAGATGAGTGATCACTGAAGTGGCGTTGGCCCAGTGGAGACGCAGAACTATATGGAAGGGAAAATGCTGTGAACCCTGACTGATGGAAGAATGGGATACCTCCCGCTAGATTATATCGGCTCTCGTGTTAGCAACTCAAAATAAACCTTCTCATCCATTTCCCCTCTGTTCACACAGAAAGACCTTATCCAGGTCTTCCTGTGTGAGAGTGATTACAAACATACCGTGCTATATCTATTCATATCTCTAAAGATTCAACTAACATGTTAGCAACCAAAGCAGAACACTATACAAATATTCCTGCCTCCGGTTGCCCTGTTTCATGGTTCCTCTCGATTTAATGCCACCTAAAGGGGAGCCCTTGGTCTATATCTTTTGTAGGGTGGGTATTCATATACATACACATTCTTTATATACATAATCGTCACACACACACTCATGCCTATAATATATATAATAACGTATACATAATCTATATGTTTGTATATGTATATGTATATATACATGGAGATAACAGCAGTGTCAACATGAATAACACAAATTTCAGGACATGATAAAGTTAAAGGATAATAAACTGGAGTGTATCTTGTCCTAAAATAAAGTGTTTTAAAACTCGACTTTCAGTAACAATAGTAACACTGTTTCATTGAAAAAAAATGACAATTTTTTTAATTGTCCTTTTTGTTTGGACTCTTACCTGGATTCACTCCAGAGAAATTGCAGCTATAGGACTAGACTTTCTTCGACATCGGTAGATTCGCTAGCAGATCCTTTATCTTTTCAGGAAGGCAGAGTTTGGCTGGTTAAATGCAGGGCACTTTGGTAGACCTGACCGATTTCCCACCTTCCTCTGACGAGTCCTAGTTATGTCTCCACAGACAAGCCAATTAACCACTCTACACCTCAATTACTTAATCACTTAAGTTTGGTCAGAAAGATTATCCACCTCATAGAGGTTTTCTCAGGATTAAATGAAATGATATATACATATTATGTTACACAAAACCCACCTACGGTAAACATTCGGTGAATGTCAATTATTATTTTATTATTCATTTATTGGTGACTTACTACATTAAAATATATTTTCATTATCATTACTGCATTATGGTTGCTGCATTGTTGAGGACGTGCCATGTGTCAACACTGTGTGAGGTGCTGGGATACAATGTTGAAGACGCAAAACTTACCTGAAAAGAACTTAAGTATAGATCCCTCACAGTCTCTGATGCAGAACTCCAGGAGCTCCTCCTTATTATCCCCGCCAGCCTCACATTCGCGAATCTAACAAATTATTCGTAATATGTATATTCTATATGTGCGTGTATGTGCGTGTCACCATGATAATAGAGATCACTACAACCGGAGAGGTATAGGAAAGGCAAACAACAAACACACATCAACACGTTCTTTATAATTTAACAACCCGTGCCCAGTAGCCAAACAAAACAAAAAATAGATACATCATGAAACTTTCTTCGTTTGATAAAAAGAAGCCTAACAGTAACGTGTGACAGACAGCAAAACCCACAGCGCTAACGGCGCCAGCATCTGCCCGTGGCAACCACAGCGCCACCAGCCCCGCCCGGGGATTCCTATTACTTGAGCGCAGCCAGCTACAGTGGGAGCAGCCAGGACTGTCTTTGCAAAAACTATTATGTTTTAGTATCAGGTTTCCAAGACAGGCCATAAGTGTATGTGTGTGTGTGTGTACGTGTGTGTGTGTGTGTGTGTGTGTGTGTGTGTGTGTGTGTATACATATTTTTTTTTCAAATGCACGAATTGACATTCCTTTTTCAAGAGAGGCTGAAACACTTTTAGTTAATTTCTATTAAGTTGCTTTAGCTGTGCATAATCAATTATGTTACCGTTTTGTACCATGAATGTCCGACTTGGCTCGCTGTTGTGCGTTCATGACTCTCTGAGACAGCGTCTCTGCCTGACCTCCACCCGCTTATCCACATTTCCCTGCAGAGATTGAAGTTCAGGGCTGTTGCCGAGAGCCCCAGCTTCCACAGTGCGTGGGACTATGCGCGGAGCCATGCAGCCCTCTCTCACTCTTGTCTCTCCAGCTGCCATCAGTAATGCTCTGTCTTCTGCCAGTTTTAACTTTTCATGAGTCCACGGCTTTTGCCTCACTTAATGGATTTTAAGGCTCTTGAAGTCAGAGTACTTTGAGGTGGTCAATAACTTTTATTTTATTTACAATCAAACTCAGGGATCTTAAGTTTTAAGAGTGTTTCCTCTATTTCACCTAAAAACAGGGCCATGAAGAATGTCTGTACTCACTACTCCATCCCCGTTGTAAAACACAAGTCTCTGCTCATGTAACGTGACAGGTAGGTATGGGAGCCCATTATACTAGTCAGAGAGGAAACCAAGGATGCTGAAAAGAATGCAGAGATACATGCATGGCTAAAACTTCAGCTGAGAACTTTCCAGTGTACAATAGGAAAAATGAAAATAGGTACCCTTATTTGAGGATCCACTATATATCCGGGATATATGTTTACGTGTTAATTGTAAGCTTCATAAAAATCATTCAATTTGGCCTTAATAGCCTCATTTTATAGATGAGGAAACTGAGTCACTTCAGTAGGAACACTCATATTCTCATAGCTAGTAAATAAGACAACCAAGGTTTATATCCAGATCAGACAAGGTATAAAACCCAATTCTCAACCAGTATACTCTCCCTGCTCCACGCCGGCAAATGCTATATACCATAGTCCGTCACCACCAACCATTGAGTCACCAAAATTCCAAGCCCTTGCTGCCATAGCAGGTGATCACTACCATGCTTGTGGCCTTTCTCATTGGCCACAATGCCCGAGACTCATGACTGCCTCCCTGGTTGCTAGTTCCAGGTATCTGTACCGATGTCTCCAAACTCCTAAGAGGACCAGCAATAACACAACGAAAGAATGAGATGATGCTGCCTTTAAGCCTAACCAGGATACGAGGTACATGTAAAATAAGCAAACTTTTGCTCTGGGACTTTATCTTCCAAAGATTCTTTCATCTAAAGAGAGCCAGGCTAACATTCTCAATGAATTTTTGTTTGAGGAGTAAGTAATTTGGAGTTACATCAATTAGCTTAAATACGTCTAGACTGGATCTACAAGGAATATCCTTTAACCAAACTTTCTTCAGAAGCAATGCAGATTTTTCAGTTAGAGATTAAACCTGTCAAAGTTTCCAGAACCGCTACTGAAATCATAATAAAGAATTCTTCATATACAAATTCTTATTTTTATATTTGCAGTGCATGTGGCTGGTATTTGGAAAAGGGCCTAGAAACCCTACAATTATAATCAAGTTTATCAATTCTGTTCTCACTTAATTATAAATCCTGATTACATTTGCTCTGCCAGATTCCTGCCTAATGTTCCCATTTGATAATGAGCTCCATAAAAGCTATCCAGTGCACATGATTTCATGCGATGTTTCCCCAGGTACCAATGTACTCTGACTCGAAAAGATTACTCTAGTCCATGCATTTAGAAGTGAATTTCCTGGATTCTGTCATTCTCTGGTGCACAGCAGTGTAGCCCACTAACTGGGTCACAGAAGTAGAAGTTCTTCTAAGTAGTAATGAGGATGACTTCTTACATGGCTTTGTTAATGCTAAGAAGCCTTTCAGAGCTGGAAAGCTTTACGTAAACATGCTAAGGATGGCAAAATCCAGATATAGGTGTGAAAAATACGGGTATCAATATGTTGCCATATTTAACCTCCTTCCTGGCCAATTTGTCTAGAATTAGTGAAGAGATGCACCTAGGACACTCTTTCCTACTGAAGATGACAAATATTGTATCTGACAATAGTTTCTCCCTTTTGGTAGAAAATGTTCTCACTGTTTTGGGAACGTTTTTCTCTGAATGAAACAGGCCAAACCATGTCATTAGACTTCTTCCTAACAAACTCACTGTTATAAGGAAATGCAATCTGTAAAGGGTAATCTTGTGACAGCCAATTAAACAAAAATATCTTTAGCTATATTTTATTCTGTAATTTTTACTTTTGATTTTTTGAGAGAGAGAGTGTGCACACCCATGGGGGAGGAGGGGCAGGGGGAGGGAGAAAGAGAATCTCAAACAGACTCAGCTGAGCATGGAGCCCAATGCAGGACTTGATGTCATAACCGATGTGATCATGACCTTAGCCAAAACCAAGTGTCGGACATTTAACCAACTGAGTCACCCAGGAACCCCTTATTCTGTAATTTTTAAGAAAAGAAATTTTATTTTCAGTTATATTTCCTAGGTAAATAACTTTCCTGGGTTCTGATTTTGGGTCAGTCCATTTTGAATTCCATCAAGGAAACTTCAGAAAATAAAGGGACGGGAAGTGACTTTCAATTTACGGAGTTTTGAGACAGTGGAAGTAAGATAAAAGCCCACTGGGAGCTTCTCCCAGCCCCAAGAGCACTCAAAAGAAGATGAGGTGATGGAAGAAATAAGATGAAACTTCCTAGGATTAAAAGATTGCTCCCCTCTTTCCCTTTCTTCTGCAGTGAAACAAGGGTGTTTCTCTTCTTTTTCCCTAATTACTTTCATTATTACACAATTCACATTTACACGGCATAATGTATTCCTTCTCACAAAGTTTGCATCAGTGCAAGCAATGAGTGCAATCATTCTGCTGAAAAATGAAAAAACGTTGCAAATGCTTGTCATACCTTAACAAGGGACTTAGAGAAGAAGGTGAGCCAGAATGAATGAAAACTAGAAGGAAGCCCCTGCTGTCACTGGGTCAGTCGGCTGACTTTAATTGCCAGAGAAGAGTGAGACACATCTCTGAGACCTTTTCTCAAAACAAACACAAGTCTCCAGGCTTATATTTCATGTTCCTTTAACACACGTCTTGGCCTTTTGTGACCTGTGACACAGCAATTAGGGCCCTTTAAGGCCCAACCCAAGAAAAGAAGGAATCATAAGGGAAGGAGAAACAGGTTTTGAAAGAAAGAAAAATGCCAAGGTCTTTGAACTTTATAATAATTTGATGATGATGAATTTAAAGAATTAATATTCTTGTGGATTTCAATAAGTACTTGTTAATTAATTAATTAAATGCACATTTACAGCCTAACATTACTAAATGCATTGGATATACATAGCATTATCAAGTCAAAGTTTTGCCTTTCACTCTGGATTTTGTGTTAAAAATCCCTCCCTAAATTCTAAGCTCTATCAACATTAGAATAAAAATCCATATGTGAACAGTAGCTATGTTTCCTAGAATATTTGAAATATAAATTTCTCAGGACCATATACTCTCACACTTGGCTTGAAATTAACAGCTCAGTCTCTGTTTATAAACTTTCAGATGTTCAAAAACAAATTGTTCCTGTTTGTTTCATAAAAAATTTAGTATCAACCCAGAAGCCTCTAAAATGATTTGATTGAAAGATGTTTCTACCTTAAAAAATAAAATGCTCAGTTGATGAAGTTACTAGAAAAAGTAGTACCCTAGCAGAAGGGCCCACATTTTTACCTGTATCCCATGGTATTGACTATGATCTCATTAAACAACTCCTGAAACAAAAATAAAAGTTCTAAAATGAAGTTGAATGAAGAGTTAGAAATGGGTGCCTGAGTGGCTCAGTCAGCTAAGCATCTGCCTTCAGCTCAGGTCATCATCCCAGAGTCTGAGAATCGAGCCCCATGTCCTGCTACTCCCTCTGACCTTCCCCCCTCTCGTGCTCTCACTCTGTCTCTCTCCCTGTCTCTCTCTCTCTTAAATAAATAAAATCTTTAAAAGAAAAATTTTTTAAATAAAAATAAAAGAGTTAGAAACTATGGTGGTTTGTCTTCAACTCTCTTGACCTCTCTAAAATATTTCTGTTTTAAAAAGTAAAATGAGGGGTGCCTGGGTGGCTTGGTGGGTTAAAGCCTCTGCCTTCAGCTCAGGTCATGATCTCAGGGTCCTGGGATCGGCCCCACATCAGGCTCTCTGCTCAGCGGGGAGCCTGCATACCCCCCCACCCCCACCTACTTGTGATCTCTCTCTCTCTCTGTCAAATAAATAAGTAAAATCTTTTAAAAATAAATAAAAATAAAAAGTAAAATAAAATACCTCAAAAGATGATAATGGAGCAGTAAAATTAGTATGAAGTCCAAATTAACAACCTTTAGTGGTCATCCTAATTAATATTCACTGATTTATGCCACCATCACAAATTAACCCCCAAACTTAAGTGGCTTCAAACAACCAAGATTTACTTCTGATGCATCTACAGGTTAATGGAAGTCAGTGAAAACGTCTGCTCCATATACACCTTTCGGGGTCCCAGCAAGGGATTTTCCACTTTGGTATTCACAGTGGCAGAAGAGTGGAGGACTTATACCTACCCAAAAATGCCTTGGCCCAGAGTGACAAGGTCACTTCCTCTCCAACCTGTTGGCTAGAAAGCAGAATGGTTGCACGTAACTGAGCACAGAATGGAAGACAGCACAAGGATGCTTAGTGAACAATGTTCCAGCTAAGAAGTGACTATCATCAAATAGTCAAGTGTAACTCTCACCTACGCAGCTCTTCTGAAAGATATGAAGTTTACAGTAACAAAAACCTGTCCTTGCTTCACAATATATAATCACTGTTCAATTCCCCCCCTAGTCAGTCAAGATAAAAAGTGAATGAGCTTATGGTCCAAGGAATTTAATTATTTTCTTCTAACCAGCTATAGTTGAGCTTGTCAGCCATGTTGATATTGAGTAATTGCCTATATATCTTGTCTTTCCTCACAATTTGATTTCTTTTCATAATGAAAGCTCAAGGAATTTGTTGTTTCCTTTAGTACAGATGGTCCTCATTTGATGTTATAAATGTGCTACTGAAAAGTTATGCATAAATCAGATTTTTACAAATCGAATCACATTCCCATTAACTTTATCTTTGTTTCTGCTTCACAGTAGCTCCGGACAATTTATCTTTAAATTAGTCTCAGTTTTATAGAGAAGAGTGACAGGTCAGAGGGTATTTCCCAATAGGCTGGGATAAGAATAGACCTTCCATCACCAGGATATGGACTAGTTCTTCACACTGACATGTTATCGGAGTCCACTGAGGGGAAAGGTGCTTTTTTTTTTTTAAAACAAAAACAAAAAAGAAAAGGAAAGACTCTCAGAGAAACAGGTATGAGTGGAAGGAATTTCCTTCCATTTTAAGAGTACATCATCCAATAAATATTACTCCAAGTGCAAGTGACTTTTCTGTATTACAACATGCTAATACAAAGCTTTGAGGTCTTTTTCAACAGATATAATGAGTCCTAGAATCCTAGTCAAACAAATTAGCAACTTTATTTCATGGACTCACCTGATGAAAAAGAAAAATCACATTGAAATCAAGAAAAGGAAGACGATGTCAAAAGAAGTATTTGATAATTTGTCCAGATGTATGTTCCTGCACTATTTTTGTTAACTAAGCCCTGAAAAAAAAAATCCAACAATACTTCTTACTGAAAACTGAACAGTACAATTCTCTTATCTTCTCTTTCTTTCCCTTTTTCCCTCGAATGATTTGTTACAGTCTCTTAGCAACTTTGAGAATAGTCAGTGCAGCATGAAAGAGCTTTCGTTATCTGTTATGTTATTCTGAGTTGTTTTTTTCCTTATAGCTCAACTTAATTCCAATGGTGATTCACTCATCCATAACAATCACAGACTCATAAAATCTTAGGGTACAGAAGGACCTAAAAAAAACACTAATCCTCTTCCGTGCATTCTGAGCCATATCCCACAAAACTAAGAGGAAATGATGGTGAAAAATAAAAAAGACCAGAGGATGAGTAGGGCAGAGCACATATGACTTTGTGCAAAGAGGAAAGAGCTAAGAAGATAGTGAATAATTGGAATTGGAATTGGGATTAGTAGGTCTGTTTTGTTTTTCCCATCACATTGTTTTTTCTTATTTCCCACATCTATATTAATCACAGAATGTTATGATACAACCCCCTCTCCAGATACATGTGCATTAACTACACTACTGTTTTCCTATGGGACAAATTGCTGTCTGATACATGTTAAATGTAATGCAGATGCTTGAAAGTAGCAATCAGTCAGTATCAACATCCAGTTTCAGAAATTGGTATGCACAATAAAAGAGAAATTAAAAAACAGGTATCTTTACAAATTAGAGAAAATCAGCCATTAAATTACCAAGGATTAAATTGTTTAGTTAAGACCAGGGATCAGAGAACAATTTTAGAAGCAAAGTGGAGGGTATAACTTGTCAAAGAATGAGAAACTCAGGGTGTCCCTTGGGACCTAAGAAATTCCCTGACAGACAGGAAAATGCCCTGAGAGACCCTGGGTTTGTACTTTGCTACTTTATTTAAGGTACGTAAAGCACATTGTGCAGGAGTCCAAACACAGACAACAAATGCATAGTAAACATATGAGAAATGGAGCAGTAGGGATAAAAGGCAAACAATCCATTCAATCAGTTAATCTGAAAAGGAACTCCCTGAGTCCTACAGCTGTGGGATGACTCAGAAATCCTGGTGGCCTCTGATGGCTGAACTGAGAAGATCTGCAGAGGTTTTGTGCAGTAGTGACTACAGATCCCACACAGAATAAACTACCAGGATCTCTATCAGGTAGTAGAATGATCAGGGGCCCCAAAGACTTAAGGGGACAAGAGGACCTGAGACAGAACAGAGGTGTCTTTTATACCCTCTTAGGAATCACACAATTAGGGACATGTTAAAAATACAGATCCCAATTTACTCCTAAACATTCTCATTCAGAGTTTGGGGAGAGCCTAGGAACTCACATACTTAACAAAGTTTGTAAGTGACCGTGATGAGGTGGCCCATAGAGTATGCTTTGAGAAGCACAGCTTTGTGGAAAATGGCATGAAAACAGCTTCTCACCACATTCTAACAGAAGAGATGTAAGGCCAGAACATAAAAAGGGAGAGCAACAAAGCCATGTCCGCACAAAGACCTGACCCAGATATTTGTAACGAATCAGACTTCCAAACACATTTGCCAGATTTTATAGATATCTTCAAGCTCATTCAATATTATAATCACATAGATATCTAAATGAACTAGGTAAAGGTAGGAAGGGCTCTGAATTTTCCCAACAGTTACATCAAATCTGTAATGATGTATCTGTAGAAATCACCTAATTTAGGTGAGAATATCACTTTGTATATAGAAGTCATTCACACACACGGGTTTTAAAAATGCTCACATTCTCACGGCTTCGATTGCCTGCTGCCCTAGTTTGAATTCGTTGAAAAACATGTCTTTGTGCAAGTGACATAGATTGACTCACACAACATAATGCTCTGTGTCCTAAGGTGTGGGAAATATTTTTCTAACTCTCTCTCATCCAGTTTTGGGACCTCAGACTCATACCTCTTCTTTCTCCATCGAGGAAATCTTCACAATACTTCTGAAAGTCATTAAATCCTTTCCATCTTCAACATGATGTCGGACTCCTTCTGCTCCAACAGTTCCAACAAGTGTCAGAACAAGAGAATGTGCCACAGCAGGGCAACTTCTCAGTGTCCCTCCAGCTGTTGGTGCCTTGGTGACGCCATACAAGTACCACAAAGCACAGAAGCTGGCCCGCTGATATAGAAAGAATCACTTCCTTCCTCAGCCTTCAGAAGGCTTTGTGCCATACTCTGTCACAACCATGCCAAATGTTGAGGCACAGGGCAAAATGTTTTCTCCAAATGCTGTGTGAAAGCCACTGTTTCTATTCCTTCTTACATTTCCACACCCCCTCAGACTCAGACCAGGAAACATGGGCGTTGGCTAAAAAAAACAACCTCAAAAAACACCCCCATCTCTTCCAAACATCCCATACCAGAGCAAAGACTATCTTTCTCTGTTTTCCTTTGCTATGTTTCCTATGCTATCCACATACTCATACAGCTTTTACATGGGGTTCCAGAGACTCCCACATCAGATCTCCAAAGTTACTTGTGAAGGCAGACTCCCAGTTCCCACTTCAAGCTACTGGTTCAGAATCTCTGGGCTGGATCAAGGAATTTGGCTGATGAAAAAACATCCCAGGTAATTATTATACATACTAAATTTTATGGTCTTTTAGAATTTTACAATTAGCTCATTCTACCCAAGAGTTTTATATCACTTGGAAGCTTTAGATTAAATGAGCAATTAAAGTCTCCTTAAATTTGAGACTTAGATATAATTGCAGCAGTCTCCCTAAACCATTTATTCTCAGATGGGGTTGGCCAGAAAGGATATAGAAATTAGAAAAGGCTTTACTTGTACTTGTAGAAAAACACTATTTTGTAATTATTATTTGCTCTGATGTTGTTTCTGTCATATTTGCTTAGAAAAAGTGGTAAAAAAGAAAAATCTGAGTCCGTCTTTTAGAATATTACACTAGACATGGCATTAGATTGGATTGAAAGTTTGTCTACTTTATTTATTAGAGTAAAACCACATACCAGAGTTAGCAGTATATCACCAAGGATATAGCTAATAAAAGAAAGAAAGCTGCTGTTGGAAAAAATATGGCATCTTCCAATTAGTCAATAGCATGGATATTGTCTGAGACTGAGGTGGATGTGTATGTCTAAAACCTCTTAGAAAACATGAGTGCAATTGTTCTAGCTCAAGAGAGATGTGGTAACATTGTTTGATATATAATAAAGCTTCTCCAGAGCCCTAGCAATTTAAAATCTAAAGCTCTCATGGGACCACATAAGATAGAATTTAGGAAAATTGAATAGGATGAACCCTCTTTAGAAAAAAGCAGCATTTCATATTGACATGTTAAGAGGATACTTAGCCTTACATGGATGGCATCCATGGCTGATGGACCCCATGTTAAACAGGGTACTGCAGTGGAGTTTCTGGGACAGGGGGATGTAGAAAATCTCAGCTTTGGGTAGATAGCCAAGGTATGGAATAAGAAGTTCCAGGTTCAGGGGCACCTGCCTGGCTAAGTCAGTAGAACATGCAACTCTTGATCTCCAAATTATACGTTTGAGCTGCATGTTGAATATAGAGATTACTTTAACTTAGTTTTTTTTTTTTTTTAAAGTTCTAGGTTCAGTTCCTTGACATGGAAATAAAGTTTATATCAAGAACTAAATAGGGGCAGAAAGTGAAAGGATATGTGACCACTAAGCCAGCTAGGGGGTTCTATAAAAGAAAAAAGACCCCAAGAATAATATAGACCAGAAAGTAACAGAGATATTCTACAGAAACAGGGACTTTACAGGCAATATGATAGCACTAAATTCATATCTTTCAATAGTTATTCTCAATGTGAACAGCCTGAAAAATGAAATGGCACAGGCTTTCAGATTGGATAAAAAGATGGGACCCATCCATATGCTGCCTACAAGAGACTCGTTCTAAACCTAAAGACACATCCAGATTGAAAGTAAGAGGATGGAGAACCATTTATCATGCAAATGGACCTTAAAAGAAGGCTAGGGTAGCAATTCTCATATCAGACAAATTGGACTTTTAAACCAAAGTGATGTACTTAAAGGGTCTATCCCACAAGAAAATCTAATAGCTGTTTCTATGTCCCCCAAATGACAACAGCCAACTACATAAGCCAACTGTTAACCAAAATAAAGAATCATATTGATAATGATACATTAATAGTAGGAGACCTCCACACCTACTCTCAGCAATGAACAAATCATCTAAGCAGAAGATCAACA
>CM053608.1:39463382-39473598 GCA_028646535.1 Procyon lotor | reverse complement strand
ACAGTCACACAACTTATCATTATTAATATTGACTTTCATTACTTGGCTGAAGTCACTTTTATCAGGCTCCCCTCTCCCACTTTTCTCTACCATATTTACTATGAGCAGCACACAATTAAAGGGAGTTATGCTCCCCTTCTTGAGGGTGGAGTATGTATACATATATTATGTGGAATTATTTTGAATGGGAGATTTTGTGTCTTTTCCATTTATTAGTTTGTTCAGTCATTTATATCAGTATGGATTTATGGATTTTTCATTTATACTTGGGGTTGTAACTCAATGCTACTCTATTTTGTTGTTCAATTATAGAGTCCTTTCAGTGGCTCCTGTGTCACTGATATACCTTTATCTATGTGTCTGTCTGTCTATCTATCTATCATCATCTAGCTAGCTCGCTAGCTATCATCTACCTATCTAAAGTACTTTCTTATTCTCTGGAATTGAAAGATATTTCAGGCTCATCCTGTATATTTTCTGCCTCAGTTCCAGATTCAGTCATTTTTTTCAAGAAGCTGTGGTGCCTCTTAGTTGAGAATGGTATTAGAAATAAGTATCTGGGCTTTAAGTAGCTAGTAGTTATGGAGATATCCTTGTTTCCGAGACTTCTCAGCTCACAGAGGAAGAAAATATATATGTGTATACTAACTTGTGGGTATATGTATATTTATAATCATTTCTATATGTAATTACCTATATCTAAATAAACAAAAAGCTATAATTGACTAAATCAGTTCATATTGTCAACTCTAGCTCATTAACACATGGATTATTCTAGCCCTCTCCCCTTGCTTATCTGTAAACTCCCACTCAACAGTGAGAAAAGTGGCTCCCACCATTCGCCTTTGCCTCTCATTTACTTATTTAATTACAGGATAATGTATAGCAGTATCAGACTTGTTAACCTGCAGTCCTGTGGGAAATAACTTTATTAGCTAGAGTGCAATGCTTATGCACAGTTACTTTTGCCTTTAGTTTTGTAGACTCCACTCATTTCCAAAGTTACTTAGGTCAGCACTGTCCCTACCCGTCCCTCTCAGTGAGGTTGTTTTATACATTTTTAATACAATTAGATTCTTTTTCACATTCTATAGTTTATCCAGAGGTTCTTTTAACTTCTTAAATTATTTTTTAAAATTTGAATACATTAAGGTCCATTCCATGATTATTGATTTTAGACCTTTTTTTCTTTGCTAATACAGTTGACTCCTGAGCAGCATGGGGGTTAGTGCTGCCAACACTCTGCACAGTCAAAAATTCATGTATAACTTTTGATTTCCCCAAAACTTAACTATTAATAGTTTAATGTTGACCAGAGCCTTACCGATAACATAGTTGATTAACACGTTTTGTATGTTGTATGTATTATATATTGTATTCTTACAATAAAAAAAGCTAGCAAAAAGAAAATGCTACCAAGATAATTATAAGGAAGAGAAAATATGTAATTTCTAGTTTAATTCCATTTGGCTAGAGAACATGCTTTTTATGATTTTTATTCTTTTAAAATTGTTAAGGTATGTTTTCTGACCCAGAATGAGATCTATCTTGGTGAAAATTCCATGTGAGTTTTAGAAGATGTAGATTCTGCAGTTGCCAATGAAGTAGTTTATAAATGTCAATTAGATCAAATTGATTGGTAGTACTTATACAGTATACTTACTGTTTCTGTTTATTGGACGTATCAGTTACTAAAAGGGAGGTGTTGAATCCTCTATTTGTCTATTTCTCCTTTCAGTTTTATCATTTTTTGCCTCACATTATAATGCTCTGTTGTTAGGTGCATATACACTTTGGGTTGTTACATCTTCTTAGAGACTTCACTCCTATCATCATGTGCCCTACTTTATCCCTGATAATTTCTTTTGTTTTGATGCCTGCTCCTAGTCTGAAATTAAAGCTTTCTTTTGATTTATATTGGCATGATGTATCTTTTTCCATCTTTTTACTTATAACCTTAGTTATAAGTAAGTTTCTTATATAGTGTTAGTTTCATGTAGACAACATATGTTTGGGTATGCTTTTTAAAAATTCATTCTATATGACAATCTTTGCTTTTTAATTGGTTTATTTAGATCATCCACACTTAAAGTGATTTATTGATACAGTTAGTTCCTTTATTGAACTTGTTTTGTCTCTCTTCTTAACTTTGTGGTACCATGTTTGTAACTGTTTTCTATTTGTTGCATTTGTTCTTTTTCTTCTTTGCTCTCATTTTAAATAAGCATTTATTTAAAAGATTTTATTTATTTATTATTTAAGAGAAAGCATGAGAGAGAACCAGCACAATTGTGGGGGAGGGGCAGAGAGAGAGAGGGAGGAGCAGACTCCCCACTGAACAGGGAGCCTGACCCTGGGGTTCCATCCCAGGACCTTGATATTATGACCTGAGCCAAAAGCAGACTCTTAATTGAACCACCCAGGCACCCCTAAATAAATATTTTATATGATTTCCTCTCTCTACTATCTCAGCATATGTATTAATTATGCTTCTTTGTTTATTTATTTATTTTTTTAGTTATTTTAAATTCCCTTTCTAATAATCCCAACATGTGTATCATATTTGACTTGGGTTCTGATGATTGCTTTATCTCTTCAGACTGCATTTTCTTACTTTATGGCATGCCTTGGAATTTTTTATTGAAAGCTGGATATGTTGTACTGAAAAGAAGAACTACACTAGAGAGTTCTTTAGTGTAAGGATTTATGTTAATCTGTTAGGAGTTGAGCTGTTTTTAATATTGGCTGTAGCTACAAATGACCAAGGCTTCAAATTCCTTTGATGTCCCTGCTTTTGTCTTTGTCTTCACAACTCTGGGTTTCCCTAAATACT
The DNA here is from genome assembly GCA_028646535.1 of Procyon lotor. NCBI lineage: Eukaryota > Metazoa > Chordata > Mammalia > Carnivora > Procyonidae > Procyon > Procyon lotor. The sequence continues at coordinate 39,470,765 of CM053608.1, read as the reverse complement.
CCTACTCTTAGAGAGTCTGGATCTCACAGCCTTTTCAACTGTATGCTGTGGTGCATGGGCCCGGTTGTTGTAGGGGTAAGTCGTGGCCTTCTATGGTCCTCTGGTTAAATCCCAACCATTTAGTCATCCTGTGTCTCAGGACTACGACTGTCACTATTGTGTCTCTGGTGGTATAGTTCCCCCATCCCCGTTCCTGTCCTCTACTCTCTTCATTGGCTTCAGCATTCTCCATCTATTTCTTTGAGCCACAACCCCTGTTGAGTATCTTTTTCTCCCTTTAGATGAGGCAGGAAAGCTAGAGCAGGATAGAATGGGAAGAACGTTCTTCCCCGAGACTGGATACATTTCTAGTAAATTCTTTTCCCCTAGAGAATAGGCTTTTGTTATGGGGGGCACCCTGGCTACGAACAATTTCATAATTGTTCATATGAACATATTTCATAATGATGTTATGAATGAACATCGTAATGAACAATTTCATAGTGAACAATTTCCTTTCCTTCTGCTAGAGTTATGAGGTTCCTTTTTTGGACCTTCACTATAACCCAGAGGGTTCTTGGAAGTAAAACTCATGACAGAGCAGTGGGTCCCATTAAGACTGTGGGACCTAGGATTTCAGCCTCCAGCAATTCATTACAATTACCATTGAAGTATTCTCACCTGCTATGGCTCCTGCAGCTTCGGGGCCATGAAAACAGACCTCAGTGTATCTCCACATACACTGTTTTTTCAGATTTTCATGTGGCAGCTTGCCCTGCAGCCTCAGTTCCTGATGGGTCTAAGAAAAGTCATTTATTTTCAGTTTATCCTGCTTTTTCTTGTTGTAATGATGGGATTGACAACTAGTAAGCTCTTTACATGTTGGAGATAAAATCGGAAGACCAACACTAATTTTTACGTAAATTGTTTGGCCAATAAAATTCAGAGCGAGACAGGTAACTTCTTTTCCCAGAGGTCTCCTATCAGTAGCTCCAAATGTTCATTAAGTGCATCTTATTCCTCCTACAATCACTCTGAGGAGTAGAATTAAAGAAAATCATTCGAACTGTGGAGTGGGGACGATCCCAGAATGGAGAAAGCTTTAATCACTTGCCAAAGGTGATATAAATGCATCACAGCAAAAGCAGGTACGGGACTCAACATATAGTCAAGTGTTGTAGTTTCTTGTCTCAGGTTTTCTCTCTTTGTCTCAATTTTTACTGACTCTTAATACAAGCAAAATATGGTCTTATACTCCACTAGAGAAATGAGACTTGGGGGCCCCGGGCTAAGCTGTGATAATTTGGACACATACAGCACTGCTTTTTTATTTTTTTGAAAGAAAGAGAGAGAAAGCAAGTGTGAAAGGGGGGAGGGGCGAAGGGAGAGGGAGAGAGAGAGAATCTTAAGCAGGCTCCATGCCCAGCGTGGAGCCCATGGTGGGGCTCTCGATCACAACCCTGAGATCATACCTGAGCCCAGATCAAGAGTCGGTCGCTTACCTGACTGATCCACCCAGACGCCCCACAGCACCACTTATCCTAACACACTGTCTTTGCTCATGCGCTAATCCCCAGTGATGCAGTGCTGCTGTGCTCTTTCAGAGAAGCACAATGGTGAAATCTCAAGCAAGAGTTTTATATACCGGGGATTTGATCAACTTGGCTGTGTGAGAACACAGCTTGCAGCTTTAAAACACATGTGCAGTGATACACTCAGGGCACCCTGCAAATCCTCTAATACCCGGTGTGAGCGCTTAAGCATCAACGCAGGAACTAAGTGTGAAAAGCGGGGACACAGGCCAGGCAGCTTGTCGAAGGGGCGGGACAGTGAGTATCGGTAATGTTATCTGCTGCAGAGTCAGAGAGAGGTGAAAAGAGATGTGCCAGGGTGCCTGCAGCCCCAGGTCACATCTGGTTTCCAAGTCACCCAGAGCTCTCCCGCTAGGGAGGCTCAGCCCACTGGTGGCAAGAGCGAGATAAGGAAGAGCGTTTCCGCCACGTGCTAACTCAGCAGTGACTGAGGACGCTGACAGCGACCCTGGGACACTAGAGCAGCTCATTCCACAAGGTTCAGGAATCCGGAATGATCTGCAGGATGCCTCCTTTCTCCACAGCTCCCGCTCCACACTGGAGAGGGTGGTAGGAAAGAAAGGCAAATACATTCCTTGGAAGGAGGTAATAACTGGAGTCAACTGTTACTTTGTATTAATTCTCTTAAACAATAAGTAAAGAGTGTTTCGAGTTGTATTACAAATCTATTCCCAAGTGGCTAAAAAGGTGAAAGAGGAATGTGACAAGTGACATTTTTGAGCAAGGAATGATTGTCTAGGGAGAAAAAGGCCTTGAGTCATACATTTTACAAAATAAGATTTTTACGAAGTTCCTTTCAAGGAAAGCTCAATTATTAAATAAGAAGCAAATACCTATGCGAAGAAAATAACTTATTGGGAAAAAGTAATATAAACTGAAAATTGTAGAGTGCTTTTGTATTGGATTTGAGAAAAGTCCGTAATATTCTGCCTCAAATAAAAATGTAGGAGAATGCTGGGACTGAATAACTTAAAGGCTAAAGGAGAGAGATATTCAGAAAAAAACAAAACAAAACAAAACAAAACCACATGACTATCATTTGTTTGTTTTTTCCCTGAGTTTTCTGTGCAAGATGAATCTGAAGGATACATTGTTCTTACAAAACCAGTGATTGAATTACTACTATGGAAAGACCTGAGGAAAGTTTTATGAGTTAGGATAAAATATCCTCTGTGTTATAAGAATAATCCTCTCTTAAAAAAAAAAAAAAGAATAATCCTGTCTAGTTGGGGTATCATGGCTCCCCAAATCTGTAAGTCAGAAAGCAGCTCAGGATTCAAATTTGCTGCCTAATGGCACAGTCATACTGTGTAACAGGAAGGAAAAATTCAGCGGTGGGTTGGTAAATCTTTAATGAAGGGCTCTCTGAGGAGGGGAAGGAGGGGCCTTCATTTGTAGTGTTTGCTGATTCCTGTGGTGCTAAATACTCCCACCACAGCTAATTTTAAATTGCTAGAGTGAAATGGACCATCTATCAAAATTCATGAAAATTTATAATCGGCTATAACAAATCTGTACAGAGTTGCTGCAACATACTACGGGCTCAGACATTGCTTTGTGCCTCTGTGGCCAAGAAATGCATTTTGGAAAAATTGGAGATTAGGCTGAGCTTTAAAGGATGGGAACTATGAAACTAGGTTTTGGGGTGGGGGTGAAGGATCATTAATCCAGGTGGGAAAGTTGTCATGAGCCCAGACAAGAATTGGAAATGCTTGTGAGTGAATAGAACAGAATGAGCGGTCTGGAAAAAGGGACCCGATGTGGGGGTAGGGGGTAGAGTTGAAAAGATAAGATGAGGGTAAAACCCCATATAGTTTCTTTTTTAAAGATTTATTTATTTATTTGAGAGAGAGAGCGAGAGAGAGTATGAGAGGGGAGCTCAGAGGGAGAAGCAGACTCCCCATGGAGCTGGGAGCCCGATGTGGGACTTGATTCTGGGACTCCAGGATCATGACCTGAGCCTAAAGCAGTCGCTTAACCAACTGAGCCACCCAGGCGCCCCCCATATAGTTTCTTAAATGATACCAAGGTAGTATTTTTGCTGTATGTACCTGGTAACTATTGAAGGTTTTTGTCAGGTCTGAGTCAAGATTATAAAGTAGTGAATTGTGAAGATTAGGCTGGAGGAAGTACACAGAGGGACTGAGATGGCTGAAGTGCGGAGAAGAGTTTGTACCCTATCATGATTCAACCTCCCTAGGAAGATACTCTGAGGAGATTTGCATGCGGCCATTTCCTGGGACACCTCTCAAAATGACAGACCCCTATTGAGAGAATGAAGGAAACAGTGTTGGGCTGTGAGAGCAAGTTAACCTGCATCTTCGTTGTCACAACAAAGATCACAATTAATCCTGTGGGAATCCAGCCGGGAGGATCCCTCAGGGATGTCCTGATTTGGGATGAAGGTGGTAGGTCTTTTTATTATGACAGCAACAGGTTGTTAGATATGAGCTGCTCCCAGAAGGGGATGTGACCTTTGGAGGCATCTTTCTTCAGCCCAAGACACGTCCCAGAGAGGCACTAGCTGACACTTATAGGCAGCCCATCCTCCAGGCAGTTGGAAGAATGGATGCTTCAATCCTGTCATGGGGGATCCGGGTGACACATCACAGCACCACATACTTTTGCTTAAAATACAAGTAAATCGGTGAGAAACTAGTCTAAGGTGGAAATGGTATTGGAAAGGAAGCTGAAAACCGTGAGGTGCATTTCAAGGGGAGCTTTGTTGTCACAAAATTATTTTCCACTTTTACAAGTTCTATTTTGTTTGAGGTAACTTCTACCCTCTCTTACTGCTTGTTCATTTTTTAGTCTATTTTTATTTCCTAATGTTTCCTTAAACATGTTTTCTCTTAAGAATGTCCTTTACCCACTATTTCAAGTATCTAAAATATTTAGTATGTGAATCCATTGTTGTTTCCTGAGGCTCTCACTAATGATGGCTGGTTCATCATATGTTTCATGATGTTTGAGGATGAGACCATGTTTACTTGATCATAATCTGTGGGAATCCAGGTGCCAGAGTCGAGATACTTCTTCATATATTTCCCATAGTAGCCGGGCACTTTACCAAACTGAGCTCCTTTCTGGCATGCCTCATTCAGTGCGGGTGTCTTAGGGTCAGTCACTCTTCCTTAGGCAGTCACACTTATGGTAGCACTCTCTACATTTCCTCACTTTGGAGTTCACTAACCCACTAAAGAATGGGTTTTATGGAGGAGGGGCTTGTTCTGTGGTGTGAGAGCATACTAAAATATCCAGTCCGCCATGCTTCTGGAATCCAAAGTGACGGGGGACATGATATGAGGGAGATGAAGGCATGAAACAGAAATTTCAAATTTATGGATGAGAAAACTGTAATTATGATGAACAGAAATATGGAAGTCAGGGGAGAATGTCTTATTTTTTTTTTAATGGTTTGGGAGGAAGGTAATATGTTCCAATATATTCCACTATATTCTATACATGTTAATATAAAAGTTTAACTACTTGAGTGTAAACCAGTATTGCATTTTTATGCAAAAATATTTTAAATAAAAGCTAGAACAGCTGTCAGGGCTGTTTGGTAACCTACAAATAGTGCAAATAGATTTAATTTGAGAGTTTTTTCCTTATAATTTTGGGTAAGAGAGTATTATATTTAGCATGGGGTGTTTAACAGAAATTTGTGATATTTCAAGGAGTTGAATGTGGAAAGTGTGATCAGCTGTGAATGAAGCTGGCTTAAATTAGTCAACATTAGCTATTTATATAAAGCAACCCTATATCAATATAATTCAAAATGAGGCATATAGATGAAACATTTTGCATCTTGTATAAGGGTAACCCCAAATAAACCGTTTGACTGAATCTAATATAAGGTGAAAGTCTAATTTTATGAACCAACTATTTGTTTAGCTAATGCCAAACTGTTAATATTAGGAGCTTTCTAAAATGTTTTAATATTTTGAATGACAAATTCTCCTCTTCTGCCTTTGCTTTTATTTTTCATAGTTTTTCCTTAGCTCATTCTTTTTTAAAAATTATAGACTTTCAAATCAGTTTGTTTAGTTTTTCCACAGTCCCCCTTTGAAATCTTACATTTTTTGTTATTGTGCTAAATTCATGAATTAACTTAGGATAATTTATTTCTTTATTATATCTTCCTACTTGAGAGTATGGTATAATTTTTTAGTACTTAAATATTAGTTTTTGTCCTTTAGAAGGGCTTACATTTTTTAAACAATAGGTCTCATACATTTCTTGCCAGTAAAGTGTTAAATTATTAAGAGAGTTGAGATGGTCTAGGAATGGGGTGACCCTAAACTTGCCTCCTATCTGGAACACAGCTAGACAAATATCAAATCATTCTGAACACTGAAGAAATTGATCCGAAGTCTTAGAGAACAAAGCTGCACATCTACAAACTGGAAAAATGACCCATGTAAGGTAGGATCTACAGAAAGTTTGTGGGAGAAAAGAGCCATGGCACTGCCTTGGGGAGGAAGCTTGATCTCAGAGGGAGTAGCGAGAGAGAAGGAGAGAAAGAAAGTGTGGAGGAGAGGGGTGGGCGGGAAGAGAGAAAACACAGGCAGGGGACTCCACAAGAAAACGATTCCCCAAAACCTTTGCCAGGGAAAAAGGAGAGGGCTACGATACCATCATTTTTCTATAAACAGTAGAGCACAGAATCTGAAATTTTGGATGTCTTCAACATTGCCAGGTTCTCACTTGGGGAGCTAAACCACGTTCCAGTGGGAGAGAAGGCCAGAGCCCCAGCAGCTGGTGGCAGCCTGGGATCCCGAAGATCGTGAGGGGAGAAGCGGTTCCCCTGCTTGGAGTGTATTTGGTAGAGGTGATAGGGCCTCTCCCTGAGCAAAGGATTCCATGGGGGATCATGGATTGCCAGGCCCAAGGCCTGAGGGCAGCAATCCCTGGTGCTGGCTGTGTGTTGCAATTTACCATAAACCCTGAACCACTGCCCAGTCAAGAGACTGTTTCCTGGGACAAGCCAGCACTGGCCACAGTGCAGAAAGACCCTTCTCTGGAGGGTCAGTGCAGGTCCCTGCTGCAGAGGGCTCTGAAGTGTGGGGCTTCGTTTGTTATTTAATTTTTAAAAGATTTTATTTATTTATTTATTTGGGAAAGAGAGAACAAGAATGGACTCGAGAGAGTACAAGCAGTGTTGGGAGAAGCAGGCTCCCTGTTGAGCAGCCAGACCCATGCAGGGTTTGATCCAAGGACCCTGGGATCATGACCTGATGGAAGGCAGACCCTTAACTAACTGAGCACCCAGGTGTCCCTGAAGTGTAGGATTTCGAAACACAACCGCATATGAGATAAAACACAGGAGTGCTGTACCATTCAGCAGGTGGACACATTGAACAAAGACAGGGTGAAGAGGAGGATCTGACAGAAACAGGGACACAGGAGGGGTTATTGCATGTCTGTGAGGACTTACTAAAGAGGCATGACATGCATTTTTGGCTCTGGAGGATCTAATGGGGTGAAACCATTTTTTTCCCCATGCCCACCAGCTTGATCCACCTCAGTGAGCTAAGCAGCACCACCAAATGGAAAACGGAGCTACCACCCCAAACCCGCCCCTCTGCACCCAGCAGTCACATCTCTACCAGGGCAAGTACACCTGAGAATCAGAGCGGCAGGCCCCTCCCCGGAAGACTAGCACAAACCCCTCACCCACACCTGTCTACTGATTATAGAGTGCTGCAAAGCTTCAGCTCTAGGGGAAATAGGATCTAGTGGCCTTTGGGGTTTTGTTTTTCTTCTTCTTCTTCTTCTTCTTCTTCTTCTTCTTCTTCTTCTTCTTCTT
>CM053608.1:39446787-39463282 GCA_028646535.1 Procyon lotor | reverse complement strand
CAAAATGACAAGATGGAGGTATTCACCCAAAGGGAAGAATAGGAAGAAATGACAGCCAGAGATTTAATCAATACAGATATAAACAAGATGTCTGAACTAGAATTTAAAACAATAATTGTATGGATACTCACTGGACTTAAAAAAAGCATAGAAGACACTTGAGAATCCCTCACTTCAGAGATAAAAGGACTAAAATCTAGTCAGGTTGAAATTAAAAATGCTATAACTGAGATGCAAACCAAATGGATGTCATAAAAACGAGGATGGATGAAATAGAGGAACGAATCAGTGATATAGAAGATAAAATTATGGAAAATAATGAAGCTGAGAAGAAGAGGGAAACAAAGGTATCAGTTTGTTTCAATTCAGTTGATCACAAAGGTAGACTTAGGGAACTCAGCAGCTTATTAAAATTGAATAACATTCATATCATAGGTGTCCCAGAAGTTGAAGAAAGAGAAAAAGGGGCAAAGATTTATTTGAGAAATATAGCTGAGGACTTCCCTAATCTGGGGAAGGATACAGGCACCAAAATCCAAAATGCACAAACTCCCATTAAATTCAACAAAAGCTGAACGTTGCCAAGGGATATCATAGTCAAATTTAAAAAATACACAGATGAGAACAGAATCCTGAAAGCACCAAGAAAAAAAGTTCCTTAATCTCCATGGGAAGACAGATTGGATTCACAGCGGATCGGTCCACAGAAAATTGGCAGGCCAGAAGACAATGGTAGGATATATTCAATGTACTGAATGGGAAAAATATGCCGCCTACAATATCCAGCAAGGCTATCATTCAGAATAGAAGGAGAGATAAAGAGTTTCCCAGACAAACAAAAACTAAAGGAGTTCATGACCACTAAACCAACCCTGAAAGAAATATTAAGGGAGACTTTTCGAGTTGGCAAAAAAGGACCAAAAGCATCAAAGACTAGAAAAGATCAGAGAACATCGCCAGAAACACCAGCTCTACAGGTAACACAATGACACTAAATTCATGTCTTTCAATAATCACTCTGAATGTAACCATTTACATTCTAAATGTTCCAATCAAAAGACATAGGGTAACAGAATGGATAAAAAAACAAGACCCATGAATATGCTGCCTATAAGAGAATCATTTTAGACTTAAAGTCACCCGTGTATTGAAAGTGAGGAAGTGGGGAACCATCTATCATGCTAATGGATGTTGAAAGAAAGCTGGAGTAGCCATACTTACACCAGACAAACTAGATTCTAAAACAAGCTATGACAAGAGATGAAGGAGGGCATTATATCACAAGTAAGGAGTCTACCCTTCAAGAAGATCTAACAATTGTAAATATTTATGCCCCCAATTTGGGAGTATCCAAATATATAAATCAATTAATGATAAACATAAAGAAACTCATGGATAATAATACAATAATAGTGGGGGAGTTTAGCACTCTACTTACAGCAATGGACAGATCATCTAAAAAGAAAATCAACAAAGAAACAAAGGCTTTGAATGACACACTGGACCAGATGAACTTAACAGATATCTTCAGCTATTCAGAACATTTCATCCTAGAGCAGCAGAATACACATTATTTTCAAGTACATATAGGACATTCTCCAGAATACATCCCACATTGGATCACAAGTCAGCTTTTTTTTTAAAGATTTTATTTATTTGACAGAGAGAAACACAGTGAGAGAGGGAGCACAAGCCAAGGGGATGGTAGCGGGAGAAGCAGGCTTCCTGCTGAGCAGAGAGCCCAATGCGGGGCTCGATCCCAGGACTCTGGGATCATGACCTGGGCCGAAGGCAGACGCTTAACGACTGAGCCACCCAGGCGCCCCGCAAATCAGCTTTTGACAAGTCCAAAAAGATTAAGATCCTACCATGTGTATTTTCAGACTATAATGCTATGAAAGTCAACCATAAGAAAAAATTTGGAAAAACCACAAGTACATAGAGGTTAAAGAATATCTTACTAAATAATGAATGGGTTAACTGGAAGTTAAAGAATAAACATAAAAAACTACATGGAAGCAAATGAAAATGAAAACACGACAGTCCAATACCTTTGGGATGCAGCAAAGGCAGTCTTAGGAGGGAAGTATATTATTATAATACAGGCCTACCTCAAGAAGTAAGAGAAGTATCAAATACACAACCTAACCTTATACCTAAAGGAGTGAGAAAAGGAACAGCAAATAAAGTCTAGAGCAGAAATAAATGATATAGAAATAAACAACAACTACAACAACAAACCCCAGTAGAACAGATCAATGAAACTAAGAGCTGGCTCTTTGAAAGAATTAATAAAATTGGTAAACCCCTAGCCAGACTTATCAAAAAGAAAAGAGAAAAGACCCAAATAGATAAAATCACGAATGAAAGAGGAGAGATCACAACCAACAGCACAGGAACACAAGCAATTATAAAAGAATACAATAAAAAATTATGTGCCAACAAACTGGACAATCTGTAAGAAATGGACAAATTCCTAGAACCTTACAAACTACCAAAATGGAAACAGGAAGTAATAGAAAATTTGAGCACACCCATAACCAGCAAAGAAGTTGAATCAGTAACCAAAAATCTCCCAACAAACAAAAGTCCTGGGCCAGATGGCTTCTAGGGGAATTCTGCCATTTAAATAAGAGTTAGTGCCTATTCTTCTCAAAGTATTTCAAAAAAATAGAAATGGAAGGAAAACTTCCAAACTCATTCTATGAAGCCAACATTACCTTGATTCCAGGACCAAAGAACCCTCTAAAAAAGGAGAATTACTGGCCAATATACCTGATGAACACAGAGGCAAAAATTCTCAATGATATACTAGCAAATCGAACCCAACAGTACATTAAAAGGTATATTCACCACAACCAAGTGTGATTTATTCCTGGGCTGCAAGTGTGGTTCAATATTCTCAAGTCAATCAACAAGACACACCACATTAATGAAAGAAAGGATAAGAACCGTTTGATTCTGTAAAGAGATTCAGAAAAAGCATTTGACAAAATACAGCATCAATTCTTGATAAAAGCCCTCAACAAAGTAGAGATAGATGGAAATACCCCAATGTTATGAAGGCCATATATGAAAGACTCACAGCTAATATCATACTCAATGGGGAAAAATCAGAGAGCCTTTCCCCTATGGAACAAGACAAGAATGTCCATGCTCACCATTGCTATTTAACATAGTACTGGAAGTTTTACCCAAAGCCATCTACACATTTAATGCAATCCCTATCAAAACACCACTAGCATTCTTAACAGAGCTAGAACAAATAATCCTAAAATCTGTATGGAGCCAAGAAAGACTCTGAGTAGCCATAGCAATCTTGAAAAAGAAAAAAAAAAGTGGAGGCATCACAATTTTGGATTTCAAGCTATTTTACAAAGCTGTGGTCATCAATACAGTGTGGTACTGGCACAAAGACACATGGATCAACGGAGCTGATTAAACAACCCAGAAATGGATCCACAACTAGATGATCAACAAATCTTTGACAAACCAGGAAAGAATATTCAATAGGGAAAAAAAACAGTCTCCTCAATAAATGGTGATGGGAAAACTGGACAGCAACATGCAGAAGAATGAAACCGGACTACTTTCTTATACCATACCCAAAAACAGACTCAAAATGGATGGAGGACCTGAATGTGAGACAGGAAACCATCAAAATGCTAGAGAAGAACACAGGCAGCAACTTCTTTGACATCAGCAATAGCAATTTCCTACTAGATATGTCTCTGGAGGCGAGGAAAACAAAAGCAAAAATGAACTATTGAGACTTTATCAAGATAAAAAACTTCTTCACAGTGAAGGAAACAATGAGCAAAATCAAAGGCAGCCTACAAAATGGGAGAAGATATTTTCAAATGACGTACTGGATAAAGGGTTAGCATCCAAAATCTATAAAGAACCTAGCTAACTCAACACCTAAAAACCAAATAATCCAGTTAAGAAATGGGCAGATGGCATGAATAGACACACTTCCAAAGAAGACATCCAGATGGCTAATCAATACATGGAAAGATTCTCAAAATCACTCGTTACCAAGGAAATACAAATCAAAACCACGGTGAAATACCTCACACCTGTCAGAATGGCTAAAATTATTAACACAAGAAACAAGTGATGTGGAGAAAGGGCATGCTCTCACACTGTTGGTGGGAATGCAAACTGGTGCAGCCACTCTGGAGAATGATGTGGAACTTCCTCTAAATGTATGATCCAGCAACATCACCCCAGGTATTTACTCGAAGGATACAAAAATACAGATTCAAAAGAACTACACGCACCCCCATGTTTAAAGCAGCATTATCAACTATAACCAAATGATGGAGAGAGCCCAGATGTTCATCAACTAATGAATAGATAAAGAAGATGTGGTATATAGAGGTATATCTTCTTGATATATAAAGCAGTATTACCCAGCTATCAAAAAGCATGAAATGTTGCCATTTTACAATGATGTGGATGGAGCTAGTGTATTAGGCTAAGTGAAATAAGTCAGTCAGAGAAAGAAAAATACCATATCATTTCACTCACATATGAAATTTAAGGAATAGAACAGATGAACATATGGGAAGGGGGGAAGGGGAGGGAAACAAACCAGAAGAGACTCTTTAAAAATTTTTTTAAAAATATTTTTTAAAGCTTTTATTTATTTATTTGAGAGAGAGAGTACAAAGGGAGAGGGAAAAGCAGACTCCCCTCTGAGCAGAGTCCGATGCAGGGCTCCATCTCAGGACCCTGAGATTATGACCTGAGCCAAAGGCAGACACTTAAACAACTGAGTCACCCAGGTGCCCAAGAGACTCTTAGTGATAGAGAACAAACTGAGGATTGATGGAGGGAGGTGGGTGGGGGATGGGTTAGATGGGCGATGAGTATTAAGAAGGCACTTGTTATGATGAGCACTGGGTGTTGTGTGTAAGTGATGAATCACTAAATTCTACTCCAGAAACCAATATTGAATTATATGTTAACTAACTAAAATTTAAATAAAAAAAAAAAAGAGTATGTGATAAACAAACATGCACAGAAAACAAAGTAGCAAAAGCTTTCAAAATGTTAATGATGGTGAGAAATTGTATATAGCTTTTATTTTCTTCTTTATACTTTTCCATGTGTATAGTTTTCTAAAGGGAGCAATATCATTTCCATAATAAAAAAATAAAATGCAAAAAAAGTGTTAAATTATTATGGTATAGTGGGCATCCTACTTTATTCCTGATTTTGTAGGAAATGCATCTAGATGTAACTAGAGTGACTAAGCTGGGATTTTTATTTATATCTGCCATAATGCCAAGACTAAGTTTCTTTCTGCTATGATATACTAACTCTCCATAAAACTTTATTCTTCAGAGAAAATGTACATTTACATATTTTTATAAAAACATGTATCTGTAAAACAGATCATAATGATAAAAGTAGTCAACAAAAATTGAACACAATTTAATATATACATAGGGATATTAAAATTGTGTTTAAATTTGATTGAGTCTGAGGTAAAAGCCATTATAATGGTCTCTATTTCCCAATATTCACCTAAAATGCTAATTTCTTATATATTTTACCTATACATATTTCCATGATATTTATAGATATAGATTTGAAGATTCTGACGGATTATATTTTCCAAAATAGTACCAATAAAATCTCTTCTCCTGTGCTATTCTACAATGTGACCATGCCGTTCCTTTATTGAGAAGAGGCTAATTTCCTTCCCCTTGGCCAGTAGAGTACTGAGGAAGTAACACTCCGTGACTTCCGAGGCTGGGTCGTAAAAGATATTGCAGTTTCTCTTGTATTCATCTGAACTCTGGTACTTGGGGCCCTGAGTCACCATGTAAGAAGTCTGAGTATTTTGAGGTTGTCATTCTGTGAGGAAACCAACTACCTGGAAAAGCCACATAGAGTTGCTCTAGTTGGCAGTCCTAGCCTTCAATCACCAGCCCAGGCACCAGACAGGCTAAGTAAGCAAATGTTAAGATGATTCCAGTCCCCAGCCATTGAACCACTTCAAGGCTTTGAATTTTTCCCCAGGCCTCTGAGATTACAGAGCATAGACGTATTTTCCCTGGATTCCTGACCCACTGCGTCCTTGAGCTCATACAGTGTTGAACATTACTTAAGGACTGTGCTTTTGGAAAACAGTAATGGTTAACAAATCTCACCCTTTTTTGTTCTGGGAAATGTTTTCTTCGTGGATGTTGGATGGTTTTCTCTTTATTTTCTTTGTTTGGTTTTATTTGCTTGCCTTCTGCTGTGAACAGATTATTACCTGTGACAAGGCCAGACACAGACCCTCCAAATTCCCATACTTTGCCTTATAAATGATTAGCTGAATTCTTTATCTTCACTGACAAATATGGATAAAATGCCAGTTGACTTGACCAAACTTTTTAGTCAAGTTCTTCTCATTTCCCCAGGCCTTAGAACTATTGCCTATTTTGAGCTTAATCAAGCCCTGGAAAAGGGAGTGACCCTCCCTTAATGTCCCCTCCTGAGCATCTGATGACTGTGGAGAAAAATATTTCCTTCTTGACTGTCTCATCACACCACCTGCTCAATCCGTTCCCCCACACTCAGCTCTTTCCACTGGGTTGTTTTACTTCTCCCTGTGAAGGAAATCCCTTCCCATTCCACTTTCATGGAAGACATTTTCAAATCTTGCGGTTCGAGCCTTCTCCTTACTGCATGAACTCCCTTCCTTGTGTTACTGCAAGAGTCTCCTTCACATAGTTTCTCCTTACTAATGTAAGGATTTACGTTTTTTTCTTTGACGGCTTTATAAAGTGATTAATTTAATCTACTATTTGGTTAATTAATTGGCTGGATTTTAAGTTTTTCTCACCTTTTTCAAAGGAAAGCAAAAATTTTATCAGTGTTGACTCAAAAATTAAACACTATGGGCAGAGTTTATTTCACCATAAAATTATCAGAAATGTTTTGAATCAGATATTTACTAAATAATGCTTCGGAGTTTTTGGTCTTTGAGTGGATGGAGTATTTCCTTGATATATTCTAGAAATCTTAAGAATTTTCATTGTAGCTGAGTACATAGTAATGAATTTTATTTAGGTCCATCGAAAGTGTTATCTATTAGAAGATATAACATGATGTAAACTAAGGAATGTGTTACAGAAACTTGATTTTTAACACACTGTATTCAGATAGAGAAGAAATATACTAATTGAGCATTGATCTGTGCCAGATCTTTCACACTTATTACCTCATTTAGCTCACAAACAACCCTGAGAAAAATGTTTTTAATTACATTTCTATAGATGATAAAATGGTCTTCTTCATGATAATTGAGTTGCTTTTTTGAAACTTTTTTCTCTTTAAAAATAAAACTAATCCTTCACATCATAGACAAAAACAAAATCAATACTATAGAAATGGAAAAGCATTTCCCTAACATTTTCATGGCAAAGATAAGAGATGACTTTATCTTATCTATCCACATTTTTTACTTGGTGAAAACTAAAATTTTAGGAAGAGACAAAGAATCATGGTCCCGCACACAGACTTACTTAGAGGTAAAGGGGCAGTGATAAGGATTTCGTATCTGGGTTTTACACTCATTAGCATGATGGCCTTTTGGCAAATTTCCTGTCCTCTATGAATTTCAGTTTGACTGTGTCTCCTATATCTAGCTGTGAGACGGAGATGCGAATTTCGGATTGCATGTAATTCTTGAATATGTAAAAGTTAAAATTAGATAATGTGCTATGGAGTTCTTGGAGACTGGAGGGCTCTACAAAAGCAATGCATGTAAAATCTGTACTTTTTAGGAACAATGCATGTAGAATCAGACAGAACATGTCCACATATATTCTTTCACTTGATCTTTACTTCCAAACCGTATTTGCTGAAATGGTCCTACCTAGAATGTTTCTCAGCTATGAATATAAAAATCTTATCCTGACTTCAAGATCTTTGTCAAACACTGGTTAGTGTTTTTTCCCCATCAAGGTTAGTTGTAAGTCCTCCCTCCAACCTTAAATCATTTCTATGGCAATCTGTACTCCTTTTTATGCTATTGCTTTGCAGTAATTTTTGAGGTTTACAAGTGCTAACTTAAAACAGAACAAAGAACAATTTTATTTAAGTTTAAAAAAAAAAAGGATTCGTTTGAGAATAGCAGAGGAGTTGTAATTCAGGACAAGCAAGCTATGGTGAACCATGGTCAAGTTTGAAGAGACAAGAGAAAGATTAGTTTCTTAGGTTTTAGGAAGAAATTGGAGAGGATTGATCCGAAAAAAATCTTATTAGAGAAGAACAAGAGTTCAAGGTAACAGTGATTTCTTATTGGCTGCTAGTGGTGGTCAGCGTGTTGTTACTGGGGCAGGGAGGGATCTTCCTTTTTTTTCTTCAAGGCAGGAGATAAATTCCTATGTGAAAATTCCTTTGTCAAAATAATTATCTTCCTTCTTCTGGCTGGTTTTGCAGGTTGCAATGAGTGGAACTTGTGTAAAAGTTCCCCTTTCAGGGCTCCTGACTCCATTTTAAATGAGGTTTCCTTATTGATTTTCACACAGGTCATTCCTCACGTCTAGGTGGCCAACTCCTGGAGCAAAAGGACAGCTTCCTTTTTCCTGAAGCTTCTGTCCTACCTTGCCTCATCTGTTGCAGAGAGTAGGAAGCTCAACACAAAATTTTTTTTAATTGAATTCTATAAAACAATTATTACTGTTAATGATCTTTCTCTGAAATATTATGAGAATATCAACTTTTGACTTTGTACATAAAGAATATAGGGTAAATAATAAAATGAAGGTTAGTAAGGTTGTGTCTGATTTATCACTATTGTGAAATAATCTCAATTAATTTGATTACATCCATATTCCTTGACATGTTGTTATAGTTTTTTATGTTCCCGTTAATGAAGTTTTATCTTTGCAAAGTAATAAAAAATATACCCTGTGATCTCAGGGTATATTTTATTAATATTCCTCTTTAAAGAAGATCTAAATTACATCGATTTCTTGACATCAGTAGTATATTTTACTCAATTTCTATTATTAGTTCCTTCAGGGTTATTCTCATCAAAAGAAGTGGTTGAATTCCTTTTTTTCCTTGAAGGGTTTAATGGTCCTTAGTGCCACTAGTGGATACTTTGTTGTCTATTTCCAAGGAATACTAACTTGCTCAGCACCCATAGTGAATTACCTGAGGACAACCAGCTCTTTTGATGTGGTTCTCATTGTTTTTATCCTTTCTTTTAGCTAGAAAACTTAGAAGGATATAGAACATGGTACAATTTTAGTTGTTAATTAGCTAGCTGCTTATGATAACAGAGACAAATGTTTTCTTTGGTGGAGGACCCTCTTTCTTCCACTGATGGCTGAGGTCTCTTAACTAATATTTAACCTAACTGATTTATGCAGGATGTCACTCAGTGACACCATGTGTTACATAAACACATGAACCCCTGGCCAGGAAGACAGAGGCTCCGAAGGGCCCGAGGAGGCCGGGCATGCCCACCAAGGCCTTATCGTCCAAAATGGCCAGTAGGAAGGTGGAGGCTGAAAGCTAGAGCTGGGGTGGAGACGCGGAGATCCTGCTCGAGTTTTTATTCCCCAACAAACTGTCACTCTATTTATTTCATTGTAACCTATTTATCAATAAAGGCTTTTCTCTCACAAAAAAAAAAAAAAAAAATTTGTGAAATTAATGTATCTGTGATCTACCAGCCTTGTGGTATGTGAGAATTTTTATTTGACCCCTCTTATACAATCTTATATTTTGCATATAAATTGCATATAAATGCAATCTAAAAATTGCATATAGAATGGAATTAGCTGGTGAAGAGAAAAAAAAAAAGAAGGGTTGGTTTTCTTATTATTCTGAGTCTTTTTATGGTAATAAGAGTAGAAGTTGTCTGAAGAGGCATGAGAAAACCCGTATATTACAGAGCATAGTGACACTGTCTAAGGTAAGACAATTTAGAATTAGTTTCATTTACTCAATAAATGTATTTTGAATACCCAACATGCTCTAGATAGCATGAAGTTTGCTGGGGATGCAACATGGAACAAAGCAGATATGGTCCTTGCTCTCATGGAGCTTGCCCTCATAATGTAGTGAGACATTCGTTTATAGATGAAAGGGTAATCTAAGTGCCTAGAACAGTGTCTTACACATATTAGATTCTCAATAAATATTTGTTCAATAATAAATACTTTCAACACAAACTACCTTTGATTAAATTTCTTTTATGTACTAAGTATTTTATAAGTCCACATTATCTTCTAGATATTACTGGCAGGGGACATGAGGTTGGTACAAGTTTGTCACGTTAACATTAGAAAGTTGTGTTTTCCTGACTCCTACTCTTACCTGCTGTACCTTCCAAACCCCCTCAAAATTTCACTTATTTTTTGAAAATTCCTCAGAATGTGTCACCACACACATCTGACAGATTCTTCCTTTTGCGGCCCAGACCTACTCCCTGGTGTCGTCTGTCAGTGAAGGTGCTGGAAGGTGCTTGTCATTGATTTACTGATGGGCAATCAGCCTCCACCAGGATAATAATGTGGTTTGTGCCAAGTGTGCTCTTTCCTATGTTTCTGACGTGCGTATCTATTTCCTCCACTTTGTACCACATTTAATCAGAGAAACTCTAAAGCAGTGATGGTCATCCTGTGGGTCCCTTAGACTCTCTTTTGAGAAGAATATCTTCAGATTCTGTGAGTGGTGCTCTTTTCATAGAGCTTCATAGCTCTAACATAAGTTGCTAAGTAGGGCGAGGATACAAGATGGACCTTGTTGCCCCTGTCCCATTGCTCTTCTCTTCCTTTTGTGGAGTGATGCTCAGACATGGTGGATGCAGTGTGGCCTAAGCCTGGACAGGCAGAATGAACTCAATGGCAACAGGCTCAAAGAGTCAATTCTAAACTAGAACCTAATGGGACAACACTATGACCATCATGAGGGCAGAAATTTCTAATCTAAATTCCATCATTAAATCTGACCATCTCTACAGAAACTATTTTTTCCTAATTTCAGAAAAGTGAGTGCTCATAGATTTAAATAAGCAAATCACTTGAATAGGTGAAAGGGACGTAAGCATAAATACATATTGAGGCTTCTGGCTACATGTTATTCTATTAAAAGCCTCGTTGAATAAAATTGTCAACTTATTAGGCACTCACTCATACCAGGCACTGTCAATTAAGAAAGTAGAATATATGGTTCTTGTTAACTTGGGAATTATTTTTTGGAGGGAGGATAGAAAAATCCTGAACTGCAGGCAGATAGTGGTAGAGTATACAAGAATATATGTGATGTGATTTTTGAGTTTTTAAGTAGATCTTGTGAACCCCACAATACTTCTTTGTTCTGTGTGCTTATACATGAAATCATACTAGGAGAAATACATTTTTCAGCTTAAGTTAGTTCCCTGTAAGCCTGACACAAAGGAATTAACACATTGAATATTTCCTTAAAGGAGGTTTTCATGGGATTGGGCGTGTCTTGGGCAAGTTGTTGAAACTCACTCAATTTTCTCAGTCTAAGAGTAAAATGAGGAGGCTGCATATGATGACCTCCTGGCCCAGTGTTAAAATCTTGTGCTTCAAGTGGCGAGATTGTAGGGATAGAGCTAGAGAAAGATCAGTGGTGGTTGGAACAGTCTTCAGCCTTTGTGGGAAAAGTAAGTGTTATAGACTGAATGTTTGTATACCACCCACCCCAAGTATTATGTTGAAACCTAATCCCCAAGGTGATAGTCTTTGGGGGTGAGGCTTTTGGGAAGCGATTACATCATGAAGGCAGAGCCTTATAAAAGAGATCCCAATTGCTCCCTTATCCCTCCCCTTGTATCATGTGAGGACACAACGAGAAGATGGCTGTCTGTGAACCAGGAAGAGAGTTCTCACCAGACACCAAATTTGTCTGCCAGCTTTTCTTGGACTTTCCAGCTTCTAGCAGTATAAGCACTGCAAGAAATCAATTTCTGTTGATTATAAGCCACCCAAAATATGGTATTCAGTGCTAGCAGCCCAAATGGAATAAGAGTAAGTTTAGGACTGAGTCATCAACAAGTACAGTAAAAAGGTTCTGCACCAAATTTCCAACGTATGTGGAATATCTCCACAGCACCAAGTAATTATCAGATACCAGTTGGGTGTCCTAAAACTCAGGTCAGTTCTGAGAATACTTAACCTGGAGATGGCATCAGAATGCACGGGTTAAGGGCTCGGTTTTACAGAGCCACTCTCTTTCCCCCTTCCCAAACACACACCCTGTTGCAAGCCCAGATTCTCTGACTGACCAGTGATAGATTAGCGGTTCCAGACCCTCCTCCAACACAGGATGCCAATCGCAAGTCCATATTGTTACTTGGACTTTTGACAGACTGGCTTTAAATCAGTTGTTTTCATGACTACCTTCTTGGGTTCAATTAACTTGTTAGAGTGGCTCACAGAACTCAGGAAACATCTTACTAGATCATGGGTTTATTATAAAAGGATGTAGGCAGCAACAGGCAGATGGAAGAGATGCATAGGGCAAGGCTTGTGGGAAAGGGTCCATGGGAAACTTCCATGCTCTCAGAGCATGTCACTCTTCCCAAATCTCCATGTGTTCACCAACCCAGAGCATGCCACTCTTCCCAAATCACCATGTGTTCACCAACCAGGTTTTTATGGAAATCTCATTACATAAACAGGATTGATTAAATCATTGGCTTTTGGTGATTGAACTTAATATCAAGTCCCTCTCCCATCCCAGGGGGAGGTGCTAATCACGTGGTTGAGTCCTCCAACAACCAGCCCTCTCCTTAGGAGTGGTCCAAAAGTCACCTCATTAACATAACAAAAGACACCTTTATCATTCTCATCACCTAGGAGATTTGGAGAGATTTAGGATCTCTGTGTCAGCCCGGGGTAGGAAGACCAAATCTATGTTATTATAAATCACAATATCTCATACAGGAAGTAGATTGTTGGATAAAGAGAAGGAGAAGGAACTCCAGTGAGAAGGACATAAAGGTTGGAACAAAATGCAAATTGCAGATCTCAGGGAAAGTGGTTTGACTGGCAAAAGGTCAGATTGGTTATGATAACACTGTCTACTGTGTTTTCTAGAATCATCTTTGTGATTCCAATTCCAATTATTCTTCTGCAATTTTGTCATGAAATTTTAAAGCCCTGCCCTTTTTCCTATTATTCCTACCACACCAACTAATTCCCCTAAAATGCCCACTTTAACTGCACATTTCTTTCAATCACTATTATCTTGATTATTGTTGTTCTAGTTTCAATGACGGAGGTGTCCTTTCTCCTGTGTAAAGGCAAGGAGCCTTAGTGGATTCTCACTTTTGGTAGCAGAAAATCTTAACTTGAGACTGCACTTCGGGTGGCAAAGCATATTTGCGTTTTTCTACTCCTTTACCTCCATGCTGGGCTAGATTTTTCTCATCTTTGTTCTCATAATAACCTGTGCATTCTTCTACTGTATGATTGATATTTAAATGTCTATACATGTGTCTTTCTTCTCACCAAACTCTGAGTTTCTTCCACGACAGATTTCTTTTTTCAATCTGCAGGTCTAACACAGTGAATAGTACATGGTGACGATCCACCTGTGTGAGTAAATGAGTTACTTGTTGTTAAGCATATGCTCCATGTTTTGTATTAGAAAATGCCCCCTTAATGTCAGAAACAGAAACTTTGAACCCAGCATGTCTCACTATTATCCTGCTTCCAATTTTTTCCCTCTAATATTCTTTGGACTCCAGCTACATCTCTTAGTAACTGAAAAAAATGTGAAGCTCTATTAGTAAAGAGAAAATATTCAGACCTAAAAGACCTCAAATAGAAGATCAATAGGCTGTGAAGGCAATTATCTAATTCATCTGGGTCACCCTCACCTTTATTGCTAGAAGAACTGGCTTTATTTCAATTCAGTCATAAAACCAGTGGGTTATTAGCAAGAAAACAGGCAAGCAGTTCTTCTACTATAGCTACAGTTAAGAACAATTATGGTATTAAGTTCATGGATACTGAAGAGATTAATAGACTTTTCAAGGAGTTTTATGGACAATTATATATGAATGATAACGGCACTATATGTTAAAGGAAAAGCCCATATATCTGCATTTTCTTAAATGTGAACAAATTTTAGAAGGAAAAGAAACCTTCTTGAATAAAGCTATTCTTCCTACTTAAAACTGCTAAAGTCCTAAAAAAGTCTAGGTAAGGTCAGGATGCAGCCAGCTCCATTAATGCTTTGCATTAAAGGTTTCATTAATCTTTTATAGATTGTATGATAATAAGACTATTTTATCTCAAATGATCCTGGCCTGGATTTTGCTTGACACGTGTTTTATTAAGTGCTCTTATCTGCCATCTTAATAATCCAGTGGTGGTATTTATTAAGAATTTTTTCGTTAAATCACATTTTTTTCTTGCAGTTCTTTCATTTGCAGAACTTGAAAATGTTTTATGGTTGCTTTATTAATATGTTCTGTCTTTCTCTGCTGCAGATGTATAGACGACATTTCTTTTTCCATTATCCTCTCATGCCCTTCTACTGTGCATTGCTGCTGGTTGGTATGTTTCCCCCCAGATAGTGTCTTGGTAGTAAAAGCAAGTAAAGGATAGTAAAGGCAAGATGAAGATTTTTCTCTGATGGGTTCAGGGGGCTACTCAATGCTGCTTCCTCATTTAAGAGAAGATGAAAGGAAACATACAATCCACAGAGAATTATCTGGAAAAGAATAAACTTTGAACCATTTTAAAGAATGTTGAGTGTTTTGTTTTTTCTTTTATGTTTCAAGGATAGGCTTTTTAAGTTATTCTGATACAAATTGGGCTTTTATTTTGAATGAAACAATTTGTAAGAGGTAAATATAGTAAAGATATGGATATCATTGGTGGGCTGGTTTGGGTGTCTTTGAGAGATTGTTGCACTCAAGATTTCATTTCCCTACAGGATAGAATCTATAAGTTTTCAGGGAGTAATTAGGTCTCAAGGAACGGTTTCACTCTTCAAATTCAACAGATTGGTCTTATAAAGCATCATGACAATTTATTAATTTGTAATATAGAGTATGCTTATTATTGAACAGAATATAAAAGAATACATAATAAATCATGCTATCTAGAATATTACATGAAATAATGCATATAAAAATTCTTCGCTGGCATTTGAAGAATACATAAGAAATGTTAGCTACATCTGAAGTAATAGGACACCTAGGAAAAAGACTTTACTAACCAGAGGTTGTATTTGAAGGGAGTAGCCATTTTGAGAAATCCATGAAAGGCCTTGCTCTGTTACATGACACAAATCTGCACAATATGAAAGTTAGAAAACCTGTTTATTTCTAGATCACAAAATATTTTCATGTGTCTTAACACTGTTCTGATGATAAAAATATTATGTTGATTAGCTACTCAATCTCTTTTGGACAGTGTTCTGTAAACATTGACAAATGTTTCACCCAATTCTCAATATCACAACACACAAGGAAATATTTCTCCAGTTTTCCTTGTCTTTTCTCTTTTTAAAAAATTTTCTTTAAAATCTTCCTGGTGCTGGAAATTTTATTTTCACCGGTAAGTTATTTCCAATTTCAAATAATGTATTACTTTTGGGAGCTTTCCTATTGATGGCTAAGCATACCTATGGGGCATGCATTCTTATTTGCTTCAGTCATAGAGGAAAGTCACTTAATCACTTGAACCCCTTTTCCTTCTCCTGTTCTTCTCTTTAGATTAGGGATAAAAATTTGCTCTTGGTTCAGAACTATTTTAGTGATCTTCCAGCAGATATCAATTTGCCACCTACCTACCTCCTAACAACCCCCAAAGCATTGGCAATGAAACATCACTCTCAACAGGCATAGCTGTGTGCAAGCCCTGAACCAAAAAGAAACAACAGTGCTTGGCTTCATATTAGAAGCTCCATCTTCATCAGTTGGGAATGCTAGAAGAAGGCAATTGTTTTTATGTTACTGTTCCTTGCTCTCCTCCGAAAATAGACCTTCTTATTTACTCACCCTTTACCATATGACAGATTATCTGCTTAAGCTTCTAATTCCATTTGGATTTGGGACCTCCTCCTGGTTCCCCTTTATTTAGTTCTTTTTTTTTTTTTTTTTTTAAAGATTTTATTTATTTATTTATTTGACAGAGAGAGAGAGAGATCACAAGTAGGCAGAGAGGCAGGCAGAGAGAGGGGGAAGCAGGCTCCCTGCTGAGCAGAGAGCCCGATGTGGGGCTGGATTCCAAGACCCTGAGATCATGACCTAAGCCGAAGGCAGAGGCTTCAACCCACTGAGCCACCCAGGTGCCCCTATTTAGTTCTTTTTTTTTTTTCTTTTCTAAGATTTTATTTTTAAGCAATCTCTACACCCAAGGTGGGGCTTGCACTCATAACCCCAAGATCAAGAGCTACATGCTCTTCCTCCCAAGCCAGCCAGGCACCACTCACATCAGCTTTTTTAGGCTGGAGAAGCCCGCACAAGAGTTCAGCTGTAGATAAATTTTTT
>CM053608.1:39404436-39446287 GCA_028646535.1 Procyon lotor | reverse complement strand
GCCACGTTCTTGCTTTACCACCTGCTGAAGAGCACTGCCTGTCTGTTGCTGCCTATATTCTATGATGGGGTGACCTAATATAAAAGTGGTTTAAAATTTTTTGTGATTTCAGTAATCCAGCTGCCCACTGGCAGAAACACCTAAGTAGGTGAAGACCACGTGATATAGTCCGAGGCTATAAGAAGTTAGCTCTAGATCAAAAATACGATATGGAACGCATGAACTATGATCCAGACAAAAATGATCACGGAAGGGACACTGATGCTATTATCATGCAACTCTATTACGCAGAAATCCCACCGCCACGGATGTTGATGAATGACCCAACACAGCACAAATGTTGAGTTGCCATTTGAATGTCGACATTTCAGGTTCCAAGGCAGAAACTATTATCTCTCTAACTAGTCTGAAGGACCCCAGAGCGCCCATCAGACTCTCGAGGAAGCCATCATTCCACTGCTTCGGGGCTCACAAAGAGCTTCAAGGTTGCTCTTGCCTCACAGAGCATGGAATATTTCACTGATGATCATTTTGTGACAGATTTAACATTTTTAATGTAACTTCTAATGCACAAGATGAATCTTCCACTTTGAAATTCCCTAATAGAATCAAAGATTCCTGGCCCTGCAAGGCTCTGAAGAAGTAATCGGGTCCATCCCCCAGCCTACAGGCGAGCCCGTACCACTCCCTGTCATGTGAAAATCTCCCCGATGTTAGAGACCCTCTCAGCCAGGATGATTTAACAAATTCTCTCCATGCCCATGAAATGTTAACAGCTCTCACTGCCAGGAATTTTTTTTTTTTCTTTTTCTTTGCCTTTCGCCTAGAAGCTTTATGCTGCCTTTTCAGCACACAGTAATGAAATTGCGTGTACCCTGATTTTATGGCTTTCAGTATCCCTTTTTCTCTCTCCACCTTACACAACAGTAATTTGTAATTACCAATCTCCTCGTTGATTGCTAACACTGGAGGTCAGGACTGGCTCTCTTTTACAGATGCACCTCACACTGCTAGCAAGATCTTCAAGCTACTACACGTGCTAACACCTTACTTAGTCCCATTATAGCACTCGGGACAGTGATGCAACAGCTTCTTTAGTCTTTGGACACTGTGTTCCCCACCGGGAGCTGTCAGAACAAGGACAGAAGTGGGAATGTATACCCAAATATTAGCCAAGCCCATGGATAATTGTAAAGCTCTTAGAAAAGACTTTCTACTTACAGGCTATGCAACAACGAAGCACTGCAAATTGTATCTGTTAGTGAACCCTCAAAAGGAATCTCAAATGCTTTCCCAGGGAGGGGTCTGCAGCTTCAGATCCATCACAAGCTGCTCATCTATCACAGCCTCTGACGGCAAAAGTGACCGGAGTCTCCAGTGAAGCAGCCACAATAGGCTATTGATCAAAATGGAGGTAAACTGTTTTAAAATCTGGTTTTTGATCATTCATCTCTGACTTAAAATTGGGCGTTCTAGTGAAAGCAACCAAACTGATTTGTGCAGTTTCGTTTCCAAGCTAGAGGGAAAAAATGCCAAACTTGATATTTAATGGTGCTGCTTTGGGGGGTGCTGTGCCATCCCAAAAATGATTGACATAATTGAAGACATTCCTTCCAGGATGGCTACATTAAAACTTAATGGGGAAAAAAGAAGCCCGAAATCCTTAGAGAGAAAGGGACATATATGGAAATAAGAAGGAGAAAATTACTACCATGAGGAATAAATCGAGCTGTTAGGGAAGTCAAAACAAAAAGCTATAGGTTTAGAATTTTTCAATAATGGATTACCTGAATTACATTAATTAATAAAGGAATGCCTACAAGTACATCTTAAGAAGAAAATAGTTCCCCAGAATTAAATTAGAAGAGGAATCTATAAAGGAATCTCTTATTTTTAAAAAATGAATAAAATATTTAGACAATGTTTTCAACAACTGGTGTGCAGAAATTGCAAAGATATGCTTCAAATTGTCATTTTGTATATTGATTCTCAATAGAAGACAACAAATCCCATTATATTAAAAACGTTGGGTTTGACAATGACTTCTTAGATAAAACACCAAAAGTATAATCCATGAAAGAAAAATTAATATGTTGCACTTCATTAAAATTAAAAATATCTGCTCTGCCAAAGACACTGTTAAGAAAATTAAAAAGCAAGATGCATAAAATATTTGCAAAACACATATCTGATAAAAGACTATTATCTAAAATATACAAAGAATGGTTAAAACTCAACAATAAGAAAGTAGACAACTCGATTATAAAATGAGTTGATATATAGATAGCAAATAAGCATTTGAAAAGATGCTTTCTATCATCTGTCATTAAGGAAATACAAATTAAAACAACAACAAAATACCACTACACATCTATTAGGACAGCAAAAATCCAAAACATTGGCAATACCAAATGCTGATGTAGATACGGAGCAACAGAAATTCTCCTTCATTGCTGGTGGAATGCAAAATGATACAGCCACTTTGGAACACAGTTTGGTCATTTCTTACAAAACTAAACATCCTTCTACCATGTGATTGAACAATCATACTCCTTCGTATTTATCCAAACGAGCTGAGAACTTCCACACAGAAAAAGTCCTGCACATGAGTATTTGTAGCAGCTTTATTCATAATTTCTAAGACTTGGAAGCAACAAGATGTCTTTTGATGGATGAATGGATAAATACCTGTAGTGCATCAACTTGTGGAATATTATTCGGCCATAAAAAGAAATAAGCTATCAAGCCACAAAAAAAAAAAGGAAGAATCTCAATTGCATAGCACAAAGTGAAAGATGCCCATTTGAAAAAGCTACGTAATGTATGTTTCCAACTACATGACATCCTGTAAATGTATGTTTACATGTATGTTTCCAACTACATGACATCCTGTAAAAGGCAAGTTATAGAAATAGTAAGACAATCAAAGTTTCAGGAGAAAAGAGAAAAGAATGGAGGAATAGGTGGAGTACAGGGGATTTTTAGGGCAGTGAAACTATTCTACATGACACTATATTGGTGGATACAAAGTATTATACATTTGTCAAAACCATAGAATGTACAACACCAAGTGAACCTTAATGTAAACTATGAACTTTAGTTAATACTAGTGTATTGCTATTGGCTCATCAGCTGTAACAAATATACCACACTAAAGCAAGATGTTATTAGAGGAAACTGGGATGAGTGGTGGGAGGGGGTATGGAAATATTTAATGGAACTCTCTGTACTTTCCGCTCAATTTTTCTGTAAACCTAAACCTGTTTCAAAAAATAATAATAAAATTTATTAATTTTTTAAAAAGCCATTAACAGCTAAGCTAACTTAGAATAAGCACTATAATTTAGGGGTACCTGTGTGGCTCAGTCGGTTAAGCATCCAACTCTTGCTTTTGGTTCAGATCATGATCTCAGGGTCGTGGGAATGAGCCCAGTGGCTGGCTCTGCACTGGGCGTGGAGACTGCTTAAGATTCTCTCTCTCCTTCTCCCTCTTCTCCTACCCCCTGCTCTCTCCCTCCTAAAAAAAAGAAGTATTGATCACGATCTAACTTAGCACAGAACAAAATTTAAACAACCTAAAAGAATAGCAGTTATGATCTTTCTAAAGAAGACCTTTGACCTTCTCAACCTCAGAACAATTGACATTTTCTTACCTAAGAATTCTTTGTTGAGGGTAAAGGGGAAGGGATGTTGTCTCATGCATTGAAGGATGGTTGGCAATATCCCTTGTCTCCACCAGCTAGATGCCAATGACAGGTCCCCATCCCAGTTACAACAACCAAAAATGTCTCCAGATACTGCCAAATGTACCTTGCAGGGAAAAATCACTACCTGCTGGGAACCCAATTCTAACGCTATCTCTTCCAAATACCCGTTGTATCAAACCCACTTTCACCAAGAGCTGAACTGTACATAATTAATTGAAGATTCAGACATTTACTTAAAGGGCAGATATTCTATACAGTTGATTAAGAGATTCAAATAGTTTAGATCCTAGACAATCAGATGAAAGAGTTGGCATTCTGCTAAAAAAAATAAATAAATAGTTATTCTTGCCAGTTTCTGCTTGTGTTCTAGCCTTTGCTTCCTTCCTTACCCCATAGTGGTCATTTGTCCCTCTTCTGTAGGCTAAATCACCCCTCAGTTTCCTAGCTCCCATCATACTTACCTTGCAGTCCAGACCAACGAATAGACTTCTGTTTCTTCCTGAAGGAATTTGGCTTAAGATTCCAAAGCTGAGCACAGGAGAATATTAATCCACACTGCTGAAATATTAACCTACTTGATAGGGTTATGCATTATTTTCCATTGGAACACTAGAGGAAGGTTTTCCCAAGCAATTTTTAGGAGGTATTGAGATCTTCTTTCTGACTTCAATAGGTCAAAAGTTTGAACTGGTTCCAAATTCCTGATCTTTTTCCTCTGCCCAGAAACAAACTCAACTATCTCTATATGAGAAAAAATAAATAAAACTCTCCTTGTGCCCCAATAGCTCCCTCAATTCACTTTCTTATCTTCCTTGTTTACAGAGACCCTTCTTGACGGAATAGGCTACTTTACTGTGTCTATGTGTCTATGTCTCAATCCCTTTTACTCCCCACCCCATTTTATCTGTCATTCTCTCCAGTTCAAGGAAACCACCTCACAAATATCCCCAGTGGTCCCTTGACTAAAAACTCCAGTGGCCAGGGACACCTGGTGGTTCAGTCAGTTAAGCATCCAACTCTTGATCTCAGATTGGGTCTGGATCTCAGGGTCATGAGTTCAAGCCCCACATTGAGCTCCATACTGGGTGCGGAGATTACTTAAAAACAAAAACAAAAATGAAACAAAACAAAACCCTCTAGTGGCCCATTTTCAGACTTCATTCTATTCAACCTCCACTATTATTATTTTCCTGTCACCTGTGAAACTTTCTCCTTTTTTGGTTTCAAGAACACAATTCTATCATCTTTTTCCTATTTATCCAAATAGTCATGTTTGGTCTTTTTTCATTAATTCCTTCTCCTTTTCACACAATTTAGATGCTCTCGATCAGGTTTCCACTATGGGTCACTTTAATCTTTTTCATGCACCAGAGCCTTCTGGGTTAGCTTACACACTTCACTTGATCAATACCAACATCATCCACGCTGCCACCTCTAAAACCAGTTAGCAATAAGACCACAAAGGAAAAAAATCTCTGCTCCTTCTTCTCATATCTTCATTCACAATACCAGTTAATGAGGGGCACCTGAGTGGCTTAGTCAGTTAGGCATCTGCCTTCCACTCAGGTCATGGTCCCAGGGTCCTGGGATAGAGCTCCACATCAGGCTCCCTGCTCAGCAGGGAGTTGGCCTGCCCCTCTCCTTCTCCATCTGCCCCTTCCTCAGCTTGTGCTTGTTCTCTCTCTCTCCCTCCCTCTTTCTCTCTCTCTCTCATATAGCCATCAAGTCCAGTTTCAAAATTCCCTGTTCCCTTCTTCTCCTTTGCATTGCCTTGACAGAGATTTTTGCCATCTCTTGCCTAGACTATGGCAACAGTATTCTTACTTATCACTGAACCATCACATGATCTTGTCAGTTACCTACCAATTGTCCTTCTTTGGTTTCCTGTTACCCATTCAAAACTTGTATTCTGCCACACAAGGGTCTTTTATAATCAGCCTCCCACATATGTAGCACACTTCAATCTCCTCCCACAGCATTCCCCACCAGGCAAGGAGCTCTGGTCACATTCAATGCCTTTGACTGCAAGTGTCCTTCCTTGGCTTTCCTTTTCAGGGAACCTTCTACCTTTAAGAACTCAAATGTTAACTACTCAACAAATGGTGTCCTTTTCATTACAGTCTTCATTGTTTCTCTTTTCTACTTCCACCATACCCTCCCAGACTTCTTTGTATGGTAAGCGTTGTCCTTTTATTTTACTGGTCGCTTTCTCCCGCTATAACCATAACAAAAAAGGTTATGTCTTTTTAACTTTGAATCTTTCTGCCTAATATGATATCTGATAACACTACCCCGTCAATAAATACTTGCTGAATAACTACATAAATAATAATATCATTATAAAGTAAACTAATTTCTTTCCATGTTGCCCTGGCAGAAGGGCAGGGGTCCA
The DNA here is from genome assembly GCA_028646535.1 of Procyon lotor. Taxonomy (NCBI): domain Eukaryota; kingdom Metazoa; phylum Chordata; class Mammalia; order Carnivora; family Procyonidae; genus Procyon; species Procyon lotor. The sequence continues at coordinate 39,440,188 of CM053608.1, read as the reverse complement.
ATTAATCGAAAGTGTAATCAAGTTATTTAAGCACGTGTTTAAGATATGACAACCTGGGACAAAGTCATCTCCTACTCTGCTTAAGATTGACAACCACTCCCACCCACACAAGTTCTATCAATAACAACTGAGGATAGGAGTCAAAATAAATTTATAATTTATTCTACAACTAGATCATAGGCTTTGGAACATAGACAATTCCTTTCTGTAGAATCAGCAGTACATACTAGATCAATAAATGCGGAAAAATTCTTACCTTGTTTTTAATTGACCTCTCAGAAAGATAAAGCAATGTAACAGTGTTCATCAGGAGAAGTGATATGCTTAAAATATTCTTCTTCTGCATAAAAGATATGAGACTGAAAGACTGAGCCTTATAAACTGGTAAAATTTTAAGATGTCTAAGCAAATAAGGGATTAATAATTTTGATCATAAGTTTCTTCTTTTTTGAAAAGGTGATAAACTCTCCTTCTTGAAAACTCTCCATCTTAAAAAAAAAAAAAAAAGAAAAGAAAACTCTCCATCTTAAAAGAAAAAAAAAAAGAAAACTCTCCATCTTGAAAGGTCAGGACTAATCAAGTTACATGGAACATAGGAGGGACTTAATGACTGTTTATTGAGTCCATAAGTAAAAGAAAAAGAAGTAAAGGTAATTAAACTGTGTATGTAAATAATACATATCCTTCAGATTAAGGTATCAATATTTTTAATCTCTAAAGAGCCTCTCAGGTAGCCTTTTTCGCTTTAACCGATTTTTCAATTATTCACATGAGTCCACATTACGTTAGGTGAAATAAGTCAGTTACCAAAAAAAAAAGCAGATATTGTATGATTCTACCCGTATGAGGTAACTAAAATAGTCCAAATCATGGTGACAAAAAGTAGAATGCTGATTGGTAGGGGTTTGGGGGGGTTGGGCTGGGGAACTATTGCTTAAAGGGACAGAGTTCCAGTTTTACAAGATGAAAAGTTCTGAAGAAGGATGGTGCTGATGGTTGCACATTGCAAGTGTGGTCTGTACCACTGACCTGTACACTTCAAAATGGTTAAGATGGTCAATTTAATGATGGTGTGTTTTACCATAACAATAACAACAACAACAAATTGGCAAAAAATGCTGAACCCTTCTACACTTAGCTACTTGTACTCAGCTTTGGCAAAGCAAAAATGAACAGGACATAATCCCTCTCTTCAAAAACCTCACACAAACTAGTAAGGGAAAGAAAGGATCAAGGCCTGGAATGTGGAGCTTTTCCAATGTGTTCTAAAGAACACTAGCCTCTGAGATGCTGCACACCAACCCCACCCCCACCCCCCAAAAAATGGCCCTTGCCCTGAGAATGAGTGGGAAATGGTCTATACTCTTAGAGGTTCACGATGACTATGGCCAATTACAGTCTCTGAAACAACATGCAGCAAGGAAATAATACTTAACCCTAAAATTCCCAGGCTTCTTTGATGGAGACTTTCCTTTGCGTTATAGCTATAAATACACCAACTTCACAGAGAACACGTTGGAAAGTGGCCAAATACCATTTGAAAGTTCTATCAGTCAGGAGAGCTCATAAAAGTGGAGAGGAGAATAACAAAAGAGGGGCCTCTAACTCAGCCAGGTGGGTGAGCTGAGGGAGTGGGGGGCTGGACAAGTCACACCACGGTGGGGAAACATCCATGTAGAATTCCAGGATGAGAAAAACCCACAATCATTAAGTCTGAGGCAACAAGTCATACACTCATCAAGACCAATTACACTTCCATCGTTCCTGGTTTACATCCCTTCTTGGCCCCCAGGTATACCGTTAAGCTTTTGAAACGAAGAACTCTTACTTTGTATGAGAATATGAAAACCTCTGGAACTCAGTTTCAATCCCGTCTAGAGCTAGTTTAGTTGTTCTCAGATAACCCTTACTGAGCAGTTCTTCTAATTGTACCTTTGCTCTGTCTCTGAGAAGGGAACCCCCTCATAAGCTGAGTTTAGGGACTTAAGTCTTGTTTTATTCTTTGTGTCTCTGAACCTGGGGAATAGTGACTTTCCTTGTATCTTTTTTTTTTTTTTTAAAGATTTTTTATTTATTTGACAGAGAGAAACACAGCGAGAGAGGGAACACAAGCAGAGGGAATGGCAGCGGGAGAAGCAGGCTTCCTGCCGAGCAGGGAGTCCGATGCGGGGCTCGATCCCAGGACCCTGGGATCTGACCTGGGCCGAAGGCAGACGCTTAACGACTGAGCCACCCAGGCGCCCCGACTTTCCTTGTATCTTAAAGGCTTTTTGACTTGCTTGTAATGATGGCGCCTTGACGCAGCACTTTCTAGGCAAATCCTGCCCTGGGTCCTGCTGTTCAGCCCCCAGTGAGCTCAAATTCTGCCCCTGCAAATGGAGGGCACTGCCTGCCGGGGTGCATGCTTAGTTCCCGGTCACACAGACCCTTGTTTTGCTTTGTTTCATTGATGCACGATGGTGCCCTGGTATTTGTGGTTCTCTCTACAACACAGACACATTTGGTGTCTTATTTATGTCATGGCACAAACAGGTCAAAAATAATCAAAGCCTCTGTTACTCAAGCCCACACTGGTCCCCAGTTCTCTTGTCTATCTGTTCAGCAGGCTCATGAATGCAACTTGCTTTCTTTTACCTTTTAAAGCTATTCATACCCCACGTACCATTAGAGTTCTTTGTCCCCTTCACAGACTGACTAAGGACACTGTCTTCCACACCTGCCTTTCCTTGCTGAAATCCAAGAACACGTCTTCTCTGTTTTGCTAGGATTTTACCCCTAGCTGCTATGAAGAGGAACTGATAGAACCCGTAGAAAGAGCAAGCATGGGATAGAGACAATGTTTTAAAAATTGGTACAAAATTTCTAAAGTCATAGTATTGATGGTATAGATAATAATACCACTAATTCATGCTTTGTATAGATCATCTGCACACATTCTCAAAGAGAAGTGTGTGTCTTACATACCCAGAAGCCAAATCAATGTATATTAGTGTAAATGATGGGACATTTTCAATTACTGAACCAATAGCGATAGAAGAAAACAGGTTATCAAGAAACTGTTGCCAAATAAAAAGTGGTTTAAATAGTAAATATTTGACTTCAGTGAAAGTAAAGTCTGAGTGCTCAAAAAGACCACAAAACATTTCTCAAAAAAGTTAAAGGAAAAGGGGCACCTGGGTGGCTCAGTGGGTTAAAGCCTCTGCCTTCAGCTCAGGTCATGATCTCAAGGTAATGGGATCGAGCCCTGCATCGGGGGGGTCTCTGCTCAGCAGGGAGCCTGCTTCCCCCTCTCCCTCTGCCTGCCTCTCTGTCTACTTGTGATCTCTCTCCCTCTGTCAAATAAATAAGTAAAATCTATAAAAAAAAAATAAAAGTTAAAGGAAAAAATATTAAACCAAGCTACCTTAAATGTTCAGGTCTGTATCATGAATGTAAATATCTATCTCTCCATGTATGAGTGTGTGTACCTTATTATGAAGCCAGACTAAGATCTGGAGAAAGACATCTTATCACACGTGGTGCAAAGTTCAGAATTTATCCCCCTGTTATTAGCTAAAATCAGAAAAGAATGCTCAAGTTTGTTCCCTGTGAGGTTTCATAAAGGACGGAATCAACTAGAAGCCTTGGATGAAACAGGAACTCTTTTCTAAAAGTCAGGACTTTAGTAAACCAATGATTTTAAATCTCTTTTTCCGAGAAAATATCTTAGTGATTAGGAGGCATGTTCCAAAATGTTCTCAGTGTCCAGTTAAATCCCATCGTTTGCCTTTGGGCACTGAAGGTTAAATGATCCCTAATTGCTGACTTTCTAATATTACTAGTGCTGAACAGAACTAATTTATCTAGACCAGTTCCTCTTATGGACAGAATTTATGAGTTTTATATACCAGGGCATCTGATGAAAAGATGAATTCGATAAGGAATCAGTCCATGACAAAGAATTATAAAAACCAATGGCAGTAATGAATAAGAATGAGTAATGAGTAATGGGGTGAAGGTCATCAGGATCATCTTGAAGGTCTAAGACAATCAAAGAAGAGAGCTATGTAATGAAAGAGGGGTAGGAAAGCATTCACAGTGATAAGCTAGATTGTATACATAATTATCAAGCACTGAAGAGGCAGAAATGTTTTCATGTTCTCAAACGGGTAAATTCTGGATTGAAAACTTAATTTAGGAACAGATTATCTAATAATATTTATTAGTTAAATTGCTTTCAAGTAGAGAGAATTCATGTCAGAATTAATTTGCAGATGCATACCAGTATGTGAAAGCTATAGGATACCTACATCCCTGGGTCCGTATAACTCATAAGAGTCCAATAGGGAGCCAAGTATGGTCCAAATGGGATACAAGCAACCATGAGGGTTCCCCTTGGTCCATATGTTTGGTGTACTTTATACATACCTCAGTCCAAAATAATAGGTTAAGTACAATCCCAAATTTAGACAATTTCTCTATTTTTCTTGAAAATAGAATGATGATTGGGAGAATACCCCAAAAAGGGTGCATTTCAAGCTCTGAACTGAGAATATAAATCCTTTTGATCAGTTTTATCTCATAGACAGGATAATGTGCAAAAATTTAAACAGCTCAGTATGGGTTCCCTACTATTCTACCATTCAAGGATTTTACCTGAAGCAACAAAAGAACCTATTCATTTGAACATCCTCCAAACTCAACCTGGATGACTCAGTTGGTTAAAAGTCCAACTTATGATTTTGGCTCAGGTGATGATCTCAGGGTGGTGAAATGAAGCCTTGCCAGGTGTTTCTGCACTCAGCACAGAGTTTGCTTGATTTTTTCTCTTTCTATCCTTCTGCCCCTTCCCCAGCTCACACTCTAAATAAATAAATAAATAAATAAACAAACAAACAAACAAACACTTTTTTTTAAAAAATCAACCTATAAGAGACCTTTTCACCTGTTTCTAAGGTCATACTGGAAGATGTTTGGCCATTTACAAGAGGATCTATGAAGATCAGGATTTTAGTTGGCTAATTTCTCACATACATAATACTAGAAATATGACAAAAGCATCATTACAATAATTTTGCAAAGATATCTTTCAAGTCATGACATTTATTCCTAAAACAATGGTAGAAGACAATAGTTTAGGAAAACGAAAGTAGTAAAAGTATCATTATTCATACGTCAAATGAGACAGCTTCTTAAGGTTTGTAAATGATTGAGAGGTAACCATATAATTCTGCAATGAAAACTATGTACGGTGATGCCTAAAAAGAGAGAAAGGCAATTACTTTATTGTCAACTAGAGTTATAGGTTAGTAGAGTGAGTAGCGGTGTAGAACAGGTGCTAACGCAGCTGTTTAGGGACTGTTCTCATCCACTGTGCCATTGTATGAAGGATATTTAAGAAATTAATAGGATCAACTCAGCTAAGCAAATAATAAATAATAATAGTGATAATCATAGTAACAACTTATTAAAGGGTTAAAACAAAACTCCTTTGCCTGGAAATTGAGCTGTGGCCCCCGTCCATCTCTGACAACCCCTGACCACAAGCTGGGTTCCTGTCACCTGACTTCTATCTGCTTTATGGCCTCTGTGCCCACTTGCTCCCTTGCCTTGACCACATGTGCCTTCTTACTGTCCAACCCTCAGGATCAGACTGAATCCTCCCTGACCCACAGGCAGAGGGAGTTATTACTCCCTGCAAGCTCCTATAGCATAATATATTGCAAACCCTTATAAAACTGTGTATGATGACTGCCTCATTGTGCTCTCAATAATTCCAGCTAAAAACCCCTCATTTCTTTTTTCCCATTTCTCCCTTTTGTTTACCTCCTGTACTCAATTTTTCATTCAGTTCTGCATTCAGCCAAATTATATTGACAATATGCCTAGATGCTCTGAGACCTGTGTGTCCTCTACCCAGTCACACCACATCCGTCCCAACGCACAGCTCCTTCTCTGTCCTCCCTGCCTTTAACTCCCTCCTCACTCCCCAGGAACCCCAAGTCTAGTCATCACTTCCTTAAAGTAGAGTTGCTGTCATTTCAATTTTCAAAAAAGCTTGGTTCTTTCCTATTCTCTGAAGAAGAAAAAAAAATCAGATTTCCCAGCCTAGCACAGAAGGCTGTTGATGATCTGGTCCTGAATTGTATACCTTTCAAACCCAGTCTAATCCATCCACTCGCTCTTCCCTAAACACCCTGCACCAGTCCGTACCTTTCATTCCTGCTTATAACCACCTCAATCTAGGCTGCCCCGCTTTCTCTCATGCTGCCAGATCTCATTCTTCCAGACCCAGCTAAAATGCTGCCTCTCCCATAAAGCCTATCTCTTCATCCACACTCAAAATTAGCCATTCCTTCGTCTGTGTTCACAATGCTTTATCACTTCCCTTCTCAAATATGCTTTCCAAACCCTGTATCATGTTACTTAATAAATAATATAGATAGGTCTACATACTACAGCACCTTCCTCTTTCCAAGTATTGTGTTAAAAAAAAATAGTGTTACAAGAGTTACTGTGATAATAAGTTTAATTATTCTAAAAGTTTAAAAAAATCAGATTATACAATAATTACAATAAACAGAAGAGATCAAATAAAGTTTTTCAACACCAAAGTAATGTGTTTTGGGTAAGAATTGGCTTCTTCTTTTTTTTTTTTTTCCGAGAGACTAAGTAGGAGGTGGGAGAAGAGGCAGAGAGAGAGAGAAAGAGAATCTCAAGCAGGCCCTATGTTCATTGCAAAGCCCAAAGCCCAATGTGGGCTCAATTTCATGACCACGAGAATATGACCTGAGCTGAGATCAAGAGTCAGATGCCTAACCAACTGAGCCACCCAGGTGCTCCAAGAATTGGCATTTAATCCACATGGGAGTTGCTGTTTCAACAGGGAGAAAGCCTTCTTTCTAAGAGAGATTCCTAATTCTAAGCATTCCCCTCAAAGACAGAGAGACAAAGGCAAAAAATAAATTACACATGTACACTACTACACATCTGTGTGTATGCTTTATGTATGTATGTTATATACATATTCAAATCTCAAACATATAATCCATCCCTTCTGGAAAATCCACACCCACCTCATCTCATGCTTATTAATGGAATCAATCAAGAGCTGGATGGATGGAAAGAAAGATTCTTAAATGCAGGGCTGACTTCTTGAATATCTCACTCTGTTGAGCTAAGACAACCTTACCATTCCTCTTAGCTTGACTAAATTTTAGACAGACTTCTTCCTGACTATAGACCCCTGACCTCACATTCCTCAGATCATTTACTTTGGAAAGCTTGCAATTGTAAATTCTTTCTCTGCCTCTTTGAGATAAAATCTTCTCAGCCTCTTGCCACTTTTACAACCCAGGAATGTCTTTCTCGAGGCCCTGGGAGCCATCCCTTTGAAATGTAATCATTAAGAAAGATAGCACCCTTATCTCCCAGTCTCTGTGGGAAGAGAGGAGCCTAACTTAGATAAGTGCAAGTTATCAAACACAGATGGCCTAATCACACTAGCAACCTCCCCCTGACATCCCCCGGTACTTTTCCATTAGCTCTCCCCAGTGCTTAAAAACTCTCTGCCTTTTGTTTCAGTCAAGTTGAGTTCACTCTCTCCCCCCTATTTTGACAGTCTTGACCCCTATTGCAATAGTCTTGAATAAAGTCTTCCTTGCCTGTTTACCTTGTCCAGCAGAGTTTCTCTCTGACATGACAAGCTGAGCGAGCTTATGCAGTGCTGCTGACCATTTAAGTGAGGCAAGTTTCAAAGTGTCATCAGTGATCGTCTTTTGATAAGAGTTAAACTGGCATGACAGGTTGTTAATGCTCCCCACCTTTATGATCCCATGGTCACATGCAAAGGGTAAGATGAGAGAAAAAGCATCCTACTTACTGCTTCTGGGGATTAAGTTCAGTTGGGAAAAATAGTCAAATATATAAAACGGAAATATTTTTCTGAAAGAATTGTTGGGTTCCTCTGCTCCCCTCTAACTTTCTACAGCAGAGTTCAGCTGTTAATACAACCATCCGTTTCTTATGATGATCCAGTAATAATTGTCCACATCCAGATGCTTTGATTAAGTTTGATTTGCTCTTGACGAGTTTTTGCAGTTTAAGGAAGAGAATGACACCATTAATATATCTAGACAGCATAGGTTTTTGGCTTTTTAGCCTGTCCATATATCCACAAGTTAAGACGAGTGCAAAAACCATCTGTAGCTTCCCTTGAACCAGTAGTGTATCCAGGCTTCTGAAATGTATTCTTCCAAACATCATATTAGAGCATTCTAGCCCATTTTCTTCTGTCTACTGTATCAAACAAAGAGCAAATAGTAAGTCATGAGAACAGGTGTGTCAATATTAATTACCAGTGATTCATAGGAGTGTAAGGATAAAACCGACAAGGAAGATGGAGACAAAATAAATTCAGAACGACATTCAAGAATTCACAAAAGACATGTTCTGTGAATCACTTTATGAAATGTATTTTGTTCAGATATAGTCTCTCTTTTAAATCATTCTTTGAATGGCTCTCCCTTTGGACATTTCAGGATAATTTAGCTACAAAGCACGACACACAGAGGTGACAATTTGTGATTTATTGCTTGTGGTACAAATAAGGTAAAATATAAAGGTGAGTTGGTTATTTCAGTTTGGGGAAGAAATCCACAAAAGCCTTCCCATACCACTCATCTGAATTATATGTTTAAATGGAGCTTCAAATGTAATTCTGAATTGGAGTAGGATTTTTAAATTTTAATTGTATTTCTTTTGAATTTGAAATAAAGTTCTCATGACAGGCTTTTTATCTTCTCAGACTTCAATGCTAAAGACATATGCCTAATTCAAGTGAGTGCAATTTTGAAAATTTGAACCAAAAAATTTGGTAGTGAGGTAATAGGAAATTGTATATTTCTTTCTCTATGCTAATTTTCCTTCCTAATTTTCCTGTGCTAATGTGGATCAGTTGTGCAATGAAAAACTAAATATGCTCAAATAAGTTAGCAGAGAGTTATTCATCAAAAGAATTCATGAACATCTTCTAAAAATTCCTAAGAGGACATCCTTAAATTGTCAGCTTCCATTTACCAGTTAGCACATGAATCATCTTGATTAAAGTTGCTTTTTATACTAGATTCACAAGGTCACATTATTTTCTACAAAAAAACAAGGTACAGGAGCTAGTTGAGACATAGTGCTCAGACATTACCCTGAGTTATGAAACATGAGGGTGATTTTCAAGACATGAACTCTTGCCTCAAAAGGGGTTTAAAATCCTACAATGGTTCCCTACTGCGCCCAGAATGAAATTGAAAAGTTCTTGCAAAAGCCCGTAGATTATGGGAATTATAATAATGATAATAAAAACAAGTGCTAACATTCATCAAATACTGTTTCATCTGTTATGCTAAGTACTTTGCAAGCATTAACTCATTTAGTCTTGCAAACTGCCCTCCGTTGTAGATATTACTGTCCCCCTTTTCCAGAGACAGACTCAAGGGGTCAGTCTTCCTCCATCCCCTCGTCTCTCCTCAGGCAAAATTCTCTTACTTGTCACATGGAATCACCATCATTTGTTTACACGTTTGTAAACACCTCACTAAATAAGAAGTTCCACTAAATCTTAAGTTCCTCACTCCTGCCCTATTCGTTTCGATAGCTCCAAGGCTTGAGACCGAGCACTACCAGCTAGTGACTCTGTGATCTTTGGCTGGTGACTTCACCTCCCCAAGTCTGCATTTCTGCACCTGTTAAATAAACTGTGTGTGACTTCAGTAAGTTAATAGTAATAAATGCAAAAGCACTTAAGACACAGCTGGACACACTGTAGCTTCTCGATGAATGTTAACTATCATCCTCATTGCATTCCCACACGATGGCACTAGAGCCTTGTGGCCAAGATTTTGAGGCTCGCAGTACCATGGGACCAAATTCAAATTATGTTCCTCCACCTTCTAGGTACGTGACCTTGGGCAACTTGCTTAAGTTCTCTCTACTTTGGTTTCCTTATCTCTAGAAAAGGGATAATAATATTGCCTGCATCATAAAACCTCTTGGATAGTTACAAGTAAACATGTAAAATGCACGTAATTAACAAAATCTGTCACCTGGTCAATTGCTCTAGAAAAGGAAGCGGCCTCACTATTGAGAAGTTTGTTTCTTTTTTAATCTTAAATCAGTATCAGTATAAAATAACCTTAAGTATTGTCCCAGGACAGGCAACCTCACTCACCTGGCACTTATATGCATGCCTCATTAGCTTTGGGAGAGCAGGATAAAGTCACCAAAGACGTAGAAATTGTGTCATATTTTGGACAAAAACAAGATTATGTTAATACCCCTGGTTCAAGTTCTCCAGAAGTAGGATATACCATTTGCTGCTCCTGAACTGGTTAGAAGTAGTTATTTGTGCCAGTCCTGGGCCTGTGTGCCCTTAGATCTGTTTGCAGTCTTTCCTTATATTCGATATGACAACAGGTGGGATGGCTGGAAAACTAGCTCTTGCAGTGGAGAGGCACCAGCAAGAGATTAGAAGGTGAGAAACGAAGGAAGAGAGAAGCCAAGGTATCTCTCTCCTCTCCCTGTGCCTTGCTTTATGCCTCCCTCTTGCCTGGTTTCGGTTCCCACCATAGAGGCCCATCGTGGACCTGAGCACCAGGTAATGGCGCCCCTCTCTTTGTGTCCCGCTTGGGGTAATGCTTGTTGTTGCTCATCTCATCTCTGGCTTCCCTTGCAATTCTGTATATAACTCTCAGCTCAACATGACTGGCAAAACCAATGCTCTGCATTTATTCCCTTGTGGTTTCTGTTTTCCTAGTAAAACCCTGATTGATCCAGTGATCCTCTGTATTATTTCCCTCTCTGCCTTTTGTCTGATTGGTTTAGAAAGTGGCTCCCTTCATTCATGCGCAGGGACACCCAGATACCACGATGCTGCCTCCTGTGTTAAAGAAACAAAGACAGGTCTTTTGTGATCTGGAAAAAACTGGCCATGCCAGTTGATTCTGAAGTGACTATATCATCGAATGAAATGGCTCTCAAATAGGGGGTATTTTGCCCCCCCACCACCCACAGGGAACAATGTCTGGAGACATACTTGATTACTACAGTTGGTGGGGGGGGAGGTGTGCAGTGATACTGGAATTTAGTGGGTAAAGTCAGCAGTGCTGCTAAATGCACAATGCACAAAACAGACCTCCCCCCAAAAAGAATTGTCAGGTCCAAAGTGTCTATAGTCAATTAAGAAACTCTGATCTAAGGACAGAAAACTCTACACTTCCATACTGCTGCATGCTTGCTGTGGCTTCTGAGCTACTACGGGTCACAGAGAGCCTATTTAGGACCAGAGCTGGATCACAGAGTGGAGATCGTGTCCATGGTTGTCAGTTGCAGTATACAATTCATAGTTCATTGATTTGCGTAAACTTGAATTTCACTACAGATTTCTCTGTTTACATGCATACTGAACAGACAAAGGAGCAACTTCTATAAAAAGACAATGAATTCTCAGCTAGGCAGCTTTGTGTTAAATATTTTTTTTTTAATTCTGCCACTTGATTTTCCCAGCCAGGCTGTGTAACAAATGATAGATTTTCCACAAAAAAAAATTTTTTTAAGACTTAGTTATTTAGGGGCGCCTGGGTGGCTCAGTGGGTTAAAGCCTCTGCCTTTGGCTCAGGTCATGATCTCAAGGTCCTGGGATCGAGCCCTGCATCAGGCTCTCTGCTCAGCAGGGAGCCTGCTTCCCCCTCTCTCTCTGCCTATCTCTCTGCCTACTTGTGATCTCTCTCTCTCTGTCAAATAAATAAAATATTTAAAAAAGAAGACTTAGTTTAGGGCTCCTGGGTGGCTCAGTTGGTTAAGCAACTGCCTTAGGCTCAGATCATGATTCTGGAGTCCTGCATCGGGCTCCCTGCTCAGCAGACCTCTGCTTCTCCCACTGACCCTACCCCCTGTTATGCTCTCTTACACAAATAAAATCTTAAAAAAAAAAAAAAAAAAGATTTATTTATTTATTTATTTATTTATTTATTTGGGGGAGATGACAAAGAGCAAAGGGAGAGAGAGAGAGAAACTCAAGCAGACTCCCCACTGAGCACGGAGCCCCATGCAGGGCTCGATCTCAAGACCCTGAGATCACGACCTAAGCTAGAACCAAGAGTTGGACACTTAGCCAACTGCACCATCCAGGCACTCCCACAAAATGCTTTTTTAAAGAAAGGATTCTGGTCCCAAGTGTTCTACTGGAATATTTGTAACATTTTCTTTCATAAGGGGGAAGCCAGCTAGTCGGCTCTCAACCACACTTCTCTGCCCTGTTGTGTATTAACTCATCTGTTTTCATCTCCACTGTGGGGTCACACAGACTGGGGGCCTGTGGCGGGGCCCCCCTAAACTCTGTACCACCAGCTGTGTGGCCTTGGGTGACCACTTCCTTGGCTAAGATCTCAGCCTCCTCATGGGTCAAATGAGGAAGTTGAGCTTGTCAAAACTCCTTTCCTGTCATGAAAGTGTTCAATTATGTATCTTCAACAATCAAGTCATATGTTCATATGCTGGCTCTTGAGGGAGAAAATTTATACAAATGCAATAAAAATTTCCATACAGGCCTGGTTCATTCAATACACAAGCTCTAATAAATAAAAGTGAAGCATGGAATGTTGCTAGCCCCATGTTCCATCCTCCTAATCCTGTTAAAATATGTATGAGTGTCTCTGAGAGGTGACAAAGGACAAATCTGTCAAAAACAGAACCCAGTGTCTGCTGCTCTCATTCTGACAATCTGGGGTGAGAATGTACCCCATGTTGCAGAGACCAAGCTCCAAAACAACCCAGGGATTCCTTCTTCTCTGCCTACTGAGGGGAAATGAAAAGAAATACATATATCTAGTTCCTCTTCCCAAACGACAGCTAAAAGAGGCATAGGCAACTATACTCGCCTGCACTTAAGAAAAGGTTGATTTTTTTTTTTTTTTAAGAATAAGTTTAGCCTTAGAAGGAAAAGCCTCAGGGATGCCTTTCCTTTATTGGTTAAAGATTCCAAAAGCTGCTGACAGATTCGTCAAACTCTTTCAGCCAGAGTCCCACAGGCGACCTTCTTCCTTGGTATCCCCCCTCTACCCTCCACTTTCCAGGGGCCTGGCCTGTCTTCTCTAATAACAGTGTCGGTGGGGAGACATATGTCTCAGTTCTGCTCTCCTTGCAGACCCTCTCGTGCCCCCTCTCCTCATTAGGTGTTAAATCAGAAGGTAGCAGAAGGTGAAACCCTAACTCTTTTTGAAAAGTTGCAGGAAATCCCACAGATTTCACTCCCAAGGTATTTGTGTCCCCAAATGATCTTTGCCCTCATGGCACACCTCCAAGAAGCTGCAGTAGGGGAGGAGTTAGAATCCGGATTCAAGCAGTCAGAGATGCGAAGATATCTCCAAGAACAAAGTAGGGCAAAAGTGTTAATTTTTTTGTTGTATGTTAATGAGCTCATTCGTTCCTGTCACCTTAAAAAAGCCTAAGATACATTTATCTCTCTGACTCCTCTTTCTTTTTCCCTCACCTCCTCCTCCTTCACCATCCTCCTCCATATTTAAAGATGAAGGTTAATATTAAGCATCACATTAACAGTTGTCAAATCAATCATGATTTCCTCTGAGTTATGTTACACAGAGCAACATGCTTTATCAGAAATCAAAGAAAGGATAGTGCCAAAAGTGGATGAGCTAATGTAAAATCACTTAGATGGGCACTCTGGGGACGGAAACTCGTTTAATATTTAATGTAGTCATTAACCTGAGAATTCGAGGGAGATGGTAATGGATGGTCCACTCCCTTTGCCGACGGGACAGGGTACTGCAGTGAGCTGTCCCTTCTGGGATCAGATCCACACAAGTTTAAAACCCATAAAGTGGGTCACAGGTGAAGGGAATTAGAAAAGTCTCAAGTCTCCCCGATGTATTGTTTTAAGAGCACAGTTGTGCTCCGCAGTCATGCCTGGACTTCCCCACACAGCAGGAGCCAGAAGTCCCATATCAATTGAATTGCTCAATTAGCTCGTTATGGCAACAGACATGCTGTCCCCAACACATATGGTCAAAGCACGGCAACGAATCAATTATTGAAGGAAACCATCTCCAAGAACCATTAATCTATCAGGATATTGAAGGGTTTGTTTTTGTCTCTACTTAGATTTTGTTATCGTTAGAGGTGTTTATCTGCTCAACAGCTATGCAGAACTGTTCCTGGGAGTCTGGATGTCAAAACCAATTAAAATGAAGTGGGGAAAAAATACAGGAAAACTCTCTAATAGTGAAGGTCAACTGAAAAGGAACTTTTTCTACATATAAATATTACACTGTAAGGAATGTTCTATTTATGCAGCATGAATGCCAGCCAGCACATTTTTTTTTTTAAGATTTTATTTATTTGAGAAAGAGTGCAAGTGGGCGGGGGGAGGGGGGAGTGTAGAGAGAGAAGGAGAAGCAGAAGCAGACTCCCCACTGAGCAGAGAGCCCAACACTGGGCTTGATCCCAAGATCCTGAGATCATGACCTGAGCCGAAGGCAACCACTTAACTAACTGAGCCACCCAGGTGCCCCCAGCCAGCACATCCTTTACATATTCTTTTAAACAGGTTCACTAGCAAGGAATGCCACATCACTGCTTTGCTTTGACTGCAGCATTAGCGTTTGGTAAGATACAATATATATTAACCCACGCTTGTTATTTTATTGCATTTTATTTCTTCTGTCATATATTATCTTCTTAGGTGTACATTTCCAGGGTCTCTGAGAATTCCACCCTGCCAAGGAAATCAATTACTGTACTTTCATGCACATGAAACACCTCCATCTCTACCAGCCAGCCACCACACTTTTTTCTGTTTTTTACTGCAAGTTAAATCCAAACCCTTTCGAGAGAGATAGTGAGAGAGAGAGAGCACAAGCAAGGGGAGTGGCAAGCAGAGGGAGAGGGAGAAGCAGACTCCCCGCAGAGCGGGGAGCCCAATTCGGGACTCTATTCCAGGACCCTGGGATCATGACCTGAACCAAAGGTAGATACTTAACTGACTGAGCCCAAACGTGTCTATGGAATTTTTAAAATAGTCTTTCTTGAAAATCAGTGATTTCTTAATCTGGGCAGAAGCTCCAGGGAGACTATGTATCTCGGACTTGAGCAGTAGATATTGACCTCCAGAGACAGGTCCCGAGAACCTCTGGCCCGGTGAAGCAGTGCCCAGACCTCTAGCCTTACAAAATATTTCTTAATTAGGGACAATTTTTTCATCTAGTTTTTAAATTAACTTGTTCAAAGAGCCTTCTTCTTCCTATAAGTCCATTTGATTGAGTACACCAACTGGGATAATAAACAACTATTATTAGCTCTTTCGGTTGAAATCAGCAAATATCTTTTACAGAGAAAAAGTTCTGTCCTGGTTCATCTGGCTTCCCCAAAAGAAGTTAGTTTAAAAGAACCTACTGTTACAAATAAAGACTTTTTAATTAAAAAAAAAAATGGGATACTGTCAGTTCTAATGAAACTCCTTGGTAGAATTGGCTTCTATCTGTCCTAAAAGCTTCTCTGGAAGAACACAAGGAAAGAGACAGCAAGAACTTATTTGCCAAAGACTCCTTTTAAGTACTTATTAACTGAGCTGTTTTTATTTCTCTTCACTTTCTCTTTTTCTCTGAAGGATTCAGACCACTGTTTAAAATGAGACATGGTAAGGCCATTTAGCAGGAAAGAAAACTTTAATGCATTCATTGGATTATCACAAGCATAAAATATTATACAGGATTTGACCTAGATTTTCCACTTCTGGAAATTTCTCTTAAAGGAAAAAAATATGCAAAGTTACCCATAAAAAGACGTTTATTAAAGCTTTGGTTATAATAATGAAATATTATAAGGCCAATAAAAATATATGTGTAAAAGAATATTTGATGACACACTGCACAAACTATTCTCTGGGCCCTGAATAATCTTCACTTGATCTTAGCCAAATGCCAAGGAATGATTGGGCACAGAATGGTCTTCAGAGTGTCCCCCAATCTTTTTCCTTACCCAACACATTCCTGACCTGGCCCATTGATTCACATTACAGAACCCCAGAAGGGATAAAGTGAAAGGCAGTAGTTACCTCTGATGGTAGATACAGAATGAGCTCTAAACTAAATTGGTTGGAAGTCTGCAATTAGAAGTACTTAGACTCTTAGAAATCATACATCTTTCATATTTACATGACAAGTTCTCTTTCTGCCCCAGCTGAAGACTTAGGGTTTCTCTCTTGAAGAGAGCTTTTTTTGCTAAGGATTACTAGATTTATCAAACTCAGCTCTACTGAAGACACTGTCCTAAAAAGAGGAGGATTAAAGAAAGAGTATCAAACAGAGAGGTGCTTCATTCACCATAACAGATGATTGGAGGATTTCTAAGAGAAAGAACAATCCAAGAAAACTCCCCACAAATACTGACCATTTAGGGAACCAAAATGCCCCATTTGGATCACCTGTCTTATAATGAAGGCTACCCACTGATAAACCCAACCTACGTAATTGCACAAATCAGCTTTTTAGCTCTATAATCTTGAAAATGAAGGAACAGCCAAGATTGTCATCAATTTAGGGAAACTTTATGAGTCATGTTTTTTTTTTTTTTTAAGATTTTATTTATTTATTTGACAGAGAGAAAGAGATAACAAGTAGGCAGAGAGGCAGGCAGAGAGAGAGGGGAAGCAGGCTCTCGGCTGAGCAGAGAGCCCGATGCAGGGCTCGATCCCAGGACCCTGAGATCATGACCTGAGCTGAAGGCAGAGGCTTTAACCCACTGAGCCACCCAGGCACCCCACATGAGTCATATTTAAAACATATATAGGCACTGAATGTAGACTGTCTGTGGAGGTTTTGTATAAAGATAATAAAAAATTAAAAAAGAAAAAAAAACATATATAGGAAAAAAAACCTGAAGAATAAGAGACATTGCAGGAAAGAGGGGGGAAAAAACCCTATTTTTAAAACTAGAAGAATATCCACAGAGAGATAATAGAAGATATTTCATTCATAAAACAAGAACAGAAGGATATTAAAAAGGGCCAATCAGAAAACACAAAAGAACTTTGGGAAATTAAACATAACAATTTTTAAAATATCATTAATCCAGTTTGAAGACAGAGTTAAGGAAATTTCCCAGAAAGAAGAAGAAAAAGGATAAATATAAGAAAAGAAAACAGAGGATTAAGCTAAGAAATCTAACATGCAATTAATAGGAGTTCCAGAAACAAAGATAAAACATAATAAAGAAAATTATAAGAAAATGTTACTGAATGGAGAAGTATACATTAAAAAGATCTATCAGGGGCACCTGTGTGGCTCAGTCGGTTAAGCGACCAACTCCTGATTTCAGCTCAGGTCATGATCTCAGGGTCATGAGATCCAGCCCCATGTCAGGCTCCATGGTGTGGGGAAAAAAAATAAAAAAAGAATCTATCAAATTCCCAGCATGAAGGATGTAATGTGACAATAGCAAAAGACATCATCATGAAATTTCAGAGCAGTGGGGACAAAGAAAAGCTTCTAAATACTTCCTGAGAAAAAAATAAAAAGAGCAGTATTTCTCAACAACAGGTCTGGAAACTACAAAACAAGAGAACAACGTCTTCAAAGTTCTAATTTCTAAACTCATTTTCAATTTGAGATGTGATATATAACCTAGCTATCTTCCAATAGAAAGGAGAAGATAAAAGTTTAATTTTCAAATAATTAATTTGAAATTTTTACTTCCCATGTACTCTTTCTGAGGACTCTGCTCCAAGAAAAGGAAAGCATAAACTAAGAGAAAGGTTAGACATAGATCTAGGAAGTAAGATATTCAACACAAGCGAGAACACAAGAGAATCCCCAGAACAACAGAAGAAGATTCTTAAATGAACCTCATCAGCAAGTCTAGACAGAAACAGTTCAGACAGGAGCAAGAAGTTAAAACTGTCTAAAAGAATATTTCCTAGGGAAAAAAAATATATCATTTCATATATTTGACAGGTTTTGCAGGGACCTCAAGTTCTATCATAGAGTTTGGGGATGAATTGGTGAGATATGTAGTAAACTTAAATTTTTTAAGTGGAAGAAAATTCTTAACTCCTAGAAAACCAAAGTATTGTGCGAGACAGGAAACCCTATCTTAGTTGCTTAATATGTGGCTCAGTTGCAAAAAATATTCACATCATCATGGTAGAGTAACCACTGAATATGAATCAGTAAACGCTGTGCTCTATCTATCCCAGAAGAGTGTGAGAGGAGGAGTGAATCCATGATCCATGTACGTAGGGGGAGGGAGGTAAGAAAGCTAAATCCTTACCTTCCACAGTAAGAAGTCAAATCCAACATTAAAAATTAAAAAAATAAGCATAGTTTTTCTTTTTACTGAGTTGGGGATAAATGTCAGAAACTGCAAACAAAATATTGAAAATTGTCCCTGAAATTCATCATTAGGGATAGGGAAGGGTGGGTAAGAGAACAAATACTTTTTCATGATATGCCTTATAAAACTACTTGATCTTTTAGGCCCAATACATAAATAACAATAATATCAATACAAATTTAATTTTAAATGCAAACAAATATATCTGTTTCTTAAATGAACATTTATAGAGATACTAGTGTATGAGACGACAAACGTATCTGGTAAGACAAGAACAATGTGATGCTGGAAATGAAAAGATAACATACTGGGTCCCCCCAACTTTATCCCTTTATAGCTATTTGATCTTGGGTACTTAATCTAACCACGTATGTGCTTCAGTTTCCAAATCAGAAAAAAAGAATAGAAAAGTTAAGCAAGATAATGTAAATAAACCATGGCAAGTTAGAAAAATAATAGTAGTCTAATAAGGAGACACAGAATCCTAACAACTTTGATATAACTTGATCCATATTACTCTGAAATTATAAATCCAGTGAAATCAGAATAAAGAGAAAGAATCCCATTAAATCCGTAGGGATTCAATTACCTTCCATGAAAGCAAGGCTTCCAGCAAATGCCAGGCCCTGGTGATAGCAAGACTAGACTAGATAAATTTCCAAGTTCCTTTTCAACTCTCTAAGCCTGTGGACATACTGTGAAGATACATTGCAGCAGATGTGCAAACAACTAATTGCTTCAGACAATCCATTGATCCAGAAAGTTAACAATTCTATTTTAGTATTACTCTTTTAATCCTGTCTTTAAAAATAAAAGGTATTTATTTTGAATTAACTTATGTGTAGAAGACACAATCCATGCTAGACTCTCAAATGAATTTCAAGAAAGACAAGATTCAGAGACTCTCGCAGGAACAACAGTGAGAATTAGAGTAGGCAAGTGTCCTCAAACTATATAGGAAAGGATTAAAGAGTATGAGAGCGATGCTATGAACATTTAGAAAAGAACCTGGATGTTTATAGATTGAAACTATCAAGTGAAAAGAATGGTTGCAGGAATTATAGATACCCTAACTGAAAATGAGTCTAAATAGAGAATAATTTCAAATCTCTGAAATAGTTGTCACATGGGAGATGGAATGAGCCTATTCTGCATGAAATTCACGGCCCCCAGAAGGAATGAGAACCACCATTCTGGAAGTGCTCGATAGAACCCAGAGAACATTTTTGAAAACATAAGAGGGAATTCTTGCTTAAGAACAGAGGTTTCGAACTAAGTGGACTCTGAATTTCCATTCTTCTTTAGGCTTCCGTGTCCATTACAGATTACAAGCACAAAGTTCAAAAGAGAAAGAAAATTCCATCAAATGATCAGCTGAACAAAAAGAAAACAATCACAGCAGTTGGTCATACTGCTGGGGAACAGAGGCCAGGCCAGCCATCCGACAGGGAAACATGCCAGCACACACCTCGAGTGCTAAAATATTTCCTTTTACATCTACTTGTTTCAGGATTGTACCAAGGCAGCCATATTAAATTGTAATGGAAGCAGGTCGTCTTCTTACCCTGAGGGGAAAAAAGCAAAGAAAAGATGTGTTACCTAAAAATATTGGGCTGAAATGCTAGTTAAAGATATTGAACTGAAGAAAGATGAGCCACCTACTGAATCAATAGCAGCATTGTGGTTAGGACCTTGAGGGCGTTGGCTGCCTTATTGAGTGGTTTGTACCATTCCCTTTAACCTGTGACAGCTAATGGGACTGAGCCCTGGGGCAGAATTACTACCCAATTCATTCGTGATGCTTATTGAGCACCTACGAGTGAATGAGACCCTGGAAAGGCCTTCTTAATGCTAAGCTATTCAAATGAGGGAATTTAGTGTACATATTCTTTTTATATCATCTGAACTTTTATTCTTTCCTGAGCAACTCTTTATAATACTTGGCCATAGGACTAGTACACAATGACAGGGGAGGAACACGGAGTTAAAAATTACTTTAGAACCCCCCCAAACTGTCACTACATTTAGTCAATACATTTGATGGGCTAGTAGGTGGAGGGAACATCTAACACAGATTCTCTCCATTTATGAAGTATGGTGTGTAAGCCATGGGTAAAACGGTCTTAAACCAACTGAAATACTTGTGCAATAATCATTTAAAAATGGATTTGGGAGAGTAAAACTGCTGAATCATGATCCTAAAAGAAAGGTTCAAGTAAGAGCAGCTTCTCATCTATAGTCAGAGGAAGCGTTGGTTAACAAAGGAAATACTGAATGGAAGAGTATTTGGAGATGAACCCTAGATGAGACAACAGACCACGGTTGTTAATGACACTCGCACGATATATTTGAACTCAATCTTTAAATTGATGGTGACTTCAAATGCTATGAATGCAGCCAGAGTCTTCTGCTTGTCTAGTTTTCATAGCATCTTAGCATCCCCATCACCCTCCTCCCTCCAAAGAACCCATAAGCCCTGTATTTACAGCACGGTCTCTATTCAGTGATGGGAGAAACATGGCAGTCCCAACACTGTGAACAAGCAAGAAGCCGCATATTTAAGTAGAAATAAGTGAAAAAAGAAATAAAAGAGAAAGTAAAAGATAGATACTTGAGATACTAGATATTTTCATAACATCCAGGAATCTAAGGTCATAAACAACATCAGCATTTTACAGGTGAAAGCTGCTTTAAATACTGTTCCATCCTCCTTCTTTTGTTTCAGGCTAATTTTTTTTTTTTTTACCTTGTGGAGAAATGCAAACCCATCGTTGTAGAAAAACCACAGGAAATAAATCCTTAATAATTATAGTGTAAATATGCATGCTAGTTTTTCAAAGACACCAAGCAGTATTTGTGTTCGTTTGCTCAGTGATGGTAAACAAGAAGGAGCATCTGCCAATCCTACATTTCAAGGTTTCCATCACAGGTTGAAAGCGTACCTAATCTGCAGAAAACTACACAGATTCAATAGTTCTCACAAAAGAATAAATGTTTTTACATTGTGAAAGGAATCCTTTTCCTAAAATTGACACTACATCTTTTCCCAGGTATTTTCTTGTTTTGTGGTTTACTCTCACCTCCAAAATAAAACCCAAGGAAGAAAGAAAAAAAGCAGTTTATGCTCATAGATGACATTTACCTTATATCAAAGTGCTCTTTTCATGAAGATTACAGACAGCTTTTGTAGCACTCGAGTCAATATGGAAATGAATTCAAACATTTTTGAGGCTGAAATCAAGATTTGGTCTAGTGATACCAATAAAACAGTAAGCTCTGATTCTACACAAAGAAAATATGTGTGCTAATGAGAATATGTTTCATTCCATAATATGTTATATATGTCATTGGTACCATTGAGTGCATGATCAAACCACTCTTGCTTGTTCATTTATGTATTTAAACTGTCTCTGATTCAAAGTTATCCATATAGCATTGAAAATAAAGATGAGATAAACTGGTCATTGCTCTGACTTCCAAATCAATAGAAAAGTTCACATCCTCGACTGTGGAAGGAAGCTCTGGGGAGAGTTTAGGATGGGGAAGAGCTTGTCCTTAAAGGCAGCAGAGGAAACGTTCGTCATATCTGTTCTCCATTCAGGGCTGCCAAGGGCAGGTAGAGGAAAGAGATGAGAGCTTCTGTATAATCCAATCAAGGAACTGTGAGTCATGCTGGAACGCTAGATTCCTACAAAATCAGAACAATGTGTCTTCAGTAAATGAGCTCAACAAAGTCTTCAGCATTGGAAATAATCAAAAAATATTATATTTCTTTTCACAGAGCTCTGCTTCCCCCATACCTAAATAGTTGTGTTAGTTGTGACAAATGTTCTCAGGAAGGGTGAAATAAGAGGCACCCTTCGGGTGAGGCAGAGCACGAAAATGGAAAGTGAGCTAGAAGAAAAAGGGGGGCTTTTGCTTACTCGAATGTTAACAGTAGGATTTTCCCAGAAATGGAAACTTCCTGTCCTAGCAGCCACTTTCTGCGGAGGGAGGCACAAGAATGCTTGCTGTTCACCCTGCTTTTCAGCCCCCGCAGAGGGGATGTTCCAACTGAGGGATCCGGCAGTCAGCAAATGTCTCCGTTGGCACACGGACAGACACCACTCTCTCCTGACCCTACCTCAGTCCCTCCAACAAATCTTACTCCTCCAGCCCCATTGTCAATTTGCCTACATCCTGATCTTCATTATCTTTTTTTCTTACCTGAATGCTCTCCATGGACAGTCTCAGTAACATCTATGGCTTCCAGTGACACCCGCATGGGAAGGCTGAAAACTCTCAGCTCCACATCTGCTTCTCAGAATTCTCTTCTGAGTTCCAGAGCAATGTATGCGACTGTCTACTAAACATCTTTACTTGAGAAGGCAACTCAAGGGGCCCCTGCGTTGGTTAACCTCCAACTCAGGGTCATGGGATAGAGCCCGACATGGGGCTCTGCTCTTGACGTGGAGTCTGCTTGGGAATCTGGCTCCCTCTGCCTCTCTTTCTCTCTCTTTCAAATAAATAAATCTTAAGAAAAGAAAAGAAAAAAAAGAGAAAAGAAAAACCATACCAAAAAAGTCCAATGTATATCAAGTAAAATCACGCACCAAAATGCAGGGTTATCTGCCTCATGCTGCCATCTCTTTCTCGTAGTACAATGCCTAGCCCATACCAGATACTCAAATAATGTTAAACTAAACTAAAAATAAAACACAGAGTCCTACCTTATACTGAGAATAATAAATATATATGACTTTGTACAGGAAGTTTTTGAAGTAATTTCTAAAAGAGGTTGAATTGATCTATGAATGTAAGACATAATGGACTACCGAAAGATGATGGGATTGGCCTCACCTTTACCAGTGCCATTGGGGGAAGCATATCAAACCTTTTTCTTCAGCTGACAACAGAATATAATATATTTGACTTAGTATAGCAATTCAGTGCTCAATGTTTGATGGTGCATGAACATCCCAGAAAGAAGCAATCAGACTGAAGAATAAATTTAAAAATGGCATAGAACAATTTGGTATTTCCTTTGCAAGAGAACTGGTTATCTTGACTTCTACATTATATCTTGTGTCATACTATTATTCTAACAACCTCTGTTCAGGGTTATTTTTCTCTTGTGTACCATCTTTTTTTTGTAATGACCCTTCAAATGGATTTGGTTATATGTTAGTGTTAGCAGAGTGGGCAGACATTTAGCTTTCATCTTGATCAGTTTAAAACCAGGGATCCAGAAATACGAATACATTGTAATGAATTATACTTTATCCCATTAGCATCCCATTTTCACAAAAATTGGTTTGATTATGCTTTGGAGCAAATGTTTAAAATTTATTCATCTAAGACATTTTCTTTGTAGTAATTATTTAATTTTTAATTAAATAAACATTGATTTGAATTTGATACAAACGTTCTAGATCTGGCCTGGAAAAATAATGGTAGCCACTCAGTCTGGATCCCAAGTCCTAAAAACAGTTAGTCTTGAAAAGCTTCTGTCAGTATTTCTAATGAAATTTTGTGAACTCATTCTCTTAATTTAAACCCTATAGTGTTCCTCTAGTGTTTAAATTAAGCCCAGGTGGCTTAGTAGGTTAAGCATCCAACTCTTGATATCATCTCAGGTCTAATCTTAGGGTTGTGAGATCAAGCCCTACATTAGGCTATGCACTGAGTGTAGAGCTTACTTAAAAAACAAAAGAACTATAGTTAGGTATTTTTCACAATTTTTTTTTGTTGTAGTGGACTGGTTACTGGCTGTCTGAGTTTGAAAATGTTCTGTTTTCACTTAACATAATTGTCCAGAGCACACCAGAAGGCTGCCACCAAGTAGCCCTTCAGCTATTAGAAGGAACTGGAACCAAAGGGCCATCTTTGCGGTGCCATTGAAGTGGGAAACAAAGGCAGAAGGAAATGTAAATAAAATTAAACTTCCTTATAACCTGCAGCCCATTGACAAATACTTGAGGCAGGCAAAGTACAACATTCTTCTGGGAAGCTCCCGACTGTCTTATTAATGTTAATGTCTGGCTAGAGGGAAAAACTACCTTAGTTTGCCAATAGCAAGACCACCAGGATCCTGTAATTCTTCTTTAGCATATGAAGGTCCTTTTGGAACTTCCCTTATCTTACTACCCCCAAGCCCAAAGCATATAATCAGTTGCTTCTCACAGTTGTGAGGCTGTGCTGCAGCTCTTTCTGCCCATAGGTCCTATTCCTGTGCTTTAATAAAACCACCCTTTTTGCACCAAAGACACTTCCAGAATTCTTTCTTGGCCATCGGCTTCAGACCCCAACAACACTACTCCAAAAACACATCATCAAGACTGAATGATCCCAAATCATCTCCTACCTTTGTCTTATGTGTCTCCACAAAATGATTTAGGTTACTAGGAAAGAAACTGGTTGGCTGAGCTTGAGTCATGAGCCTCTCTTTGACCAGCAGGCAATCTGGTGATTTGGAGGGGTGGGAGAGGTGCATATGAGTGTCTGTGTGTGTTTATCATACTACTCGGGCTAGATCAATGAGATGTATGTCTGAAACTGTTATAGGAGCTTGTGAGAAAGACGTCTTCTCTTTCCACTGGAATCACTAAGCTGGTACAATATCAACCCAGAGCCACTGGTGGCCATTTTGTCACTTTGTCCCCTCTTGGGAAGAACCTCTCTTTCCTAAAAATGGGAGACAAAACAAAGGAGCCAAGAGAGAGAAACTTTCTGTTGTGAAAGTCTGAGAGTTGGATCCATGTTTTCTACCAAAGAAAAAAAACATTAACCTTTTGGAGCCTTGGCATGTGGCTTCCACAGGAAGTCAAGGTTTTTTGTAGGGGGATCTTTCAGTCTCTCTGAAGCATTTGCACAAGTAGAATGTCACCCTAAGATTTCCCCTGTACAAACTATTTCGAGAGGTTGTTACCACCTAATACCTTAATCAGGAAAGAACTTCAGTGAGACCTCTGAACATAAAAAAGACCCTAAAATAAAGGTCTACTTTAATAACTTGCTTCTTGAGGAATCATTCAAATGGTAATGGCTCTAAAATGTATCCAGGCACCAGGATGGTAGATACTTATTTGATTAAGATAACATTTATCTCAAGGAAAGAATATTCAGAAAGGATCCTAAATTACAATGACCAAGGTGCAAGAGGGATATTTTGGGGATTGGACTAAAGTGGAGGAAAGGGAAGGGTTGACAGGTCAACCCTTGCAACTGGTGCAAAACTGGTGCAAAAAAAAAAAAGGCATTTCTTTAGGGGGGAACATAAATCACTCTTTGCTGATAATGTTACCTCATAATCTCAGCACGCAAGGCTACTGTGGTGAGATATCAACACCAGAACCTTCCGAAGACACAGTTCTATCAAGAAAGATGATTGCATTTAAAACTGTATCTGTGATGTGTTTATTATTGGCTATGAGAGCTGAGAGCCCAGAAGGTTTTAAGACAGAGCAGAAAGCAAGCCCATCTGGGGCTGGGGGTATTGGACAGAAGAGAAAGACCCTGCATCGGAAGAGCTGGGTGTGGTGCTGGAATCCAACTGGATTCAGTCCCAAGTCTTCCCTCTCCTGCTTTTGCAGGACTTTCTCCCTTCTCTTCTTCCTTGTATCTCTAGCATTCCTTTCTTCTTTCTTCTCCTATGCCCCAAAACTTCAGAAACAGTGGTTGTCTCCCCAAGATTACGCAGGTAGTAAATAGAAGAGACAGAATTCAAAACTGGACTGATCCCAAAGATTCTGCTCTTTCCACAAAATACAAACCTATGTTGCAGACTTTGAAAACATTGTAGTGAAATATTGTCAGCTGTTGCAGGAACTCACTGCCTTTAGTGCCCTTGATTCTTAGTCCTGCTATTTTGAGGAGTGAAGAGGTAGGCCAGACGAAGAGTGGTGGGCTTCAAAGCAAAGTTCCCAGAGAGGGAAAGGGGCCCAAGAGCATTGCCCCTGGAGTTTCTAAATTTAGGGGATTTTATGAGTTATTTTGCAGAACTATCTTAAGCAATCAGGGTGGGCTGAGTCGTGCCAATCAGGGCTTTGGTCACATATCTGTCTACCTATTAGGTTCATGTCTCTGCTCGGATGGTCTTTCTTTTGCTGACATCTGGGGCTTATGTCTTAACTGCCCTTTGCTGGTGATAAGGACAAATACCTTGTGGTTAATTGTCTTATTTTAGACATTTTGCAGAAGTCACTTTTGCAAAGGCTGCAAAAACAGAAAGCTAGTGTGATCCTGTCTAAGCTGCAAAACAGGATGTTAGTGCTATTTTACCTTAACTGCCTGGACTCCCTATCTTCCGATTGGGGACCCTGGCCTTGACTACCTCATTATCCAACTAACTTCTAACACAACCATTACAACTGGGGATGTCCAGCTCATATTTAAAATGGGAAAAATTAGGTTATATAACTGTATATGTATATGTAACAATTCATTTTTATAATTATAACCTCTTTTTTATATTACATACATAGGAAAACCTTGGAAAGAAACACATTAAATGTTTAATGTTGATTCTCTCTGGGTAATTGAATTGTGAGTAATTTTTATTACCTTTACTGTACAATTTATATATGCTAATTATTTTTGCTGCAAACGTTCCTTACAATTACAATTTTAAAAAAAGATACTCTATTCATTTATCTGACATATGCATACCTAGTAGGCACCATTGGAGGCATAAAGGCTACAAAACTGGCACATTAAAAAAAAGATGTCCCTCACATCTTGGGACTTCACTTTTTCCTTGATTTCTACTTGGCTTGGGTGGGAAAGGAAAAAGCAAACAACAAACAAACAGGATAAGTATATGATATCCAGGTGGTGATAAATTCTGTGGAAATACTAAAAAATCTGTGACTCACAGAGTATCAGTTCAAGTATACAGATTCTTTTTATAAAAGTGCTCTGGACTGCCAGAACCCCAAAAAGTAATCCAAATGCTTTAAATCATCCATTAAATTACTTAACAACTATTTCTTCTATGTATCGTACACACTACATCAGAGTCTTGAAAGTGAAAATAAATAATTATTGGCCTGAAGGGGATAACAGTCTATCAATAGCAAGTTGTAGAAGAAGGAAAATTGATGGTCCTCAATAAATATTACAGTGGCACCATCTTTGGCAAAAAGATGCATTCAGGCCAGTCACAAGTTTGCTGCTGTGTTATTCCTCTCCCCTGACCCTACCAAAAGCACTAAGTAGTGATATGGTTGACAAAATATGAAGATGATAGCACATGACAAACATTGCACTGTGTACACACTTCTTTTATAAACTTTGTTTCTTCAACTTCTTAGGATTATAAAAGTACTTCTTTTATAACTATAGAGTAGCATCTTTCAAAGCCCATAGAGTGAAAATTTAGAACTGAAAGAAATATTTCTAAAAACAACAAAATTGCCCATAATTTTACCCTCCAGAGGCAATCACTGTTCATACTTAACTTTCTGTCTTCTGGGTAGATGGACAATACTTTCAACTGAACTATATGACTTGATTGTATGAAATGGACTATAGATACCCAAGATGGTAACTTTTATGAAAAGATAAATTGGGGGTCACTTTTCATCTACCCAGTTCAGTTTTAATAATCTTCAAGCTTAGCCCTTTCATGGAAAAATTTTATTTCTAGTGATCTTCATTTTCCCTGTTTCCTAATCTCTTAATTCATTTTTTTTTTCTACCTGGTCCATAAGGTGACACTCTTACATGGTTTAAAGCAAAAGTGAAATGTTAACCAATTTCCAAAAGCGTCTATCAAGGAGGTGACAAGTGTAATTTTTTTTTTTAAGTGTAATGTTGATAGGTGCCGAAGAGTGACGAGGCTGACAAGATGTGAATGCCCATGGCAGTGCACAGGAAGATGACAAGCAAGTGACAACGGCAACAGACTGTGTGTTGACCAGCACGGAGGGGGCCCGGCAGCTCCCAGCAACAAAGAAGACAGGAAGTTCAAGATGAAATTGTCAAAAGCACATAAAAAGAGTGAGCATCCAAAGACAGTAAGCCATGTGTTGAGTACAACCCCTCCCCAAATTCTTCACCACAATGCATAAAGGAAATGACACCTTGCTTTGAGGACATTTTTTTCCCAGACCTCTGGTCATCCCTATTTCTCTTCCCAATGTCTCCATTCTCCAATATTTGCTCATTCTCCTCTTTGTGCTCTCTGGATGCTCCTTACCCAGCTCCAGGGACAGCCACACGCCCTCCTCTCTATAGTGCCTATAAAAGCAAGAACAGAAAAGAAAGAGATCGACACTTTCCTCCTTTCCACAGCACACAGACTAGCAGTTTCTGGAGTCGAGTTTGGCAATCTCCTTGGTGGTCGTTGCCAAGTCCTGATTGTCTGTATCTCCTGGAATGACCCAACTTACCACATGTTGTTTGTCATGAACACTTCCTTCTCTTTTCAAAAAAAGAAAAAGGAAAAAGAAAAAAAAATCCTGATGTCTCTCTCTATAGGCTTAAATTTTCATAACAAGGACTAGATATAACAGAAGAGATTAATTAGGAATGTATGGCATTATGCTAACCACAATAGATTAGAATGTGGTTTGGCTCGGGCCAGAGCTAGGAAAAAAGTTCTGCTGCAAAGGGGCTGCTGAATTTGAGGTGATTTGTATGTTATTCTTCACAGCAGTGGGAGATACAGAACTACAAGGACCTTGTATGGTGACAGATGGTAGCTGCAGTTGTGGTGAGCACAGCGTTATACGCAGACTTGTCGAATCTCTGTGGCATACACCTGAAATTAATGTAACATTGCGTGTCAACTACACTCCAATAAAAAAATCAATCAATCAATAAATTTAAAACGTGACTAGAAGTTCTCCATTACTCTTGAGCAGGAATGGATATGATTGAATGTTGGATTTCCTCCCCGATGTTTAAGTCTCAGAGCTTTGCCCTTAGAGCTCTTTAAAAGCCCCTCATTTGTGAACTTTCTGAAAGAAAACGGTAACTTCTTTACTGTAGGTCTAAAACACTTAGCCCTCTCCCTCTTTTTTTCACTGAAATTAATATTTTTTAGAATGCAATTTGTAATAATTTGTGTTCTCCTGGGAAGGCTACAATGGAATTGTAAGAGACAGAGACGATAGCGATGCAGGTAGACTGGGGTCACGGAACCCAGGGGAGGCTCCCACAGGACCTGGCAAGAGGGTCCTTGGCTTCTCGTAGGATAGCAATCAAACACAAGCCGGAGAAAGTGGAAACAGAGCTTATTGAAGAGGGTGAGTGACAGAGAGAGAATAGCAGATGGAAAGTCTGGGAGACTCAGAAAGGAAAGGAGAATGAGTCTTATCATTGCTTGGGTTAGGGGTTTATAAAGGGGTCTGGAGTAGGTGTTCTTTGGGAATTTAGGGTTGGGTCCAATCAAAGGGGAGTGTTGGGCAAATAGGTGTTATTTTATAAATTACCCAAGTTTGGGGTATGGATTCCAGGGTCAGCCGAGGTTTGTTGGAAGCTAGCGTCCTAGAACGTATCTGAGATCTGGCTCTTCTTGTGTTTTATCACGTGTTTGGGGGCCTAGGCCAGTTTAGAGAATGATTAACTTTCTTGCTTTCCCCTTGAAGTGGGAACATAGCTTCTTTGGCTTATTCAGAGGCAAAATATGGAACACAGGTAAATGGGGCCTCACAGAAAACAGCAGAGATGAAGCCTTTCTGAAACGGAGTCCCTGCAGCTTTGCCACTTCAACAGTGGTGCCGTATATTGCCTGATAGACATTGTTGAAGAATTCAAATTTTTTTTAAGCAATCTCTATCCAGTTAGCCAAAAAGATGTCACATGCTTATCAAATATTTTATGAACTTCCAAGAGGAAAGAAGTATTCTTTTCTAAATGCTACAAAAATGTGCCCAGAATGAGGACACAGAGTAGGTTGTGTGCTTCGGAAATTGATAAAAAGTAGCAGGAAGGGCCATTCCCTCCCCATCGCAACAAGACTTGGTTCTGCGTGTCATGTGTGCGTGTGTGTGTGTGTGTGTGTGTGTGTGTGTGTGTGTGTGTGAGGGGCAGGAGTTTGATTCATTCCTCTTACCTAAGCATTGTCTTATTTTTGGTTCTCTTTAACAATCACAATAATCTCAGTTTCATACCTCCTATTACTCCTTGTCAGATTAATGTCCTTGTCAGTTTCCTTTCTGTAACGTTTAGTGCCAAGATGGTGCAAAAGAAAAAGACATTCAATAGATAAAGAAATCCAAGGTAAAAAGCCTTTACTCTCTTGGCCAGGGCTTTACCTAAAAGCAAACCTCTCAGGACCCTACACATATGTTATTAAATCTTAACATATTAAATCTTAACATATGGGAAACACCACACACATTTTACTTTAATATCACATTTTGTTGTGAAATTTGTTTATAGCATCGTAATTTCTGTTTTACTTGAATAACATGTAAGACATTAACTGACTAAGTAACATAATGAATCTGCCTTTGAAAATGTGTGATTTTAAAAGAGTTACCAAATTTTAATCACATCTACCTTATTTCTTTACGACTAGAGCACAGACTATTTCCGAGAAGAACTGACATCCAATATTCTAAGGGTGGAGGGATGGGAAAATAGAGTTCAAAACCCACATCTCAAGATAAAGCAAATCTTTCAAGGGCATATCTGAATTGCATGTTGCTGAATAGGATATGGTAAAAGAAGGAAAACACACAAAGATAAAGCAAGGAAGAGGTGGTACATTTTGTTTTTAATGAAGGCAGAGGTCCTTAGGCAAGTTAAACCTTAGGCAAGTTAAACTTCCGTCCACCAGCGAGGGCTTGTGTGCTTTTGTAGCGTGTTGTAAAAGGAGAAGGTTAAAATGCATCTATTGTTTCCACATTGGGACCAAATGTTCATCTTTGCAATCCCACTAACACTGATCTCAGCGGGCCTCTTCTGCCACCAAAAGAATAGTTCTCTGCCGCCATTAGCACCTAATTGGCCCAGCAGCTAACCCAGAGGAGACCTTTCTTTCTGTGGTCACTGCACCCCCCACGGTGATTTGCACCCACTGACACCAGAGCAGCTAATTCACCTTCACGACCTGTCAGCTTCCACTCAGGTCACTTTAACTCTGCCTCCTTTGTGACATGGATCTGCTTTTAAACCGGTGATAATCTAGGAGGCATTCCCCCTGGGATTCCGTTGTGATTATATAATCTGTCATTGACCCGAAGGAGTTCTAAATACAGAAGGACACGGAGATTTCACCAGGGATAAGGCACCGGGAGCCCTTGTGTCAAATACCGTACTTGCTTCGCCTTGGAAGAAATTCTGTATTTTTATTCCCGGACAAAAGCATGCAATGAGGGCAGCGTTGTTATCAGAAGGAGGCGTAGGAGAGAGCCCTTAGCCATTAGCCAAACATCATTTTCCAAGTTACCCTCTGATCTAGGCGCTCAGATCAAAAGCACCCACTTTGGAGTGAATGGTAATTGGAACATTAAGTGATTTGAGCAGTGATAATTGGTGTGTCATTGCCCGATCTAAGCAAAAGGGAATACATAAATAGGACTGATTCTGCGCTAGCCTATACAGATCTCACATACTTGAAGCGATGAAGCTGTAATTCTCCATGGTGCTGGAAGCCCAGGCTCTTCCATTACATATGTTCCCTTCAACCCAGCTCCAATTTCCACTCTAAGCTCACAGTTAACTTTCTTGCAATTTTTTAAATGCACGTTCTTTATGCCAGCCGATCTGTAGACGTAATTTGGTAAGGAAATAGTCATCTTGGCCCACTGCCAGCCACCATCTTCTGCTGGCCTGAAACCAGTCATGCTGAAAACTGATTCTCACCTTGTCTTACACAGGAACTACTGACATAAAGTATATTCGTCTACACCCACCGGCATCCCCACCCCGTGGTGATAGACACGTCCCCCACACAGGCATCGATCCACACATACAGACAGGGTGCTGGTAGAATAGTGCCTCCAAGGGCCGGACGTTTATTACCGATACATATACGCATGCGTGGACACACATAGCCACATTCTGAAACATGCAGAGGTAGGCCCACGTTCGCAACTGCATCTGGTTTCATCTGTAGGACAAACATAGCATTTCCCCAAATCTCTACCATGGGCCCCTGTTCTCATGAAATATTCAAAGCCAAAGATATATCCCACGGACAAGATTCCTATGGGCAAATATACGAGGGAAGCTTGTGTAGGGTTCCCTCCACCTTTTGGCCTTTCTCAATGTACATTAACCCCATTAAAAGAACCTGGATAACTAAGTATCATTCAATAGTTCCCACATTTAACTCTTCTTTTCCTGAAGATTCTTCTATTCCTGAAACACTTTGCCTATCAGGATAATGCTAAGTCACGGGCTTCACAGCCCTTACAAATTGTAGAGAATGAGTAAGTGGAACCACAGCAAAAGAAAAGAAAGGAATATATTCTTGGCTGTTGGTAGGGTAGGAAGTGTACACAGAATACCTCCAGAAAACAAAATATTCATCATAAAACTGCATTGAATCTGTTCAAAAACCATATTTAAATCAAACCATTTTAAAAGCTATTTTTAAGATCTAATCCTATAACCAGAAGCTCTGTGTCAGAAAGTAGTTTGTTTTCGAAAAGTCTGTGACTAAGATTTATTGCAAAGAACCTAAATTTCAGTGTACGTGAATTCAGTGACAGTAACACGGACTCTCTCTCTCTCTCTCTCTCATACACACACACACACACACACACACACACACACGCACACACGCAAGGGGAGTCTAGAGATACTTCTTCCTTCAAAAAATTTTTAAAAAGAGGTGGAGAGTAAAACTTGCCTGACATCCTGAGACACAGAGTTCTACTGAAATGAAGTATCCATTTTGTTTCTAGTTTCACAGGAAAACAAAGAAACACATAAAGTGGGTCTTAGAATGAGTATCTATCAGAAGGGGAGGCGCATACTTCTTTCTCACCTACTTGTCTGCCTCGTGCAGCAGGACTAGCTGAGGGACAAGCATAACCACAGGGAGAAGCGGAACAAAGGACACACACACTGGAGCCACACATACGCCGACAGAGATCTGTTGATGAGCAACCAAGAAAGAAAAAAGCCCAAAATGTCTCTCTTTGAAGCCGTAAGTGGAGAAGGAGACGACCAGAAATCTCCACAGTAAAGAGTCAGAAAGAAAGGCACCAAACCAGACAAAGCCTACCGTTCTCAGTAACCTATTTCAAAGCCTGCTTTATTTTTAAAATGTTTGGCAATCCTTACATTTTGACACAGTTCAATAGAGGATTCTACTTTTTATTTACACATAGGGAAAAATGGAAAACCAGATTAAAACACGCTTCTGATCAGTTACAGGGCCCAGAGCACCAGGGGTCCCCTGTAGCCCCACATCCTTATCAGAAATTCAGTTCATGTGGGTTGATTCAGCAAACTTTCACCCATGTGGTAATGAAATACATCACATGAAAAAAGGCCAACCGTAGTGCCCATTGAGGCATTTCTCCATTTTCTGTTGACAAGATCTTGATCATAACCCTGTTGCTCAGACCACTGAGCCAAGGGCTATCCACCAAAAACACAAAGAATGATGAGGTCAGGTTATTCTGTGCGGTCAGGCTTCATGTCTCCAATATAATGCTGAATCATAAGGCAACACAATCTATGGCATTTTCCCTAGGCTAAGATTCTGTGCCTAAACAAAAAAGTGCACAATGCCCTCTCCAAAGCTCACTTTTGGTTTTAACCAGTACCTAATTCTAGAAGCATCAGTAGATTCCACATTGTTAGCTGTAGAGAGCATGTCCAAACTGAGGTACTTTTGAGAGTGTAAAAGGAACCACCAAGATTACAGGGCAATGGGTATAAACTGGAACTGTCTCAGGCAAATGGAGACGTAGGCTCACCCAATAGAGAGGAGACTGGATCCCGATCCTAACCCAGCCTCATACCCCTAAACAATGCATAGGAAACTTCCGCTCAAAGGCACCAGGTAAAACTTCCACTCTGGGTGGTTTGGGAATTCTTCTCACTGTTTCTAGGCTTTTTACACATTCCTGTCCTCTCTGGCTATGATCTTACATTCAGACTCTGTATTTCATCCAAGGGAATCTTACAATATTTTACTAAGTTTCAGCTAAACTATCCACATAGTCAATTCAAAGTTCAAAAGGAACATCAAATATGTTTTCAAAAGATGTCATAAGGTCACAGAACAGCTCCTATTTTTCCACTCAGGCTTTTTTAAAAAGGGGAAGCCACGATGTTCCATTTTTAGATCTATTCTGATTTCTATTCTAAAAATAAAAAATAAAAGACATCACATTGAGAACATGTAAAAAATGAAAGAAAAAGTCAGGAGACTTACACCAAAGAAATGAAACCCAAGGTTATGATCATGACAGGTTCTGTGGGTAGGGTTGGCAGCAGACCCAGCAGACACTGAAGAAGCATGAATAAAATCAGGACTGGGACTTAATGATTTTATTTATTGGTTCTTGTTCGGGGGTCAGGTACTTGAGTTCAAGGTTATGGACTTCAGATAATTTATTTTCAAAGTTCAGTCCTAAGTATAGGACAATTGCCTTCATTGTGTGATTTGACATCTTCCAAAAATTTTCCCTGCTGAAAGATACATCCCTGTAGTTTTTGCTGGAACCCTTGACCCCAAGTACTATGTTGCTTGCCATTTTCTGTAACAGCAGTTATTACTTATGTGGGCCACAAATCTCTTTTAAGAATCTGACAAAAGCAATGGATCTTCTCCTCCTTACCCTTACCACACACACACACACACACACACACACACACACACACACACACACACCATACACTGAATATGGTGGATAATTTCAGGAGTCTTCAGGGACTTTGCCCACCCCTCCTCATGCCCACGCATAGGCAGGTTAAGACGTCTGCTCTTTTAGGACTTCAGAAGAAATATGTTTTTAAAAATGATCTAGGGGTTTTGCCAGCTTGAGGGCAATATGTTTACAGGTTAATCCTTTTTTACAGTTTAGATAATATATTCTAAACTACTATGGTGTATTTTCATCCATAATTAGTAGTGTCTCCAAGAATTAAGACACTGAAATGTGAAAGGTAATAAAACTAAGAAAGTCTATGTTTATAGATAATACAGATTAAACTTTTCTTTATTAAGCCAATAATTATTAATCATCAACTATGTTTCAGGAATTTTGCTATGCCCTGGGAATAAAGCAGAGAATAAATTAAAAACTATATCACCTAATGCTTACAGTAAAATGTTGAGGGTTTTGGAAGTAGAGCTGATTTTAAAAATCTTTATTAAGAACTTGCTATCTACCAGGCTATGTGATCAAACTATCTTTACAGCTGAACGTAGCATTTTTATTTAAAAACTGTTTTTACAATGTTTTATTCTAACCCAGAGAGCCAA
>CM053608.1:39360868-39403936 GCA_028646535.1 Procyon lotor | reverse complement strand
GTGGCAAGTATTAGTGACAATACCTATGGAAAAGAACAGAGAGATTAAATGTAAACCTTATCATCAGGAAGAAGATTATTTTGGACAGTGTCCCTGAAACTTCTCCATTGTAAATTTCAACCAACCACCAGTGTCATTTTTAAAAATAATTTTTAATTTGGCAATTTATTCATGTGGTCAAAATAAACGAAATACAGAAGGTTGCATTGAGCAAACTTATTCCTCTCCTGTCCCTGCCTGCTCCATTCCCACTCTGTTTACTAGGGGTAACCACGTTCTTTAATTTCTTTTTTATTATTTGGGAATTTTGTTTTGCAAACAAAAACAAATATGATTATATATTCTTATTTCCTCTATTTCATACATAAAAAATAATATGCAATACATATTAGTATACACTTTTTTTTGCTTAACAATACACCCTAGCAATCTTTCCCAATTAACATACAGATAGCTTCTTTATTCTTTTTCATAACTGCAAAGTATTCCATTATGAGAATGTATCATCATTTATTTAATTAGTGCCCTAGTTATGGGCTGTTCCTCTGTCTCAATTTTATACATTGCACATATCAAATTACAGATTCTCCTGAGCTGGACCCTGTACTCTTTCAATTCGTTAAACTAGGTTTGTATTAGCATTAAGGCGATCCTGTTATCCCGTTGGCATCATTAGTATGTAAGCTTTTTATCAAGTAAAATGCTAATCCTTTCCACCTGAAGTGGTATGAAGTCTTTCTCCTCCCTTCTGTACTTTAAATGATTTACTTTAGTATAAAGGGAAAATTTTGCATTTATCACCACTAAACTTCATTTTGTTTGTTTCAATTCATCACTCCCACATTCTAATATGACTTCTTGAATCTTAACTCTATTATCAATCATGTTAGGGACTCCTCGCAGATTAGGAGCATGCACGAATTTGATAAGTGTGTTTTCTATTTTTATCCAAATAATTTATCTTCTCACTCTACCACAATAAATCTCTTCCCCAGAGGGTGAGATCTTCTTCCTCATTCCCACAATTCTCCCTTCTTCCTTGGCCCTTGGCTTCATTCTTTCCAAGTTCCCTGGTTCCATTTTCCTTAGTTCTCTATACCTTCGTTGCTTCCTCTCTACTCACAGTATTCACATCCTACCCTCGGAATCCTTCCTTCCCCCCTTATATCCACCTTAAAGAAAATCCACTGGACCTTGCAGACACCCTAATTGATTTTCTTCCTTTCACAGGCAAATTTCTCAAATGCATAATCTGTACTCAGGATCTTTAATTCCTCCCCTGCTGACCCGGCCACCACATGACTGAAACGTGACCATCAGTGGTACCAGTCACCGCCGAGCCACCAGACTCCCTTGCTTTCTCCACGGATTTTGAAATAGTAGTGATTTGATAACAGGGGGCTCAGAAGGGTCCCTGAAAACATCTGGCAGTTGCTGAGTAGCAGCTGTCCGCTCTGGACAGGCTCGTCCTTAAACTCACTGCACTTCCTGTTGTCTTCTTCCCAACCCAAGTCACTCAGTGAACTAATGACCCCTGCCTTGTGGTAACAAGACTGACTTCTGAACAAATACATCAAAACCACTCCCTGGGACCCCTTCAGAGCAGCCAGCTTGGCATACCACCCATTTATTCCAGTGATGTAGCTATTGCTTAAAATATTTTAGCAACCTGTCTATGGTTCATTCTTCTACTTAGTATTAATGCTAATACACCTTTTTTTGGAGGACATATTTTTTTTCCCCAAATATGTTTATTTTATTTTTTCAGTGTCACAAGATTAATTGTTCATGCACCACACCCAGTGCTCCATGTAATACATGCCCTCCTCAATGCCCACCACCAGGCTCGCCCAACCCCCTGTCCCCTCCCCTCCAAAACCCTCAGTTTGTTGCTCAGAGCATATTTATATTCTCTCTTTAATCAAAATTTATTTGGAAAGGCAAATATTTTAATTTTGCTAGTCATGCTTTTAGTCAAAAACAAAAAGCAAGTAATTAACATTGTAGAA
Source organism: Procyon lotor (assembly GCA_028646535.1). Classification (NCBI taxonomy): domain Eukaryota; kingdom Metazoa; phylum Chordata; class Mammalia; order Carnivora; family Procyonidae; genus Procyon; species Procyon lotor. Next base: position 39,401,927 of record CM053608.1, on the reverse strand, counting down.
AATTTTCCTGTGAAATTGTTTTAGAAGACAATTCTGAAAGAGGAAGAAAAAATGTTATTTGAAAAACGAAGGGGCACTTGGGTGGCTCCGTCGGTTAAGCGTCTGCCTTCGACTCAGGTTATGATCTCAGGGCCCTGGGATCGAGTCCCGCATTGGGCTCCCTGCTTAGCAGGGCCCTGCTTCTCCATCTCTCTGCCTGCCACTCCCCCTGCTTGTGCTCCCTCCTTCTCTCTCTCTAATAAATAAATAAGATCTTTAAAAAAAAAGAAAAAAAATGGCATCTTTATTAAAATGCGCATAGTTTTATAAGAAGACTAGCTTGAGGATCAACAACATTGTTAATGTATATAGTCTGATTTGTTTAAAATAAAATTTCTTTACTTACCTAACTGGAATAATAAAACTACCATCCCCAGCTTCTCTAACACCATCTCTAATGAGGACTTACGGATTTAATACAACATATGAAATGATGGCACTGGCCTTCAGGCATGTTACGAAGGACCTCATGCCTTTGTTCTGTTTTATTTTGTTTTAAAACAGAACTGCGAGGGGAGAAGAGAAGAGACAGAGAGACAAGAGAGAGATTGAGAGGGAGGAAGAGGAATTGGCTTCTCCTACAATTGTGGAGACAGGCTGGAGACCCAGAGGAGCCAAGGGGGTAGCTGCAGTTCAAGTTGAAAGGCCTGAGAGGGCTGAGAGCATAAGTTCCAGCCTGAAAGCCAGCATGCCTGAGACCCAGGAAGAGCTAATTTCTCAGCCTGAATTCTAAAGGCTTGGAAAGATCAATTTCCCAGCTCCATCAGGCAGGAAGAATTCCCTCTAACTCTGTGTTTTTGTTCTATTCATATTAGGGAGGGAAATCTGCCTTACTCAGTCAACTGAGTCAAGTGTTCATCTCGTCCAAAAACACCTTCACAGACACGCCCAGAATAATGTTTGACCCGACGTCTGGGCACTCCTCGGCCCAGTCAGCTTGACACACACAGTTAACCATCACAATAGTTAAGATTCATTTATTTTCATTTTAAAAATATGGATTTCTGGCTCCTCAGATGTAATTCCACTGGTCTGGCAACATTGGAGACTCATTCCCAGGTAGTAACAAAAATTGTGATATTTAGAGGTCGTCACAGTCCTTATCTGTCCCTGGGATGCTGTGCCCCCACACTCACTTGATTTTCCTGGCTGGCCTCAGCACACATTTGAACTTGAGACCCCCTAGCTTAAACTGTACTACCTACAACAACTGAGGTTGGTCTTCAGGAGGGGTTGTGTGTGTTCCTATAGTTACTTTAGACAATGAGAAAAACCCGAGAGGCATATACACAACCTACATTAATGGAGAGACCTCAAAAGAGAACAAAATTGGGGTGCCTATGTCCCTACCCATGACTTCTAAAGGATTTGAAATACCAAGATCCTTTCTTCCCCTGACTACCCTGAGATGCAGAGATTGACAGAAGACAAGGCAGACTGTCTTACTAGAACTCTTGGGGTATTATTCTAGACTGAATTATGCAGACGCAAGAACACGTCACGTTGGGACAAAGGGACTCTATCTTGAGGCAGGACAATCCATCCTAGAGCTTTTGCATTGACTCGAATAGAAGTGATGCTGAAAGTGAGTGAATATCTTAGGAAACTGGTTACTATGCACTTTTTTAAAACATTGATTTCTCAGTCCTTAATTTCAGACAAACATTGGCTGTTTCTTAATGCTAAGATGTATAAGTGAAGATTAAGCACTGAGCCAGAGAGCAGCTTTGGACTAAGGAGAAAGAAACTTAAATCCATTACGAAGTGGCAAATCTAAGTAAGTGAATCAATGAAATGAGTGGTTTCTACCTCCCCAGGTGCCCGGCTGGGTCCTCTAACACCTCCTACCACTATTCACCAGGAACCCTCCAAGTAACCTGAGATAAGCTTAATTTTGAACACTGGTGCAGTCCAAGTTCCTTGAGGGGGAAAAGCATATCATATTTTTATATTACCTGTGACTCTGAAAACAGGATTTTCACATAATAATGGCTCAATAAATATATATTAAATGAATGGAATGAATGTCAAATATATTCTTCATAGTTGAATACAACATTCAACTGAGCAAAAGAGCTGCTGTAAAGAAAATGAAATTGTGATAGATAATCACACATATGCACACATGCACACACACACGCACATACAAGACCAGTTAAAACACTCTACCTTGTTATTTGATCAGCATGGTGGATGTGAGAAGAGGAAGTCAGTCCTTACATTTATAAACATGTTTCAGTCACATGTGCACAATCCTTTATAACATGTAGTAATCGAATCTTCTAAATAGAGATTCTTAAATTAACACATTTTACCCCATAACTAACATGTTCACCTAATGAAGACCTGAGGACAGTGGTACACAGGGAATTTCTGATTGCTCGATGTGCAGAAAATAGTAGAAAAATCAGAAAATCAGGTACAGAACACCCCCATGGAAAAAAACAGGACATTAGGTATAAAGAGCTCAGAGCTAGAGTGTAAAGCAGTCTAATAATTTGTCCCTTTGGTCAAAATTATAAAGACTATAGTGGTTTTTTAAAGGCGGGAAAACACGGTGAATTGGTTTTTCAGGAAGAACTAATCTAACAGCTTCTTCAGACTCTCCCCTTCTAAGGCTGGGGGCAGTCGGAGGGTGCTGCAGCTAATCTTAATACAGATCCAGAGAGGAGGAAAGAGCGTGCATGAGGACATTGCTGAGAATGGAAAGACAGTGACACATAGAAGAGATGTGGGAAGGGATAATTGACACGGATTCCTGTTCGATAAAGGGAATGAGAGACCGGGGAGAAAAAATCAGTGCAATATCAAAGTTTCTACCCCAGGGGACTGCCATAATGAGAATTCCATTGATATAAATAATAGTGATAGAAATCAAAGTCATGAAATTGGTCCTGAGTCTGCCAAGTCTGAGAGGACCACAGGACGTATCTTCTCTGTGCCACAGCTTCCTCCTCTATAAAATGGAGAAACTGGCATCTATTCCTAAGATCTTCATGAAGACTAAATGAGATCATATAAAGCACTTACAACAGTGCCTGGCACAGGGCTACGATCCCAGTCCTAGTTCAATATATAAAAATATGTATCTGTAACAGTTTCAGATGTAAGAGAAGAATTTAAATATGAGATCTTCTACTTAGATGGAGATTTAAGTATCACCAACATCTTTGCCGGCCTCAGGCCCTTTGTATCTGCTGACTGTTTTCTCCTGTCCTTCAAATGGCTATTTTATTTGTCCCTCATTGGCTACCTCCACAAAAATAAATTTTCATGTCTTAATTAGCACACTCTCCAAAGCCCCACATCTGTCTGTCCTTGAAGCCACCCTCTTGCTATCATAAATTTTACCACTGGTAAGAAAATAAATGATAAATGGGAAAAAAGAGGGGGAAAGTCCACTGACAGCAATCAACATCAAGCTAAGCAAAATACACTAATATTAAAGGCAAACTTGGAAAGGTAAAGTATGTCGGTATCAACATATCCTGCTTTATTGAAGAAGTCAGAAAAGTAGGAGAGTGAAAAATCATGAAAGACATAACAGACAAAAGATGGATATCAATTTTAAGTCGGAAAATCTTAAGGTGTTAACCTTAAAAAGAAAACTGTCAGTTATTTTACCAGCAAAAATGGGTGTATTCAGGAATAGCAGAGACTGGTAATCAGTCCAGGGACCAAAAGAGAGGACCATTCTTTCATAGAGGAAAGGAGGAAGTTAGGAGGGTCTATTAGAAACTAAAAGTCCAGGGGAGTAAACTAGGAGCTGAAATAGAGCGGCTTTTCATTGGCCGAATTGCAACTGTATCTCACCGCCCTGCTGTGGCCTAGCCAACTTCCTTCCTCCTACAGAGGTAAAAAAGTAGTCCAAAGCAAGGCCCCTTTCTTCCCATTGGATCTACTATTGACAAGTGGTAGGTAGGGGGTGAGAGCTCCCCCTGCTGGCCCCTCGATTCCATTCTAAATGAGGTTTCTTTTTGTTGATTTTCACAAGGGAGATGCTTTTCAACTTGGAGTAAGCTATACACGGAGTCATTCTAAGGGAATCATACTTATGGAGTACAATTGCTATCTAGAGTACAATACCTACACGGAGTTAATTAGAATGTTTGCAAAGGTTTGAAGATCCACAGTCCAAGGTAGGATTGAAGTTTCTTGGCAACAAGGAGTCTCATAAGACTCTTCTAAGCTTTGGTCTACTGATCAGATGTTTAAAAGAACGCAAGGATTTTGTGGCTGTGGTTGTTGTTATAGCTACAGAAACATTGCAATTGACAAAACTCAGATGGCTCTCTCTTCACAGCAGAACTGAGAGAAATGTTTGTCCAGACATCAACAGGATTTGTATTTTCAATTTCTCTTTAATTGAGAAATTAATTTAACCCACAGTTAAATTAATTAATTTAATTAATTGCCAACAGTACCCCATGGTCATTCCCCTAATGTAAACTATGATAACCTAAGCCTGAAACGTTCCATATTTTTGCAAAAATATTTAAACATAGGCACCTAGATCGTTTCATATAAATTCTACCTAAAATGTCTCTAGAAAGTTCTAGAACTTTAAAAAAAAATCTAGGAATTATTTAACTAAGAGATGGGATCGTTAATTCTTTGTTTTCCAAGCATGGGGCGGTTGAGATGGGTTTCAAAGAATCATCAAGCCTTTGGAATTTAGTTTGAAAAAAAGTTCAACCATATGGCAGTGGATAATTGGAGTCTTCTAGAACTTTGAAGATCAACTACATAATTAGAAGTACTTTGGCTCCATTTCATCCTTATATAGCCATGATATTGCCCTTCTGGTTATGGAAACTGCAGGATTCAGGCTGGAATTCTGGGTCAGAATAAGGTTAAGGGTGAAATCACACTTAGAATATGGGACAGAGATTCGTTCTGTTTTGTTTGACCCATTATCCCCAGAGCCTAGAAAATACCTGGCACATAAGTACTCAATAAGTTTGCTGGATGAAAATGAATGAGTAAATGATCACTTTAACCGGATCTAAAACATTTATCTCCAGAATGAAGAAAAGCACGAATAGTGAATCATTCCAGGACCTTGAATGAGGGACTTAGCCTGAGGGTAGCTCAATCAGACTATAATATTAAAATTTGTTTGACCTGAAAATTTCCTTTATGGTTCAGGAAGCTCTTCTTCTAGAACCAGCCCTTAGTGTGGAAATGTCTCAGTTCAAGATTTGCCAAAGCATTTCCTATCCTGACATTCAAGTTTCCTCAGATTATTAAGTCACAAGCCCGACAAACTGATATCAACCACAGCAGGATTCACGTGTATGTAATTTTTGTCTTAGCACAGGTGAGAACTGAGACAATAAAAATTCATCTTTTATCTGGTTTATGTGAAGTGATCCATCTTCATACTAAATTTGGTCTCTATTGATCAAAACTGCAGGTGACTTCTTTGATTCTACATTGAGAGAAGAGAATGGAAATAAAGAATTCCTAAAAATTCAGTCCTGAAGGAAAATAAATTTAATCCATTTGTTTTTGCTTATTCTGGAAGCAGGTATTCTAGTGAATCAATCAGGAACCCTATCCTGTGCTTCTCCTCAGAAAGCTTTCAAGGAAAGAGTCAGTACCACGAGAGTTTTTGTAGAAACAGAGTTGTGAGGAGATGACTAGTAGAGAATATCTTTGGACTTGGCTTCAGGCTCCTTCTTTCCATTTACTGTATGGCTCCCACTGCATGATGGAACCAGGCATTTGCATGTCTGCATGTCTGCCTCCTAATTGGGGACAGATAGTTACCCCCCTTGACCACTGGGCACCAGCTGATCTGGGTATAAGCAAACCATGCAATCTTCTGTGTGCTCTTTTTTTTTTTTTTTTTTTTAAAGATTTTATTTATTTGACAGAGAGAAACACAGTGAGAGGGAACACAAGCAGAGGGAGTGGTAGTGGGAGAAGCAGGCTCCCTGCTGAGCCGAGAGCCCGATGCGGGGCTCGATCCCAGGACTCTGGGATCATGACCTGGGCCGAAGGCAGACGCTTAACAACTGAGCCACCCAGGTGCCCCTTCTGTGTGCTCTTATGGGAATGTTTAACTTGCTACCTGCTGAGAAGCCAGAAGCTGTGATTTTAATTGTGGAGTTTGGGTTATCTCATTCTTTTATTTATTTGTGCACATGATATATTTTGATTGTGGGCTATGTACCAGCACTATGCTAACATTAAGTATTTGTGATGTAGAAGCCAGCTCCCCCTGGGACAAGCAAATCCTTGTAAATCCCAGGGTTCATTCTGTTCGTGACCATGAAATAGATTTAACTTAGATTGTTCAGAGTATTCTGTATGCTGGCTATTTCCATATTCATTATTCCGTGTGAAACCCATATTTTAGAAAGTTTTTAAAATGAGTTTGAGTAATTAATGAGGCAGTTCAAGGTCACAGAGTTAAAGAACAGGCCTCCTCCACATACAGAGCTCACTCTACTGAGCTCCATTATCCACCACCGTTACTACTCTAGAACCGGTTCTCCGAAAATCAGTGCTTTCTCTTCTGTAATATCTCCCAGACTTGAAGAAAAATGTGCAGCAAATAAACATATTTTATAAGGGCCAAGAAATTCCAAAATTCTCTAAAAAAAGAGGTTAAAATTTTAAAATAGGAATAAAATGCAAAGAGTAAGTAGTAATTTGGGAAATATGGCTAATGAAGGTAGATAAAAATAGGTTAAACATAAAGCTAATTTTTAAAACTTTGATAACATAAAGAGATCCCTTAGAACAAAGCCAAATCTCTGATCGATTAAAAGGGTTAAAAGCTGAAGATGTAAAACTAAGTTCTTTCACGTCTTAAGAGAGGGGTTGGTCCCAGGTTGAAAACCCTTTTCCACCAAAAAGTATTAGAGCTTGTTGGACAAAGATCTCATGAGTTTGAAGCTCAGATTAGAAGCCTATACACTGTATACCAATATTTTTTTTCAGACAACAGTATAGGTCCTTGGCTTAGCATGCAATTCTCTTCAAAATCTGCTGTTGACATCCTTTTCAACTCGGACCAACCCTCCAGACTGATCTCTGTGTGTCTCCTGGGCTCTCATAAAGGCCCATGCAAGTCTCGGTTACCACACTATGTTGTAGTCATTCCTTACCCACAGTGGCCCTTGGATGACTGTCTTGGAGGGCAGAGACTGGATCTTACAGATAGCACATCCTGAGTAAACAGCCATGTGCCAGTATCTGTCTCTAACTGGACTTCTCACCTAATTTTCAAAACAAGTCTGTCACCTAGGTAACATACCCATTTTGCAGATAAGAAAACAGATGAAAGGGATTAAATAACATCCTCAAGGCTAGCCCCTAGTAATCCAAATGTAGAGTTCAAATCCAGAAAGCCTTGGTGCAAAGCCTTATCACATAACAACACAAGGTTTCCTCTATTGCTTGTATTTTTATTTCCAAACCCTACCTTGGTCTCTAGCATGGAGCAGATGCCCAGTAAGTATTGAAATGATGATTGAATGAAAGCCCAAAGCTGTTCTTCCTCACTCCCCACCCCACCTCCTCATATCTCAGCCTTCATGGGAGAAGATTTACTGTCCAGACTGAAATTAAATTAGATTGCTTTCCTTAACTACACACTGACAAACTTGTAAAAGGGGACAGCTCAGAAATATATTATGTGGCAAGAGGATTTCAGTCCAGAACTAAAGTTCTCCACATGTAACCCACTAAGTGGGATTGGAGAGTTGGCTGTATTTGGTAACCATACTTAGATCCAAATATCCCAAGATCTTCATGAAATATTCATGGCTTTATGTTTCTGAAACCCTCATTGCAATTCATAAATACTAACAATAATATCTTTAAAAGAGCAAAAAGGAGGGGGGGAGAGCTTCTGGAATTAAGTGATTTGATTTGGCAAAGATCTGTCAGTAAATCTCTGGCTCAGGCTGAAATAGATACTATAAATCAGACCATGTAGTCTCAAGAGGGAAGAGCTGGTTTTCGCCCCCTAGCTCACCATCTCATGCTTCACTACATTGTTTCTTCTTTCCAGTTCCCCTTTTTTCTCCTTTCCCTCTTATCTCATTTATACCCTCTGCCAAACACAAGGAGTATGAAGTAGGGAAAAATAGGACAACCTCTGTGGAATGCAGAGAGAAGAAAGTCCCTAAATTTCTCAGAGAACACTCACCCTTTTCCCTTCTGCTCTCCGTGTCTTTTCTTGAAACTAGTTAGGATTTTATGAAGGTATTACTGAGAACTTGCTTTGCAGGTAAATCAAGTGTTCTCTCAAATGGTCCCAGAGGCAAATTTTCTCTTAGCACAGTAGTCTGTCAGAACCATACTGGGATTCTAACATTCTATATTTTTTTCACCCATTTTACTGCAGAAACAATAAGACCAACCAGATGTGAAGTCAACCTTCCACTGGCATCCTTCCAGCATTAATCAAGTAATGCCTTCCTTTCTTAAAACCTTCTCATCGTGTGAGAGACTGCCAGAATTTAACCAAGGAATGTCAAAATGAAAAAGAAAGTATAATTGTAACATTTACACAGAAAAAGTGCTTGAATCTTTCTGTCTTCTTCACAGCCTTAGAAATCTGATTATCATAACAGAATGAACCTGAAGGACATAATTCTTTTTCAGTCAACAAATGAACTTAAAATCATAATATTGAGCAGATAATAAAGTACACATCAACTGCTTTTCAGATCCACCAAAAAGTTATCAGTGTGATTTAGATAGTTTTAAAATGTTAACATAAAATCAATACTTGACATATTAATATATTTAAATTTTATGCTGAAAGTGCATTAAAGATTTAATGGAAGAAAATAAAATTATTCTAAGGTTCCAAATTAAGTGGAGTTAATGCCACAAACAACATATCATTTTCACTGTTTCCTAAACTAAAAGTTCTAAAGCACAGTAGGGAAAAATATGTGCAATTTTTCACCAGTATAAAAATAATTTAACTCTCCTGTGATTGAAAAAAATGAACGATGATTAGTTGTCAGTTTGGCAAGGTAGTATTGAAAATGTTTTGCTTTTTGTATTAATAACAATCAAAATGCCTATAATTTTTAAAAATTAATTTCACAGAAGTCTGTTCATACATCTTTGTTATAAGAGTGAATAAGCAAAGAAAGCTAGCAACGCTATATAAAGAGTATGTCAATGAGTTTGGAATATAATTGGGCCTGTGGGAAGATATTCAGGGTATATCACAAAATACATATAAAAATGAGAGCGAAAATATTAAAATCTGTATATCAAAAAAGGAACATTCATGAAGGCTATGTGCCATTAACTCTACTTTGGTGAGCACTCGAAGTTACTTTGATAATTAGAGTTTAGGGAGGAGCGAACAGCTACGTAACTGTGCATTTCTCGATACTGTGGGGCATTGTGTTGTCATCCATAACCAGTGTCTTCATGCAGGTCTGAGCATAGGGACTTATGATCACGCGAGCTTACCTCCACCATTTTTTATTACACAAACTAAATATTAGATGAGAATTTTAGATTATTTTCAAGGTTCTTTTCTTCTCTTCCCTCCAGTCCCCAGCTGGAGCAGCGATCTGGGCCCCATCTGCTGGTCAGTTTGAGAACTTGTGAACTTCATTTATCCTGTTGGCTTTGGTTTCTGCTATTACTTGTTGGCACGCATTCCCATTTGCACAACATTGCACATCTTGTGTGCTTTCAAATACTTTTAATGTGCAGCCACAAAATCAGATCTTGAATTTTATCTTTGGTTTTCTCTAAATTAAGTACCATAAGTTTCTCTAAAACACAGGAGAAAGATAATTAACTTGAGGCAATCTTATTTATGCTGAATCTTTTCTTGAAGATTTGCAAATAATTCTACAAGGATTTAAAGACTCTAAGAAGCAGTTTCATTTGAAGAAAACTATCTCTCAAATAACTAAATACTCCTTGCTTTTTATTATTTTTGCTTCTGAGTTTTCATTTCAAAAGAAGGAAAAGAACTCCTACGAGACCAACTACATGATCTCCAAGGTGCCTACCAGCTCTACAATTCTGCTGTTTTATGAAAATAGGTTGATGAAGATAATATCCAAGAAAGATTATATTGTGAAATCACGTCTGTCTGACTCAAATCCAAAAACCTAGGGTTTGAGCTAAGGATATTTTAAAGCCAAATAAGTCTATTTCTGCATTATTCATAAGCCAATTAACAAGATAAATGAAGAAACACTTCTCCTAAGATTTTGATGATACGTTTTCTTAAAATAGCCTTGCCTTTCTTTGTTGAATTTTCCTTTTATTCTTTATGATTATCTTCTTTGGGTGTGGTTCAAATGTCTTCCCCCTGAAATATTAACACTCCAGCTTCTATCACGTCCCTGACATTATTGTAACGTGCTCTTAAATGGATTTCATAATTCATCGTCAATGAGCCATAGTATTTCATTTTGAACAATTAGACCATTCATACCCAAGGAAAATGAATAGATATTTTACTTAGGATTACTAGAAATTTTTTCTTTTTCTTTTTTTTCCTGTTTCTCTAATCCAGTTAAAAGTTACATTTCTAAAGAAAAGCCATCTATCTATTCACAAAATATTAGCAAAGCAAATCAATCTTGAAGAAACAGGTAAGAAAATTTCACCATGAAATTTTCATTCAAACAAAGTAAATGGTTCTGGAGTAGGAGACGTATTCATTCAAAGATGTTGCTACTACATTCCAGACTTTATTTCCCTTAAGGCAAGGATATTTAGCTTAACTAAATATCCATATTATAGAATCCATACAAATTTTTTTTTTTAAGATTTTATTTATTTGACAGAGAGAAACACAGCGAGAGAGGGAACACAAGCAGAGGGAATGGTAGCCGGAGAAGCAGGCTTCCTGCCGAGCAGGGAGCCCAATGCGGGGCTTGATCCCAGGACCCTGGGATCATGACCTGAGCTGAAGGCAGACGCTTAACGACTGAGCCACCCAGGTGCCCCTAGAAGCCATACAAATTCAGTGAGCAAGGCAGCAGTTATTCTTTCAGATTAATTTTAGTTGCAAAATGTCTCTACACTACGTTCTCTTGCTACAATAGCCTCCAGAAACCATCCTAACAGCACTCAAACAAGAGCTGGTCTGTCTGATTTTCGGAACAACCCTAGAGTCCCACATTCACTCTTCTATGCTGTCACCTCCTGCGTGCACACCGCCCTATGGACAAACACTGCCCAGGCCCTAAGTTTCCTCACCCATCTCGTGCTTGTGCCTCAGCTCCCTATAATCTCACTTTTGATCCCACTTCTCTGGTGAACTTGTGCTTTGGAAGGACAGCTGTGTAAGAGCTCATGGAAACTTTCACTCCCGGGTCTTTGACTCTCATTAAGGTTCAGTGCAACTGGCACGCCTTAATTCTTGGCTTCCTGTAATAACACACTCTTAATTTCCCATCCACTTCTCTGGCTTGTTCTCCACCCACATTTAAAAGCCCCATCTCGGGCGCCTGGGTGGCTCAATGGGTTAAAGCCTCTGCCTTCAGCTCAGGTCATGATCTCAGGGTCCTGGGATCGAGCCCCGCATCCAGCTCTCTGCTCAGCGGGGAGCCTGCTTCCCCCTCTCTCTCTGCCTGCCTCTCTGCCTGCTTGTGATCTCTCTCTGTCAAATAGATAAAATATTTTTTAAAAATAAATAAATAAAAGCCCCATCTCCTCAGAACTAACCCTCTTTGTTTCTCCTTCTCTGCTCTCTCTCTGAGGGGTTTCCCTTTCCTTACATGGTCCCCTTATACCAAAGTCCTTCTAAGTTTACATTTGGCTTTGTATTTCACTTCTGGGCTTCACATCCGAACATTCAATACTAATTAACATCTCAAGTTGAATGTTTCTTTTCTTTCTTTTCTTTTTTTTAAGATTTTCTTTATTTGAGAGAGAGAGAGCAAGGGGGGGGGGGAGGTCAGAAGGAGATGCAGACTCCCCGCTGAGCGGGAGCCAGATGAGGGACTCGATTCTGGGACTCCAGGATCATGACCTGAGCTGAAGGCAATCGCTCAACCAACTGAGCCACACAGTCTCCCTCAAGTTGGGTGTTTCATGACCACTGATCAGCTAGACAGAGCCTCTTATCATTGTTCCCCTGATCTGCTTCTTTTCCACTGTTTCACATCTAGTTGCTCCTAGAGGACACATAAGGTCATCCTTGATACGTAATTATTCCTTGCCCACATACCCAGTTATCGAGAGCTGCCTGTTTTACCTCCAAACGTCTCACGTGTGTTCAGTTTCCTAGATCCCCTGTCATCCACTCCTCTGACCCACTATCATCTCCCTCTCAGACAACTGGACCTCTTAAATTGTCTCCGTGTAGCCATTCTCCATATGCTAGTGAAAATAATACTTTAAAAATCCAAAATAGGTCCGGCTACCAGTTTAAAGATGTCAATGTCTACCCATTAGGACCAAAAATAAGATTACTAACCTGGACCATACAGCCCCCATTATTGGGACAGAACTTGCCTGGCCAGTCTTAACTTGTAAACCTTTCCCCCTCACTCCACCCACTCCGGGCCAGCTGGGTTTCTTTGAGTGCTTCAGTTGTCCCATGCTCTTTGTCTTTGTTGTGCCTATTTCCTTCCTGGAGTCAACAAACACCTTCTGATCCTTTAGACCACAGTAAAAGATCATGTCTCTATTTCTCTCCAACTCCCCAGACCTAGTTATGGGGACATTTATTCACTGTCACAGCACCCTACATTTCTCCTTCCTAATACTCAGCACAACCACAGTCAAGTAATTTTTTTTGTTGAATTTCCATGTATGGCAGGATACTATTTTAAGATATTAAGTGATGTTTTTTCCCAGGTATTTTCTATTATGCTTCAGTCCTCCCATATCAGGCAACAGACCATGAGAAATCTATTATCCAGAAAAAAAAAAAAAGATTATTACAGTGGAAAACAGGAAAACATGAGTCAAATTCTTGTCTTGTAAAATCCAAGGCTTTTGAAAACCAGTCATCTATCTCCTGGTACATCCCACCCAATCCTACAACCCAAAAAGACTAAAGATACCAAGGACAAGGGAAGAATGGGGCCAAAGGGATGCACATAAGATTTGTAGGGCCCCGTTCTGATATGTGAGGAGGGAGAATGGGAGGACTTCCGGATGGTTTGGTAAATCTAAGAGCAGAATTCCCATGTAGAGCATGCAAGGGAGGAAGGCATTGGAGTACTTCCCAACACATGTCCTGGTGAAGAAGAGAACAGCTCCTGCTGGTGGGAGCATCTGGACAGATGGGTCAAAAGTTTCTTTTGGACCCAGGAAGAGCATAAAAATAGATGAGAGAGAGCTAAAACCAAGAGGTCACTTCAGATGGGAGAGAAACTATCTCAGAGGATGGCCACATGGATAACTGATGACCTTATATCAGCACTAAACAATTACAACTCTTCTCAAATCTTATCATGTCATGAGCACCCAGTACTTAGGAAAAAATCCTAGCAATAACTGAGAAGTTATTTACCAATACCTGGTGGAAGGGAGGTTTTAAGTAGACAATGTGCCATTCAGAAATTGGCTGTTCCAATCTCTAGAAACTGGAAATAACATCTTCTTGCATGTTTATCTCTCTCTCTCTCTCTGTCTCCTGTAGTAGAATTTCTGAGGTCAGCCATCCAAGACAAGTATGGCAGCTGCCCTCTTATCAAGAACCCAGACTCTACTGATAAGTGACTTCCATCTGTAAGGTTTCTTTATGATCTAAGACAGTTATTGAATTTTAGGCTTAAAATAGTACAAAAGGGGAAAAGACAAGAAAAAGCCCATTCCAGTTCTCTGTTCACCTCTTATGGAGTCTTTCTAGAAGTCCCTCTGAGCAATTTTCTCTTACATCTCCTTGGTAACCCTTAGCTACAGAAAAGGCTGAGAAATGTGATCTTTTAGCTGGGCTCCAAGAAAACAGTTTCTTCTATTAAGAAGCAAGGAGAGAACAGACATAGGCTAGTAGCTTATAGACAGTAAGTTCATTCTTCAGGAGAATATGGGAAGGTAAAATTGTGGAAATAGATTTGTGAGCTGAGAGTCACCTACTTCAACCCATCTTCCCAGATAGATTGTAACCTTAGAGAAAGCAGGGCCCATTTCTCCCTTGTTCACAACTTTATTCAATTATGTAGCCTAATGTCTGTTACTCATTAGCAATCTACATTTGTTTAATGAATAAATAAAATAATTAAGGGAAAGGAATGGGTAAATAAGTATATGTGGCCTTCCAACTCTCAGCTTTATGTAAAACTTGATGTTCTAATGTGGTATGATAGTGTTTAGTGCTGTTCCCTGAGTATTTCTGGTGCCCTCTCCCTGGGCACATGGTTATACACCCAGTGTTCCTTGTGTCTGGGTGAAGCCATGTGATTATGGTCAATGAGTTAGCTGTGAGCAGAAGCAACCTATGTATCTTCTGGGCCCAAAGATTCAGTTACCAACATGAGACCCACCAGAGCTCTCATTCCCACTGCCACCACAACTGACAATGTCAGAGCTGGGGTCTCTCCATCAGCTTGGGTCTCTGATAAAGATGACATGAAGCAGGTGACCAGCAGTGAGTACATAGCAAGGTCTATTTCCTGGATTCAACGACTTACTTTGCCCATTGCACAAATGTAAGCCCTTTTAATGTAGTCAACTGAGGAAATACTTTAAATACTATAAAATACATCTAATTTATGTCATGGGTCCACAGCCAACTTGACCTCTGAAATAGTGAAGTCAATTTTTAAAAGTCAAGTTAAAAGTAATCAGTTTGATATAACTGGCATAAGGAAAAGATCCAGCATAAAGATAGAACACTTAGAGTAAAATGTATTTTCAAGAAAAGCCTTTGCCTTAGTATTTTAAAGAACCCAGAAATACAAATTTTTCAAATACTAGTTGCATTTAAACCAAGATAAGGAACAGTAGCACTGTAACAAGTGGAACAATTAAAAGAAGTCTTTTTCTTTTTTTTAAGTGGGCTTCATACCCAATGTGGGGCTTGAACTCACAGCCCTGAAATAGAGTCATATGCTCTACTAACTGAGCCAGCCAGGCACCCCTGGAGGAAGTCCTTTTTTTAATTGATACATGTATTAATGACGTGTAAATACTTGCACATGTAATTGTACAATGTAGGTATTATTAAAACATATAACATAGAAATATTCCTTTTTTATACAAACTTTTAGAGACTGGGACACCTTTAAAGTATAGAATCTGGCTAATTGCCTTTCTTTCCCACTTTCTGAATCTATAATTCAATGCAGATTCTGAAAAATGATTAAAAGCTCTAATATCCTTTACCCTGAAATTGTGTGGACCATAAACATTAAAGCAATTTGGTTAATATCTAGCAACCTTATTTCACATACAGTACAATCAAATCTCTATTCTAAAATCCCAGAGAATTATTGGAAGACAATGTTTAGCTTCTTCCAAACCAAGCAATTTTAGTTGCTTTTAGCCATTTTCCCCTAATATACAATTTCAGGGTTATTATGTTCTATGACTTGAATCCCCTGCACAGAAATATACACAACCAGACACTTAACACAAGTTTGAGATTTGTTACCCTTTTCTGGAAGAGCTGATTATATTCCATGAGGATGAAAAAGATGTTCCATTGAAGTCTGTTACTTCGGATGACTAATGGATAAACTACTCAGGCAAGAAGAGTAAATGGAAATAATTGGGTGTTTCTGTCCTTAAAACTGAATCTTATAAATCCGATGTAGAGAGTGCCATCCGAGTGCAGATCGAAGCTAAACTTGTAACAGGCTCTGAAATTCAGGGTTTGTATGCTATTTTTATTCTCCAGTTTATGTCTAAATGTAGTAAATAATTTAAGAGATTTACCATCACTTCCTTCATATAAAAGAAAGGAAAAATCTGAAGGATTTTAATGGTGTAGTGTAGGCAGTAAAAAGATGACACTATGAAAATTAAAGTATTACTGGAGCCATGGATTTAAAAGATTTATAACTTTTCTCTCTCCACCAAACTACGTGGCTTTCTTTCTTTCTTTTTTTTAAATGCTACAACATTAAATTTTTGGATCATTTTGGAGACTATCGACCAAAACTTCTCCATAACAATGCCAAGGAAATACCAGAGGACTGAACATTTCCAGATGAGCCCACAGGCAACTCCAGTACTCAGGTATTCGAACCCTCATTTACTATTTTTTTTTAAAGTAGGTGTTTTCAATGGGAGAACACAATTACACAAGGCGAACAAGTACCCATGTTATCACCATTCTGATTCACAGAATGCATCGTTGCAGGGTCCTTAAACCATAGACACTATCAGACGGGCCTTTTGGTCCAGAAACCATATGCTCAACTAGACTATGAAAAACCTTATTGCAGATAGAGCACGTGCTTGGCAAAGCCATGGGTCACCAACTGGGCGCTGCTTCCTCAAGGAAGCTCCAGCTGGGGGACACAATGACATTCTTCCAAGGGCAATGGCTCCCTTTGGGCCATCAGAGAGAACCAAGAGTTTTGGCCCCTTACGGTTCAGTTGATCCATGTGGTCGCCAGGCAGACATGCGCTGTGAGAGGATGTGAATGGGCTCAGCCTGATACTTCCCCATGTCTGTTCTTTGGTGTCCTTCGAGACACCCCCCGACCCACCACAGCCCAGTCTGTAGATTGCTGATCACTACCATTTTACTTTGTTTTCAATGATACAATATTCAGGTTCCACAGCTATTAGGAATCCACTCTTGCGCCTCTTTTGACCTTAGGTAATATATACCTATTTCCTTCCTAACCTTCTTAAAAGAGGCTTAATGGAATTTTGAATTTTTCCTATTGCAAAAATTCTTAGGTTTTCGTCCAAAGAGATTTAAAATACCACGTGAAATGATGTACTCACATCCTTCACCACCACCTCCAAATAACTGAATTACATAAATAAAACATTACATAGAAAGAGCTTTGCTACAATTTATGGGAGGTAAATTTAACAAGAACTGGCTCATTGTAGGAAAATTCAACTTATCTTTTCCCGATCCTTTTATTCTATACAGGGAAAGAAATTTATGTCATCTTAAAAAAAATCTATTACTGCTTCTCATAACTGAATCCATTATTTTTCTCTATGATCCATCAGACAAAAACAAGAATAATAGATTGCTTTGACAGAACCTTGAACATAAACGTCTCCAAGAATCAAACGTAGTAAGTTAAACCGGTTTCGATGTTATTAAAACAAGAAAGGATAACCTTCTCTATACTTTTCAAAATCAGATCTTACCAAGCAAGTTATTATCAGCTGCTACAAAAAAGACAGATTATACAGTAGTTGAATTTTCACAATTAGACTCTGACTTTAAACAAATAAAGTTGTCCTATACATAGTCAACTGATTTAAACAATTCACACGGACCTTATCTTGTAAATCTTTCCTGTTTATAAAAAAAGTCAAGGGGCTCTATTATCAATAGCTCCACATGACGCATTTCAGTTTCAGAGAAGTCTGAATGTATGTACACACATCTACCTACATCTGGGATTTTCTCCGTAATGGATACCTATCCAGCATCTAATTTTATTTCGATAAGCCAACCTCCCAATTTGTCTCCAGGAAAAATGGCCACATTTCCAGCTTCAGTGGCAGAACTTAATTCTAAGTCAATCAGCACACACCATTCACAATAAGTCTATTATTCATCGGCATATGCCCCAATTTGCCTAAAGAGAAAAAAGAATGATGTTCTTTAAAGATTTTTTTAGTTATTTGAGGGAGAAAGAGAGCAGGGGGAGAAGAGCAGACAGAGGGGGAGAGAGAGAATCTTAAGCTGACTCTGCGCTGAGCATAGAACCCGACGCGGGGCTCGATCTCACAACCCTTGGATCACAATATGAGCTGAAACCAAGAGTCGGAGGCTTAACTGACTGCACCACCCAGGGGCCCCGAAAAAGAACGTCTTTTATGCCTGCTGAAAATGCAGAGAGAGATTTTCTCTCCTAGATGAGGAGAAAAGAACAGGAAGCCCCAGCTGTTACGGAGCCATCTGTGACTTTGAGAATGAGGACAATGCTGGTGACAGAGAAGACAGATGGAAGGAACGTGGGTCCCTGTCACTATCACTGAAGTGCTAATGTTATGGTACCTGGAGCCCTCCCTCTCTCACTCCAGCCTGCCGGGTAGAGCACAGACACTTACTTCTTAGCACTTCATCTACTTTTAATTCGGGTTTCCTTAATTGTTCAGATATGTGCCTCTTCTCCTTTAAAGGTGAGAGAATATACCCCAAATCTTCTATTTCCTCATGGCTTGTTTCATTCATATTGCTTTACAGCAGACATCTTTGAATATATACTTGATTCTGAAACTGCCCTTAAGAACCCTCCCTAATCATCTTAATGGGGCACAAAATTTGATCCACCCACTGCTTAAGAAGACAGTAACATTCTTACAAAGGTTAATGCATATATAAGATGAGTAAAAACCCCTCTTGTCCTACCAGACAAAAAATACAGCTTCACATCCAAGGTCAGACATTATTCCTAGCCTCTAGATCTAAAACTGAGCTTGACCTGTACTGTAATCAATTTAAAACTCCAGCCTATATGCCAAAGGTCCATCTTTTTAAAATTATTCAGAAATCCAAGCCATAGCAATCCTCTGTTCTCCTCTCATTTTCCTATACTATTTTATACTTATTTCTCAGATTTTGCAGGCTATTAGATGTTTCTCACATATTTCCATAGATAATAACTCATCCGTTTTGCAATCTGATTCTTAACATTAGGAGATTAAAACTAATGTAGATGATTCTCAGATGACACATACTGAGGTACAGAAAAATCCCATCATTTCCTTCCACAAAATGAGAGAAATTTTAATTCTTTTTCTCAACAGCTGCTTCATTTTTTTATGCACAGGAAAAAAATATGTGCAATTACTCCAAGTACAATCAAGTCATTTCACATGGCTTTACCATCATTGTAGTTACAGGATATTTTAAAAGAGAAAAAAATCTCAAAGCACAGGTCCTGCTGTGCAGCAAAGCAATCAGATTCCTTCATAATAACGGCCTGATGCGATTCAGCAATCCGAGGAATAATGAATAACCACTTTAATCAGTAAACAGGAAAATGCTACAACAGTCACTGAGTAAAAATTGACTATCATCTGTTGATCCTCTTGATCGGTATTTCAAACAATAAATAGAAATGTAAGTATTTTTTAAAAAGAAAAATAACTGTGTGTATGTGTTTGATTTTTGCCAGGCAGTGATGAAATATCATCTTAGACTCTCCTGCAGGATTGCCCAGTCAATGAAATGCACATATAATCTTCTTCATAGTACACAGCCAAGTTGACCCTGTCACTTGACTATGTCACCGTAAGCTCTTCTGGCAGTCGATTAATAAGGTTGCATTTCTGGACTGATTATTGAATTCTTTTGTTACTTCATTATTCAGTGTTCTTCTTCAGTGTTCATCTTACGAAGTTGTTTGTATCCGAAAATGAAAAGTCTGTTTCAAAATAGTCTTCAAGTTTCCAGTGCAGTTTCTCAAATGTTGGCCGTTCCTTAGGGTCCGCGTTCCAACACTCCCACATAATGTTGTAGAATTGTGGGGGACAGTTAGGTGGTTGAGGGAGTCTATAGTTTTGACTCAACATCTGGATTACCTGAGCACCTGTCATGCCTAAATAGCACAGAACAGAGCGAACAAAAAACAAGTTAAAGATGAGGGTCTTAAAATTATAGATAATTCTATTCAAGATTACAAAGCAAACTGATTTCCTTGGTGAAGCTATGAGGTCTACCAACGCCTTCCCAGGCTGCAGAGATTAAACTAAATCTTGCAGCAAGTAATGTCTATAAGACTGCAATTCAAGAGCAAAGGAGAAAGAGGCAATAAACTACCTCATTAATGCAAATCATCACCATCAAATTTTATCTATTATGCTCCCATAGGCACATGGTGTGGTCAGCCCCATAACTCTGCCCTCTAAGTCTGGGCAAAGCAGTTAAAGTCACACCTAAGTAAGTGACCTGCAGCAGAAAGGCCCACTTCAGAATTAATTACTCACCACTATAAGGCGTTTTGCCATAAGTAATGATTTCATAAAGAAGGATTCCAAAGGACCACACATCGGACTTAATGCTGAATTTATTAGCACGAATGGCTTCGGGCGCAGTCCACTTCACCGGCAGCTTTATTTCGTGTTTGGATTCATAGATGTCTTCATTACCTACCTGTTAGTGCATTAGGAATCAAGTCAAGTTCAAGTGATATATATATATATATCCCAATAATAATAATATATATTATATATATATTATTACAAATATATAATTACAAATATTATTACAAATATATTATTACAAATATATATATATATATATATATATATATATTTGTTACCCTGGTTCATCTGTAACCTCTTCACATTAAAATTTAGAGGGAAAGGGTTCAAAATGAGCTTAGTTCAATTGATAATTACAGTAGCAAGTTCCAAATCTGGCTTATAAGGCTGAGAAATCTATGAGAAATCATTAACAAAATATTATTTAAGAGCCTACTATGTGCTAAAAATAGCACTGACAGGAGCACTCTGCTACATAAGGGAGAACTCACATGTGATGGTCTTTTGCATCTTTACCAAATTAAAAAAGAAAAAATCAAAGTAAAGTCTGTTTCCAGACTTACTGCTGGTATTGGAGAGCCACTGATTTTAATAATTACCACATCTCACTTTCTAATGCTGAAAAGTAGGATCCAAATGATTTAAATTAATATATCAAGTCACTGGGGTTCTAATTAACTTATTTAAAAAAGAGATAATGAATTCATGAAGATCAAAAGAGAATTACTTATATGTTGTGTTTCATGTTCCATACTCCTATTTGTAGGGCACAATGTAGAAATGAAAAATTAAATTCAGAGAAAAACACCTAATAGTATGTCACTTATGTCAGTGTCTTTTGGTCTGATGTCATGACATGGGGTGAGGGCCAGGAATTTAAAAGTCAGTGATTGCAGAAGAATTCTGGCAACATGAATATTAATTTGGCAGAAAGTGAGCAAAGGTGGATGGAGTAACTACACAAAATGTGCTTCTTTTTGTAAGGAAAATTGAGGCAAACCAAGAGAGGCTACTTGCTACTGTTAATTATCTGAAAGGCAGATCATTAATCCAACCATACACTTAATAACATATTTTCCCATCTGGTTAGGCGTCATTTTCTCTGTTTCTCCTTCGTGAAAAAATAGAAACAGGAGGCAGTTTATCTGCAAGGCCTTGGGCTACCGGAAGTGTTCTACGGACCACCGAACTTGGAGAAATATTATTTTGAGGAACAACAGTAAATCTATCAGTCTGCTGCTGGTATGTTAGACTTTTGACTCGTGACAAAACCTAATTAAAACAAATCAAAATTCACCTTAAAAACTCTTGCAAGTCCAAAATCTGCAACTTTGTAGATATTATGTTCACCAACCAGGACATTTCTGGCAGCCAGATCCCTGTGAATGTAGTTCTGGGACTCCAGATAACCCATCCCAGAGGCAACCTGCGCGGCCATGTCTACCTGCTGAGTCAGATGGATTTTTGTTCCAGCATCATCTGAGTAATAAGAGAAAGTAAAAGGTTGACTTTGGAGAACATGTGACTTATTCACATGGATTCTGAGAGTTTTGATGAATGAGCTGTTGGTGGGATCAATGTCATAGCACTGATCTGTTGAGCAAAGAAACCTAATTAATACAGATCATTCGTTTCCTGTGAAGGGTTAATGAGGCAACAATTTTCAGAGTCCAAACACATTCCAAGGCTGTGGTCCTCACTACCCTGAAGGAACATTCCGCAGAGAAAGAAAAAACAGTATCACGTAATTCGAACATAACTCTCAAGATCTGAAGAGTCCAGGTACTGCCGTCTTCCATAGCACGCATCACTGACTCATCTCTTTGTGGAAATTGTTTCCTTGGTTGCCTCTAGATTCCCTTCAAACATTTCATAGTTTTCTCTCGTCCCTGAAGCTATAAAATGACACTAATTTGCATGGCTGAGCTGATGAAAAGTTCTCATTCTTCCATCGTATTGGGTTTTTTTTTTTTCCCTCTCATATCGTTCTTAAAAACTAGCTCACTAACAAAAATGAAAGGTCTATCAGTAGTTATAAAATGCATATGTCACATTTGTACTCCATTAAATTTGATATACTTCTTTCTTTAACTTCCCTTTTTAAGCCTGTTATTCTTAGAAATAGTTCACTCATCTCTCTAGGCATGGACATGCCTTTAATAGACATAGTTTCTACCACCACTACTCACTCTATATGATTAAGTATAGGAAAGTTAGGCAGTAGACTCAGTTTGATCATTAGTAGAGAGGTTAGTGTTATTCTGGGCTGACTCTGAGGTGGATCAGCCATCCCTGGATGCTAGTTAGCTGCCATACTGTTAGGAGATGTCTTCAGATTTCTGGAGAATTAAAAAGTTCTCTTATAAATCCAAACTATCAGCATCCCTGACTCAATAAGACAAATATTACCAAAAGTGTGTTGAATTCATGGTCAAGAGTCTTAGATACAATATGACTTGAAAGCCAACTATATAGCTCAGGGGTTAGAAAACTGGCTTGAAGCTAGAGTGCCAGAATCTGGATCAGATCTTGGCCTCACGTTTCTTCCTGACCCCAGGCAAACTGCTTAACATTCCTGGGCCTCCATTTCTTCATCTATATAATGGTCATTGTAATTCCCTTATGGTATCAGTTGTTAAAATGAGAATTACAATGAGTTAATTCAGGTAAAGCACTTAAAGCAGAGCCTGGCACCTAGAAAGAACTCAGCAAATCTGTTTTTACTTATCTGACTACCTGTTTTTATTATCATTGCTGCTGTCTAAAGAGAATTAAACAGTTTAGGAATTGTTAGGGTAGAGATGCATATGGGTTACCCAAATGGAAATGCCGAAATGAAGACAAACATATGGGTCTGAAGCTCACGTGCAGCTGAAGATACCAACTTAACAGTCATAGTTTATGGGTAGGAGTTAAACATTAAAAGTGGGTGAGACTGTTAGGAAGTGACAGAATCATGAGAAACACCAACATTTAGGGTGGACAGAGGAAGATAAACCTACAAGAAGCCTGAGAAGAATCAGCCAGCATGAAAGAAAAACCAGAAGAGAGCATCCTAACAGTCAAAGGTTCTGAGAAAGTCACCACCATTGTCAAATTCCACAAGTCCAGCAAGATAAGGTTTAAAAGGTATTTATTAGTATTACTAGGGAGTCATTGGTGACCTCGGTGGCAGGAAGAGCATTTTCACTGCAGATGAGGGGACAGAGAGCAGAACAAGAGCTGAGGATATGGAGACAGCAAGAGGAGATATCAATTTCCAAACCCTGGTCAAGAAGGGAAGACAACAGGGAGTTGGCAGAGGTGAGGGTAAGTCAAGGGAAAGCAATTAGCAGAAAATTCACAATTGTGAGGGGCTGTCAATGATATGGTACTCAGGGTGTTTCTGGAGTGCTAGCCACATTCTCATTCTTGATTTGTACAGTGGCCATCCTATTGTTTCCTTGCTCACTTTTAATTAACAATAAATTATACTAAATGATGTATGTTATTTATGTATACCATCTTTTCAATAAAAAAGGAAATAAATAAGGGCGCCTAGGTGGCTCAATAGGTTAAGCATCTGCCTTCGGCTCAGGTTATGATCCCAGGGTCCTGGGATCGAGCCCCACATCAGGCTCCCTGCTCAGTGCTTCTCCTCTGCCTGCCGATTCCCCTGCTTGTACTCTCTCTCTCTGTCAAATAAATAAAAATCTTTTTAAAAAAATGAAATAAATAGAGTTGAGTACATTTTTTTAAATGGTACAGATCTAAGCACTGTGTATATACATATATATGTTATATATATATATATGTTATATATATATATATATATATCTTAACACAAGCAGCACAGTTAAATACAACGTGTGGTGAAACTAAATGCTCATTGACCCATCTGTCCTTTTCTTCCTGTGCAAACACAGAACACTATGTTCCCCATCTTCCCTAACAGTTAAATTGGGCTATGTCACTAATTCTGCACACTGTTCATCACTTACAGGCCTGATCCTTAAAATCTCTGGTTTTGTAGCTAGAAGAAATACATTTTAAAATGGCAGAGCCACATTATGAAAAGAGTCTAAATCCCTATGCCACCATTTAAAGAAAGTCATGTAGAAGAGCAAGTCTGATGCATATCAAAAATATATATTTTTGTTATGTTACTAAAATGTTTGAATTGTATGTTATAGCAGCCAACACCGATTATCCAGTCTAAAATGAGATGTAAGAAAAAAGACAAAACATAACTATTTTTTAAAAGATTTCATTTATTGGGGCACCTCGGTGGCTAGTCGGTTAAGTGTCTGCCTTCTGCTTGGGTCATGATATCAGGGTCCTGGGATCAAGCCCCAAGTCTGGCTCCCTGCTCAGCAGGGAGTCTGTGTCTCCCTCTCCCTTTGTCCCTCTCCTTTGCTTGTGTCCTCTCTGTCTCTCTCAAATAAATAAAAAGATTTTATTTTTTTACTTAATAAATAAGTAAATAAATAAAAAGATTAAATAAATTTTATTTATTTACTTACTTACTTATTGAAAGAGAGAGAGAAAGAGAGTGCACAGGGGAAAGGTAGAGGGAGACAGAAAATGTCAAGCAGACTCCACCCAAACATGAAGCCCTTCACAGGGCTCGATCTCATACCCGAGATCATGACCTGAGCTGAAATCAAGAGTCAGATGCTTAACTGACTGAGCCACCCAGGCACCCCAAAGACAAAACATAATTTAGTGTGCGGCATAATGACAAAGCAGGGCTGCTGTACTAGCCAAAAAAGCTATGCCTTTGATACCAAATTAACTCAATATGGAAAGAAGTGTAAAAACGTCAAGATAAACTGGTGACTAGTCCTATGTCAAGTGATAGATGGTTTCTAAAACGGTTTCTCATATTCTCTCTCTCCTGGTATTTGTGCTCTTATGAAATCCCCTTCCATTAAATGTGGTTTCGACCACTGACTCACTTTTAGCAAAATACAGCAAAAGTGTTGGGGTATCTCTTCCAAGATAAGTGATAAAAGACAGTGGCTTCATCTCGCAGGAACTCTCCTCTCTCTCGCTCTCTCACTTGCTTACCCCGATGAAGCCAGGTGCCATGCTGTAAGTTGCCCTATAGAGAAGGCCATGTACCAAGATTCAGAAGGCAGCTCTGGGCCAACAACCAGCAAGGAACTGGCTTCTTCAACCAATAGCCCCGGAGAAACCAGTTCCTGCCAACAATCACATGAGTGAGCTTGGAAATAGACCAGCCTCCCCTAGAGCCTTCAGATAACGGAAGCACTTGTCAATACCTGAGGGCAGCCTTGGGAGAAACCGGATGTAGAAGACCCAGCTCAGCTGAACCTGGATTCCTGACCACGGAAACCGTGAGATAATAAATGCTTGCTGTTTTAGGCCACTGAGTTTTGGGTAATTTCTTGTGCAGCAATAGATAATGGATACAGGTTCACGTTAAGAAAATAATGCCAATGCTATGCATATGGTAAAAGCATAGAGTATGGAGCCGGACTTCTGGGTGTAAGCTCTGGCTCGACCACCTCAGGGAAGTTACTAACCTCTCCATCCCGCAGTTTCTTCCACCGTAAGGTGGAAATGATGATAATAATAATTCTCATTCATCAGTTGTTAGAAGAAGGAACTAAGGTAATACTTGTACATCACTGAGGAAAATGCCTGGCAGGGGCGCCTGGGTAGTTAAGCAGGCGATTAACTTTAATCAGTCGGTTAAGCATCCGATACTTGGTATCAACTCAGGTCATGATCACGGGGTCATGGGATGGAGCCCCACATCTGGCTCCGTGCTCAGTGCAGAGTCTGCCTGTGCCTCTCCCTCTCCCTATGTTTCTCCTCCCCTTCCCCTGCCACTTACGTGCTCACTCTCTCTCTCGCTCCTTCTGAAATAAAGGAAGGAAAGAAGGATGGATGGATGGATGGAAGGAAGGAAGGAAGGAAGGAAGGAAGGAAGGAAGGAAGGAAGGAAGGAATATAGATGCCTGGCACATAGTAAACACCATAGAGTGTTTTTTTAAAGAAAAAAAATTGAATATATATGCACCTCTCCTACCACTATCCCATATGGTTGATTTTCACCACATCACCTCATTTTATATTTAGAACTATATGAACTAGTATTGTAATTATTTGGCCCCTTTCAGAGCAGTTTCTGCTACTTCGAAGAACAGGTAATAAGTTGTAGAGCAGAAAGTCAAGTTGAGGCATGTTTGAGGTTGAAATCTCATGCTCTGAAGAACTATTCTATCCTCTTCCCTAAAACTGACCTTATCCATGACTCCTGAGCACCTGCATGTTGGAGCTACAGTTATACTCCGCTGAAGAGTAGCTCAGTGAAAACGTTCCTGTCTACTTCCGTCCACCTAAGTGAACTGCCCATGAGATTGATGAACAACATGCCAGGACTTTTTTTTGTTCTAAAAAATATGTATGTATGTTAAAAAAAAAAAATGCAGAGGGCACCTGGGTGGCTCAGTGGGTTAAAGCCTCTGCCTTCAGCTCAGGTCATGATCTCAGGGTTCTGGGATCGAGCCCAGCATCGGGCTTTCTGCTCAGCAAGGAGCCTGCTTCCCCCCCTCTCTCTGCCTGCCTCTCTGCCTACGTGTGATCTCTCTCTCTCTGTCAAATAAAAATAAATAAAAAATCTAAAAAAATAAAATAAAATGCAGATATTTATTCTCTTTAAATTTCAGTAAGAAATACCTGACATCAGTTACCCTCAATGCTAAAGTTTTTTTGACAAGCCTCTTCCATTTTGGAGAAATTTATTACAAAAAAATATTTAGCCAAGCTTAGGGACCACAAAGATGGTTCTATGGAAAAAATATGTATGTCATTTCAACTATCAAATATGACATCTAATCCTATTACAGTGAATATAGAAAGTTTTCACTGACAGGCACAACAGAGAAGAAAATTGAGTAATAACACATTTTCTACCCTGAAAGACTGCAGTGGCCCAGGAACAGCCTAAGTAAACCTCAGAACACACTTCTGGTACAAGAGCCAGTTGTCAAAACTGATCTAAAGGTTCACAGGCCTGGGGTGCCTGGGTGGCTCAGTGGGTTAAAACCTCTGCCTTCAGCTCAGGTCATGATCTCAGGGTCCTGGGATCGAGCCCTGCATCAGGCTCTCTGCTCAGCGGGGAGCCTGCTTCCCCCTCTCCCTCTGCCTACTTGTGATCTCTCTCTGTCAAATAAATAAATAAAAATCTTTAAAAAAAAATAAAAGGATCAAAGGCCTGTGACAATTTACATCTGCAACAAGATAATATTTTCAGTTATGTTCCATTACTCAAGAGTCTTTCATCTTATAACCGTTATCGTGATGGGCTGTTTAAGAGTGGCAGGTTCATTTTAACATCACTCTGTTGAATTTAGGCCCTCTGGATTGGGAAGGGATTGTCTGTAATGAGCATCTCTTTATTACTCCTCATGGCTACTAAGTACCTAGGCAAATGAAGGCCTTGGTAAACTTGACCCTGAAGGCCCAACTCAGAATATGACAGGGTTTGTGCTCACCTCTGAATAAAACACATCAACAAACCACAAAAATACTCAATGTCAAAGGAGTTCGTAATTAATAAGTGGATCTCGCAAGCTGACACCAAAGGTCTCTAAACAAGCTCAACCCCAAGTCTTGATATTAGGTTCAGAATAATCCCACTTAATTTCTCCATTACTTTTCTCATTCAGTCATTCAACACATAATTAGTGCACACCTTCTATGTGCCTTCTACTTCTTCTACGTACCCTTCTATGAGAAGAAGTAGTGTTCTATCACTAAAACAAAGAAGAATCTGTCCTCGTGGAATTGTATTTTAGAAGATAGTTACAATAAGCCACACAACAAAGTCATACATTAAAAGATGATCAGTAGCTAAGAAAAGAAAACAAAAGAGCAGGAAAGAAGCATACAAAGGGACAGAAGGAGGAGAACAAATTTTAGAATTCAGAGGGTGATCAGTGAAGGACTCACCATAATGGGAATGTCTGAGGAAAGACTTAGCGGAAGTGAAGAAGTGAGCTACATGGATATTAATGGGGGTCGGGGGGTAGGAATTCAGATAGAGAAAGGAGCAAGTGCAAAGGGCCTGAAGCAGAGCACATGTGGAAGATATGAACAGCAGCAAAGGGCAGTGAGGTTAACCCAGAATCAAGGGAGACAAAGGAGACATTGGGGGAGATGTGGTCGGAGAGTTAATGGAGGATCTTAGAGGTTGTTTACAGAGGGAGTCACTGAGGCTTTGAGCTAAGGAGAGACACGTTCTGACTGACATATTAACAGGAAATCTCCAGCTCCTGTGTTGAGAAGAGACTTTGAGGAGCAAGATCCAAAAGAGGTAGACCACTTGGGAAGCTGCTGCACCATCCAGGAGAGAGCTGATGACAGCTTGGACAAGGGTGGGCGTGCAGAGAGGGGGCGAAATGCTGGATATACTTTGAAAAAAGGCAATTGGATTTGCTAATTGGTTAGATAGAAGCTGTGAGAAGAAGTAGAGATGATCCAAGAGATTAGACTGAGTGTTGACATCGTCCAAGAAGGAAAGACCACAAGAGTAGCACATTATTGAGGATAATGTAAGATCAGTTTTGGACACGATGTTGTTTTGAGATTTTTTAATGGACATATGTAGTAGAAATTCTGGCTGTTCACAAACATTTTTTTTCTCCTTTCAACCACATTAGATGATTGTACCTCCCTATTCCCTCTGACTTGATTTGAACAAATGAAAAGGCACAGAAGTTATCTCCAGAGCCAGGTTCATTCTAAGAGCCAGAACAAGATTAGTCCCATCCCATCCCCTGCCAAGATGCTCAAAACACCTGAGCTGCCTTTTTGCACACATAGCATGAGCAAGAAATAAAGGTCTCTGGGATTTGGGAGAGGGGGTGTTCCTGTATCACACTAATGTTATCCAGAGAAGCATTCAAGTAGAGTAGTGAAGAAGGCAGTTGGATTTATGATTCTGAAACAATAAAGGGATGTAGTTTGAGAAATCTTTGATACATAAATGTTATTTAACCCTGAGACTGACTGAGATTAGTAAGGGAACTAGTGATGGTGCAAAATTCAAAGATATTGAGAGGTCTGAGAGATGAGAGGAATCACATAGATGGGAGAAGGGACCAACAAAAAAGACAGGAGGAAAAGCCACCTACTGAAGTGTCTTGGAAGCCAAATGAAGGAAGTATTTCCATTATTTCAAGTCCATTGAAATAAATGCTATGAATAAGTCTGAGGACTGAAAATTGACTATTAGATTTACCACCGTGAATGTTACCACCGTGACCTTGACAAAGCATTTAAAGTTAAAGATGGCCCAAGATGGCTACTGTACTTTATCCCTGGGAATAAGGCAAAAAGGGTCAATGACCAGAGTCTTACTCTGGTGGCTAATATATTCTGATACTGTTAAATTTGCTATCTTTATGCAAAGGAGCTAGGCATATTTTTTAACAGTATTTAACAGACACATGTTCTTTTTTTCCTCTTCTCCACTTTTGCCATTTAATACTATCGGCTTCAAAAGTCACCCTGAAATCAGAGAACACTCTTATCTTTCTAATATCTTTGTTCTACTATTCTCACCTCCCTTTACCTGTACACGTTCTACCAATTCCACTCTGACATTTCAGGAAAGCACAGAAAAAGTCTCTTTTTTAAGCATGAATTATTCTCTCAGTACTTGATCTCCACTACTTTGAACATCTCATTTTAATACTCATTATATTGTTGCGTATTAAATTATTCATTTGCAATAAACATCAAAATTTCACAATGCCCTTAAGTCTTCTCTGACTATAGGAAGCAGATGTAGAAATAAAGCAATAGTATATTTCTGCTTTTTAGTCTAAAAATTCTAATGTTGTCTAGCAGTGAAAGTATTTTAAACACCAACAAGTACGATGTTGTCAAACACTGGCAAAGGAAAAAGAATGAGGGTACCTCTCCCTCTGTTTCCCCAAAAGTATTCCATGTCCCCTAATTCTGGGCCATAGAACAAACTGGTCCATGACTGATAATGTTCCATTAGTTATTATAGGAAACAAAGCATCACGTAAAACATCTATTCTTCAGTTTTCTACATTACATTTACGTACTCCAATATGTCTATTGTGAACAATTTGTTCTTCGCTACATAAATATTTTTCCACCTTTGGGTATACAGTATATCTCCTATTAAAATGTCGAGCCTTTCAATGTTAAGACATTCATTCTCACTGATATACACATTGTAAATATCCTTTGGGTTATAGAAGGCTTGCTAAATTGACATTTATAGGACTAGCTAAACTAAATTCCTCTTTTTCTTCCTTTTATTAAGTCTTTAGCTTACTTTGGAGATATTCTTGCAGACTTCCATGTCTCATCAACTCTGTAATAATATAAATTGGGTCTTCTAAAGTGCAAACAGCATAAAGCTGGATAAGCTTTGGATGTCTTAGATTCTTCATTATCTGTGCCTCCCTCAGGAAGTCATTTGGATCCATTGAACCTGAAACAAGAAAAGGAGGAAATCACTTTATGTTATTGAGGCATTC
Source organism: Procyon lotor (assembly GCA_028646535.1). Classification (NCBI taxonomy): domain Eukaryota; kingdom Metazoa; phylum Chordata; class Mammalia; order Carnivora; family Procyonidae; genus Procyon; species Procyon lotor. The sequence goes on along the minus strand of CM053608.1, from coordinate 39,371,265 downwards.
CTATCCCCACAGCAGTCTGGTGGGAATCACCAAGATTGCTTCCTGCTTCTCAGTACAGTAAGAGCATTGGTGTCACAAATCTTCAGATTTATCAAAGAAGAGAATCAGTCCAGCCAGGGCAACCTAATAACTAATGTGTGGGTGCATCGAGGGGGTGTAATTTATGTGTTATGACCTGTAGGTGAAAAGAGGTTGACGCAGGTCCATATGAAAAATGAAGGGGAAAGGAGTGACTGACAGTCTAATTGATAAAACAAGGCCAGCAAATTAAGAACACAAAGAGAAGACATTCTGTTACCATGAATGCTGGAGGACACTGAATGTTTAATTACTGCAGCCACAGCTTTTTGGCCCAGGATCCAGAGAAGACTGATAGCTGCCCTGTCCTTGGTACCCACTGTGGGAACAGCTGGATAACAATCCTGAAGCAATGACATTCTGCCATATTTATGTCCTTAATTCTGTAGGGATATATGGTATCGGCCAAGCAGAAAACATTCAAGGGCTACACCCAAAACTTAGTGTTTTTTTTTCACCAGTCTTTCATGTTTAACTTGAAGTTGGTCTTCAACATTTTCTCCTATATTAATACATCTGTAGTCAGACTCTTAAGAGTTTAACAGAATGATAAGGGAGACAGTATTGGGACCTATTTGGAAGAGTCACCTACAATTAAATTGTATTTTAATGGCTCAACTGTTACCATGCAAAGGGCCAAGTAGTTAATGGATAAAGTCTAAGAGGAGGAAGGATATCTGGAAGCTTATATTTCATCAGCAATTTTGTAAAATCTTTCCATTTTTTTTTTTAGGATATGATGTTTCAGAGACATTACTGTAACTGAAGGAATCCTGTCATTTCACATCTCAGTATTCACTATGGATAGTGCAAATATCCACTGATGCTCAGAGACCGTTCCATTCATCTGTCTCATGATGAAGACTTCACGACTGATATCTGAACCCAGGCATGGATACGCTTGGACATTCTAAGATAACACTCCAACTTGTTTATTAATATGAAATTAAGAAAAAAAAATATGAAATTAAGAAGAGTCACATATGACTTGCAGATCGTTTCACACAACACATTTAAGCAGTCTATCCTTTGGTATTCCCTTGAGTGTAGAAGTTCAGAACACAGGCTTGGCCAAACTCGGATTCTGACCAAATCTTAGCTCACTCTGTGATCTTCACCAAGTTACCAAATGTCTCTGAACTTCAATTTCTTCATCTGTAAAACATGGCTAATAACCCTATCGATGTCATAATATCATCACCAGGAAACAGCAATACCTGGCATGTATATATATTCAATGACTATTGGCTATGATTTATATTATTATTAACATGCACACTCTATGAAAAGCCAAACACATCAACTCTAAGTATTTTCTCACAGACTGAGCAGAGGAAGAGGCAAGGACTGAAAGAGGGAGAATAGAGAAAAATGACCTATTATCATTTCCATCATGATTTTCTCTGCTTCCTTCATTCCATCCCTACTACTGGTTTGTTGCACATAATCAAATAGTGGCAAAATGGAGCTCAGAAGAAAAGAGGCACCCGAAACATAATAAAGGACTTTCTTTATGTTACAATTAGTTTGGCCTATGGTCAAATATGGATATAGTTGGGTTCTCCCTACCCCATCCCCAAAATAATCCGATTAAGGAAGCTTCCAGTGATAAAAGCAATTATGATCGCTATTCAGGCAATTTATGCATATAGTATGTTTCTACAGTAATGCTTTGGTAGCCATCAGATTCATGGAATGCAGGACACTCAAATCATTGCCAAATCAGACTATGCACAAGAGCTGGACTCACGGGACTTCAGGAGCCCCTGCAGGTGATGTCTGCTCAGGACTCCATGGCTCCGCTGGTTACAGCTGACCAGCTGCACAGCAGAGACCCAATTTCAACTCAGCTAGTAATGCAACATTAAATATTAATTTTTGCCTGTCAAAGCTACTGTGAGAGTTGATTTCAGGCTCATCTTTATTGCGCGGTAGTCTGCTAAGCAATAAATAGCTGCTAAGATTGATTAATGGCCCCAGTGAAGTGAAGACATTTAACCAATCACCAAAGCTGTTTGCTGCTATTACACTGTAAATCAATAACAATTATTCCTGTTGGAGAGAAAACTATCGTGGCTTTTTTTTATATAAGAAATGCAATTTTTTTTTTGTTCTCTTTTGACCTCCAGAAGGCCTTCCTTAAAGAACAATGTTAAGATAAATAGCTAGCTGCTTCGATTTTGGAAAAGAATGATTAGTTTGGGAAATAAAGCTAAGGCTCAACTGTCAACAAGATCAGAATTCAAAATAATATATATGCAGTGACTGGGAAAATCTCAGGTGCTGGATCGTCCTCACCTAGAGTGCTCAACATGACATCTGGCCACTCAAAAGTGCTTCTCCATCACTTGAGAAGGCAGGTGTACATTCTGAGACAGAAGGCCCGCACTAGCAAATCTGTACTTGAGTGGACATCTGCCGGCAGCCCCACTGAAGCTAACATTTAGTAAGAACTCACTGCATATATTTTATACATACTGACACAATTTGTCCTCATAAAACCCTGTGAAGTAGGAACTATTATAATTCCCACTTCCAGATGAGGAGATTCAAAAGATTAATAAATCGTCCAGTGTCACAGAAGCCAGAGCCTAGGTTGAAATCAGGTCTAGCTTGGACCAAACTTCATGCTCCTCCTACTATTACACCAGAGAGGCCCTGATTTTCTCGCTTCGTGGCACCTTCACTGTCTCAGGAACGTTTTTCATGTTGCCCCCAAGCCAATATCTAACGGTTCTATTGATTCTTTGGTTAAATCAAAACAACTTTAAAAGTATTTGTGTCCCAACAACTTAGTAACCATTTTAAAAAGTAATACAGATAAACCAAAAGAAAAATAATTTTTATTTCATTCTTAACTGCAATTACTTATTAAAGAGATGCACGCATCTATGGGGCACAGCACAATTTTTCAAGTCTTGGAAGCAGAGAGAACATTGCTCCCCTCATTTCCTGCCCCACATTGACTTTTGCTTGGACCCTGCATGCGATCCCAGTCCCCACCAAAAACCCATTTTCACAAAGATATGATGTCAGCAAAAGGAATGTAACATGGTCTAATACTGAACTGTGTGGTATTCAAGTTGTTTACCTCAAAGCTGTTAAATATCCTGTGACACCCCCGTGAATTCACTGTGGCACCCCCCATGTGCCATGGCACACAGTTTGGGAACCACTGTGTGACACCAGATTGCTCCCCAGCAGCACCCAGGTGCTCCAGTTCTGCCACCGGTTTAGAGGCTTTCTAAACCCTTAAGGATTCTGTTTAGGTAAAGAAGGAAGGCCCCCAGAGAAGCATATTCTAGTCTCTAGTTATTCCTGCCTATGTTATTAGAAGTAGATATAAGGCAACTATAGTAAAGTTGTACTGTCATAGAATGTCACTTCCCTGTGGTGATGCAACACTGATAGACGTGCATTCAAATTCCAGCTCTGCCACTGACTGACCTTACAGTAATAATAACAATAATAACTAAAATAAGAGCAGTTTTTCCTAGGCACTTACTGTGAACCAGACATTATTCAAAGCATTTGCACTAATGACCCTCTTTTTTACAAATGATAAAACTGAGACTTAAAGTAGTTTAAAACTTTACCCAAGTTTATACGACTATTAAGTTTTAAGAAAGTTACTTAATCTTTCTAAATTTTCTTGCCCTGGTTTCGAAATGGAGGAGATAATGCCTGGCTGAATAAATATGACTTTAGTGTACCTTTAATTTCCATGATAGGAAAAAGGAAGATGGAAAAAAAAATAGTTCCTACATTTCCAAATATGAGGGCTTTTAGATGGACCCTTTTACCTTTTAACCATAAACAATTAGTATTTAATAAAATTGTTTCTCCCTGAAGATCTCCAAGGTTCCATTGATTTAGGTATTTTCAGTAAAGTCAGTATTTTTAATGAAGACAAGGAAAAAAATGGGAAGAGGGATAATCTGAACTCTGGAGAAGAGATGCTTTGTTGAGATCTTGCCCTGGGGATATTTTCAGCATTAGCCGATCACAGGCACCTGCTCTTGTCTTTACAATCTAAAGCATGTTATGCTTTATTGTCATCTGGCCCAGAGAAAATGATCACAACACTTGCTTGGTGCCTTCATTGTTTGTCCTGTGATTCCTTGGACATTGACAGGAGCAAGTTGAGCCTCGAAAAATCAACATCTGACATTTAACCTTTGACATTCTCCATCTCATACCTGGTTTTAATGTTTTCACTGCTACAGAAGTGGTATTGTTCCACAGGCCTTCCCACACTTCACCAAACTGACCAGATCCCAATCGCTTCAGAAGCTGTATAGACTTGCGGTCTATCTCCCACTGGTCTGAGGTTTTATACGACAAATCAAAAGGCACTGGCACTTGTATCTGTTTCACAGAATAATCAAAATAAGTATAAGAAAAAGGTTGAACAATTTTTTTGGTTGAAAATAATAATCTAGGCACTTTTTTTTTAAAAGACGCCATTTTTAAAACCAAAATATTGTACATTTCATTCTAATTACTTTAAAATGAAAAAGCAATCATGGCAGAATCTGTATCATTGCTCTTTGAGCTGATCTCCCCCCAATTCTTGCTATATCAGGCACCCTGCTGTCCATCTGACCCACCCCATATCCAATGCCACCCCTACATGGGTCTGGCATGATTTTCCTCTTTTTTGCCTAGCTAAATCTTCCCAATTTTAAGGCCCATTTGAAGTTCCAACTCATTCACAATTACTTCCCAAATTCTTTAGTCTATAGCATTTACCATATGTATCATATATTTTTGCATAATTAAAATGCTCATCCTGTTTCAAATTCATTTATTTATTTGTTCATTCACTCTTGTACTTGTTCATTTAGTAAATATGTATTTTTCAAGCACCAACAAGGTGTCATTCTGTAAAAAAAAACAGATAAGACCCCTGCCCTCCTAGAGTTCATCATCTAATTCATCGTCTACCATCAGAAATTATCTAAGCTTCTCTGCCAAATCATCAGCATGTTGAATACACAGAAGGTGTATGCTTCTTTGTGAACACTTGTCCCCAGCAGAATTCAACAACATTGGTTAAACTGAGCATTTTTTAAGTCACATATTTGCATCAAGTAAGATATTCTTAGCATGAGCCTAGACATTCTTGTGGGTGATGCCTATACACATCTAAGATGTACATACTTATACCAAAATTGCATGTTCACTTGGCAAGATTTAAGTCAATGAATTCCCTACATGATGGACACAATTCTTCTGCTTCTATGTGTCCATAACATTTTGGTCAGGTGTTACCAGGAATCCTTCACTGATCACCCAGACGTAAACCACAGGGCTGGCTCTCGATGACAGGACATGAGACCTGAACTCTGATGAAGAGCTGAGGTTTTGTCCCACACCTGTGCAAGACCACTCCATAACTTTAAATAAGTCTAAGTAAGACACACCACAACTGATAGCTGTAGATAAATTCTATAAATGTTTGGCTTGGCCAAACTGTTAGAACAGTTAGTTAAATGACATCTCTACGTGGACCAGATAATGAATCTAGTAATTTCATATTAATACTCTTCAATACAGATTAAGATAAGAATTACATTCAGGCACTTCTTTTTCCCTCCAGCCATATCATTAAGTGCTCCAGAGGAAGGATACCAGATTAATTTGCTCATGCAAGGAATGAATACTTTCTGTTTTGACTGAGTGCCTTAGGTCAGGGGTTGGCAAACTTTTTCTGAAAAGAATGAGATAGTAAATATTTCAGTTTTTGCGGGCCATGAACTTTCTGTTGCAACTATTAAATGCTGTTAGTACAGAGAAAAATCAAAGACAATTTATAAATGAATGAGCATGCCTGTGTTCCAATAAATATTTAGTATTTAAAAAATAAGTGTGGGACAGTAGGGGCTTGTAGGCCATAGTTTGTCTAACCAGGCCTCAGGTAATCAAATGACCTTTTCTTTTTTTTCTGAACAGACAGATCACATGAGAGACACTCCAATATCTGAAGGCAAAAAGTAAGTAACTGCAAAATGAACCATAGCTTGAAAGCATTTCACCTTTAAACATGGTTTTCCCAGCTGGACACACAGGCCATCACTTGTCTTGGTGTAGTAGCTCACAAATTCACTCAGTGTCGAAAAGGTTCTTCTCTGGGTAAGGAAAAACCCCCCTTCATCCAGTCTTCTGATTCTGTAGTGCTTCACAACTCTTCCATCTAAAACTGGAACCCAAAATAAGCCCTATTAATACACTTCTTGCCAAAGCCAAGCAGATTTACTTTATTTTGTGGTGATGGTTTCAATGCATAGAAAAAATTTTCCTAAGTTCTATTTATTTTAAAACTCGGTTTCAGAAAAGACTTCGGGAAGTTTACAAAAGATATGTATCAGAAGAAAAAGGAAAAAGAATTGGTAACTCACATTTTAAAGGAAATATAAAATAAAAATAAAGGAGAGGCGCCTGGGTGGCTCAGTCGTTAAGCATCTGCCTTCAGCTCGGGTCATGATTCCAGGGTCCTGGGATCAAGCCCCGCATCGGGCTCCCTGCTCAGCGGGAAGCCTGCTTCTCCCGCTACCATTCCCTCTGCTTGTGGTCCCTCTCTCACTGTGTTTCTCTCCGTCAAATAAATAAAATCTTAAAATAAAATAAAATAAAATAAAATAAAATAAAATAAAAAAATAAAATAAAATAAATAAATAAAATAAAATAAAAATAAAGGAGTGAGGTTACCACCAAAAAAAGCTAGGCTTTGAGGCCTATTGGATTTAATTAAAACAAGCCATAAAATTGACTCTATCATTCTAGGGGTGCCTCATTGGCTTGGTCGGTAGAACATATAACTCTTGATCTCGGGGTCATGAGTTCAAGCCCCACACTGTGCATAGAGCTCAGTTAAAAAAAAATTGACTCTCATAGTAGCAACACAAACAAGGAAACATTATCAGTTTCAGAAATACCATAAGATAAAATAATAAAAGTTGTTTAGAAACAATTCAACTCTTCCTGGTACAGAGACCATGGAGAATTTTCTCCCATGAAATCCTATAAACTGGAGAATAAAACAGTGTCCACAGTACTACCCAACAATAATATAAGGAAATCTGCAGGGCAGCTCATTATACTGTCTCTAAATGCAGGCTGATAACAGAATGTCCAAGCACAGTTCAATAAAAGCAATTCCACAGGGCCCCAAATAATGCAATCCATGTATACAACTTTCCAGCACTATTGCTTGATCCAAGGGCAAGTCCTGTAACAGATAAAGGAATATATAGACTGCACACCCTTTTTCAAATCATCTGACTCAGATTGGGTGTTGTTTTTCCCTGCCACCAAACACTCTCTCTTCTTCTGGTAATAGCACCCCAATTTCTCCAGAGAATCGCTGCTCCTCTAAAAGCATGTGGTCCAGAGGTATGGGTGCCAACCCTGAGCCAAGGAATGAACAACCAGAGCCCAAAAGACTCAATTTCAGGACTTGGGTTGGAGAGCTCTAGGAAAACAGGAAGAAGTCTATTGTTATGGTTATTGGTTTGGTTGGGTTTTCTGTTTCACTGCTGGGAGTTTGGAGCTTCTGGCAAAATCTTGCTCCCAGGCAGGGAGAGAGCTTGCCTGAGAAGCTCTTTCCTGGGTATGGAAAGGGAAGCTTAGCCCCAGGAGCCCCCCAAGCTTGGCTTCTCAGCCAGAAGAATCAACCAGTTGCTTTTTCACTTAGACTAGTTTGAACCAGAGGCTTTTTTAAAGCAATTGCATTCAGAATACTGACTAATGCACTTATTCATTATTGGTAAGTATTGAGCAGTATTTACCAGGAATACAGATATTCTGAATTCTCTGCAAAATATAGCAACCTGTGCTCCAATCATTAGTCAAGCTGGAGCAACGCTCTCACAAAAGGAAAGAAGACTGAGTAGAAGACAGCTCAATCCCAGCGTGGAGGTTTACTGAGGGCACACTGCTGGGGAGGACGATGTTTTCCTCACATCAATGCACCTCACAATGGCTAAAATAAAAAACAGATAATAGCAAATGGTAATAAGGAAGCAGAGTAACTGGAATTTTTACGCACAGATGATGGAAGTGTAATTTTCACGATCACTTTAGAAAACTGTCATGATCTACTAAAGTTGAACATAATCATACCTATAGTATAATAATTCCATTCCAATGTATGTAAGCAACAAAAGGCACAATATATGTGCCAAAAAACATGTACAAGAATGCTTTTAGCAGCATTGTAAGAGTCTAAACCTGTAAATAGTCCAAACGTCCATCAACTGTAGAAGAGACTAAGAAATTACTGTATGTTTGTCCAGGGAATACTATACAGACATGTAAATAAACAAACTATAAATATACACATCCACATGAATGAATCTCACAAAAATTATTTAAAACCACTAGTTAAAAACTATCAAAACTATTGATATTTGGAGTCAGACTGGTGTATTGATAAGATTTTCTCTTTTTTTTTAAAGATTTTATTTATTTATTTGACAGAGAGAGAGAGATCACAAGTAGGCAGAGAGGCAGGCAGAGAGAGGGGAAATCAGGTTCCCTGATGAGCAGAGAGCCCAACGTGGGGCTCGATCCCAGGACCTGAGATCATGACCTGAGCCGAAGGCAGAGGCTTAACCCACTGAGCCACCAGGCGCCCCAAGATTCTCTTTCTTGACTAGGTGCTGGTTTACATGGGTGTATTCACCTTCTGAATGCTCATCAAACCAAACTCTTACAAATTGTGTACTTTTGTGACATACGTCACAAATCAATTTAAAAGAATTTTCTTAGCAGCGCCTGGGTGGTTCAGTATTCTAAGTGTCTGCCTTCGGCTCAGGTAATGATCCTGGGGTGCTAGGATCAAGTCCCACATCAGGGTCCTTGCTCAGCGGGGGAGTCTGCTTCTTCCTCCACCTCTGCCTGCCACTCCCCCTGCTGGTGCTCTCTCTCTCTCTCTCTCTATCGCTCTCTCTCCCTCTCTCTCAAATAAATAAATAAAATCTTTGGGAAAAAAAAAAAAGAACTTCAATGTTCTTTTACCAAATAAAGGTAAATATGTGAGGTGACGAATGTATTAACTCAGTGGGAGTAATCCTTTCACAAAGTATCCTGATATCAAATCATCACATTGTACACTTTAAATACCTTAAAATTTTGTCAATTTTTCCTCAGTAACTGAAAAAAGAATCACATTATCTGCATACAGAAAATAAGAACACAGAAGGTGGGAGTACACTTAGATGCTCCAAAAGCCATATAAGTTTATTAAATTACAATTTCTGAAGTATCTGTAATATATTCTACTCTCTGATCTGTCAGGTTACCATTCCCACTGACTGTGACTCTTGGGACAATGTTAGTTGCCCTAGATAATCACCACCAAATGGAAGGGTTTTATCAGGATATAGAGCTAAGCTCACAACAATTCCTATATATGGATTAAAAGGCAAACAGAAAAATCAAGGAGAGCTGCCAACAGTATTAGCCCAATTCATTTCTCCACAAAGTAATAGAAATATTAGAAGCAGAGGGGCGCCTGCGTGGCTCAGTGGGTTAAAGCCTCTGCCTTCAGCTCAGGTCATGATCTCAGGGTCCTGGGATCAAGCCCCACATCGGGCTCTCTGCTTGGTGGGGAGCCTGCTTCCTCCTCTCTTTCTGCCTGCCTCTCTGCCTACTTGTGATCTCTCTCTCTGTGTCAAATAAATAAATAAAATCTTTAAAAAGAAAAAAAAAATATATCAGAAGTAGAAAGGTTGCTAAAGAGAAACCAGCAATTTATATAAATGATTGGCTTGAAAAATCAAGCTTTGCCATTTATCAAACAGAGAAGTGCATAAATTATAGAAATGTCTAGCAAGCCAATAGAGTTATAATTGGAAATGATTGGAAGCAATAAAAGTATCTCTCTTTTAAATAAGAAGGACAATATCTGGTTTCAAACTGAAGTGGAGTGTGTGGAAATTAAACAGAAACAGGAATTCCTTTTTGATGCACCACAAAAGATCTAAAGATTTCCAAGCTAGAGACTAAAATCAATAAATGACTGAAGGATTAAAGTATTCCCTGTGATTTTCTTAATAAGGGATACAAATCACAATGATCGATATGGCTTTGGCAATTGTTATTGATTATAAAGAAAGCCTAAATAAATGTTTGCCAACTCTGTAAAGGTTTCAACTCTCAACTGTAAAAACCAATACTTTGCAATACATGTAGAGTTCTTAAGCACAACCAAAGTAATTTTGTTTAATAGAAAAAGCAATAGATCTGGAAATGGGAGACCCAGGTGACAATTTAACTTGTATATGGCCAAAAACTCATCAATCTCACCTGGCCTC
>CM053608.1:39318794-39360368 GCA_028646535.1 Procyon lotor | reverse complement strand
GGACCAAACCTATCCCAAACTCTACAGACAATAAGTGAATGATAATGTTTGAGCCGTTCTTATTGTGAATGACTGAGTTCAGACTAATTAAGCATTCTAGTAGTTCATCAGCAAAAACCATAAGGCTAACTATAAAATAGAATGGAACCATCCATCAACAAACCCAACAGCATCATGACTGAATGAATTTAGCTAAAAGGCCAGGCATCCTGAATTTACATCTTGACTCTCATATATGCTGTATGACCTAGGGGAGAATGTTTCACCTGTCAACAGATTAATCTACTAGAACATGTCCAAGAATTAGGATATATTGCAGAGATGTAGGTAAGCATGTAGGAGGAATACAATAAAAGTTTGTTGAATGTTGAAAGAATTCAACTATTTTTCCCCATGAACTTCTGTAAGGGCTGTGACACAGGGCACGTGATTATCTGGCCACCTTTACTTCCAGAGTAACTAATTCTGGGGGGAAACGTGTGACAGGGATGGAATCTTATGATTGCAGTCCTATTTTCCAGACTCAAATGCTTTTCTAAGTGGTCAATAGCAGATAGAGAAGTTCAGCTTTCTCCTAACAGTGAGATCTTACTTTATATCATCTCTGCTGGTAGGAAAGTCTTTGCTGCAGGAAGTAGTGCTGTGAGCTTTCAAGGAGTTCTGTCCCCATTCTACCACACCACTAATATAGTATTCAGTACCTATTAAAGCATTATGAATTCCAAGATATTCCAAAATTAGATTTTTAAAAGACAGAGCCTCCAGAAATGAGCTTTAGAATACAATATGAACGTAAAGTTAGAGACTGTCTGTAAGACATGAAGACAAGCTAGTAGCTCAGTGAAAAATATCAGTGAAATGAGTAGATTGGCATTTTACAGATAAACAAATGGTAGATTGAGCCGATTTTCATTTTTCAGCTGATCTCCTGGCATCATCTGGGCACAGCCTTATTCCTCTTGACTGATAATAATCTGTTCCCATACTGAGTAAAACACTAGGACTTAGATGATTGAACAAAGGATTGAAAATCAAGAACTCACTGCCCTAATCTTATTCTGCCAGTGATTTGTTCTTTGACCTTAGGCAAGGAATTTCATTTCAGTTTCCTTATCTAGAAAATGAGAATAATCATCTTACCTATATACCACCCCAGGGACAGTTTGAGTGTCATTATTCACAAAGGATGATAGATATATCTAAATGTGCAATGTGTGAGTACTATATTAGAATATCAGTAGTATCAAATAGCTTTGTCAACAAAAGAGAGCCACTTCCAAAGTAAAATTTTCCACTCTTTGGCACAATAATGGCGACACAACATAGTGGCCACCAAATGTATTAAGTGAGGAAATCGCTATTAAACCTGTGTGACAGAGCTCCTGCACTTGTAAACTCCCGTTTATTTGTACTTTTTAAAACTATTACGAAGATAGTCATGATAACTCCTCCAACACCGCTGCCTCAGAAATCATGCTAACATGGGTCTACACCAATACATAAGTAACATTTAATTGAGTTATTATCCTGTATCCCCATTAAAACAGAATTCAAGACACACACTCATTTTACATTCTATTTTGTTCTATAGTAGATAGAGTAGGATCCCAGTATGAATAGTTTTGAAAGGAGAAAGTACAGCTGTCTTAAAGTATTAAAGCAGTATCATGCAGAGGAGTTGTTAACTCCTTTACACACACACACACACACACACACACACTACAATCAAAGGGAACAAACGGAACTATTTCTATGCGTACATCTCAACTAGTGGATCCCCCAGGACGTCTGCCTTCCAGCCAGGCATATTTGAGACTGCCGTGGACCTTGGTCAGTAACTCTATTAAACTGGTGGGCTAAGTGAAACCTGATTAAGAGAATGTTTTCATTAGTCAACTCAAAAAAACATACCGAAAATACTATTTGAGGACACATCCAATCGCTAGGTACTTTTATAAGTCAAAGATGATATAATCGGTTTATATATAAAAGTCAACTGTCTCTCCCATATCATATAGCACAGAAATCATGAGACTGATCCATACATTGTACAAATACTTATGACATATTTGAGAAAAATGTCGGTATTATCCTCAAGACCCCGAAGGTCTGTCTCTTTCTAAAAGTAAGTCAACTCCCTATCAAAGCTGGCTTTTAAATTTTCAGAACAGAATGCCAATTTTACTAATAATACGTATGTTATCTTAAGAAGATGAATACCTCAGGGCACCTGACTGGCTCAGTCAGTGGAGCATGAGACTCTTGTTCTCAGGGTTGTGAGTTCAAGCCCCACATTGGGTACAGAGCCAACTTTAAAACACACACACACACACGCTGAAATTTAAAAAAAAGAAAGAAAAGGAAAGAAAAAAAAGAAAAAAGTAAGTATCTCTTTAAATTAATAAGATAATTGTAACATTGAATATTTTGCTAGGTAACTGTGAGTATCTCCCACAGTTTCATATGAAAACAGCATGTGCAGCATCTAATATTGCAGAGAGAGTCTCCAGGAAACAACTTGACTCTTTATTCCTCTCGGGACTCTAACATCTCACTCGGTATTATATCTGCAATAAATCACCAGGAATTTACATGCTTGGATTATATTATCTCAGTTTCCTACAGAAAATCTTTCACTGGGCTAAGATTTAATGTGACATGAGAGCCAGCGCTTCCACTTTTCAAAACTTACCCTAAGGAAATAATCCAAATATTGACATGCATTTATTTAGCTCTATCCCTCCTTTGTTCCAGAAAGAGTCAAGGGCTTGCATAAATTATCAAAATAAAAGAACATTTAGACTACGTGGGTAAAGGGAAAAGGACAACACGTAAAGGGAAGGACGACACTCTTGGAGCAAGTCTGATAGCCTTTATGTAAGGTATTCTTTACAGTCCAGTCCTGGTTTGCTAGGAGAAGGCCAAAGACTTGACTCTGCATTTCTGGCAGCTCATAGCCCCGAGGGAAATACATCCAGTTACCTAATTCCCTGAAGAACATAGTAACATAAACATTACTCAAAAACAAAAGCAAAACCAAAACAAAAAAATACAACTATTCCTAGAATTGAAACGAGAGGGATTTCTCAGGTGGGTTCTCATAAAGAAAACACAGAACACGGAAAAAAAAAAGAAAGAAAGAAGGAAATGGAAAAGAAAACACAGAAAATGAACTGAGTAATATGAGCAGCAGCATTCTTAATATAAATACACTGACATATTGCAAAAGGTTGGCTCTTGTCACGTCCATTAATGTGGGTCCATTTCCAACATGAAATTCAATAAAAGCATTTATATGGGAAACTAAATGCAGTTCATCATCCAAAATAGGAGAAGCAATATGTATAAGGATGTTCACTGCAGCATTTTTATAGCGCTAAATGACTGTTAAGTTGCAGTAAATCTGAAAATTGAGAGTTAAAAATACAATCATAAAAATTATGTAGTAACAAGAAAAAACATAATGTGTTAAGGACATAAAAGGGATACAAAATTAAGAGAATAGTATAATTGCAAACACGAGGACGCATCTGGCAGTTCCCATATCCTGGGGCCCTTTACCGCTAAGGGAACCCAGCTGAGGTTCCCTGTGAAAACCATAATGGCATAAGGGCAAAGATGATTGCATCTGCCGACATGAAAAGATTGGCAGATTTGTATTTTACTCCCTCTGTTTTCCTAACCAACAGTAATAAAGGTACAGTGAGTTTAAAATAAGAACACATAATGTTTCCAGCTTTTTTAGAGAAGCCATATAAGAATTAACTCTGTAAGGCAGGTGCACACATTCAGTGCAAGACTATCCATTCTGATACTTAATATTCTTTATATAAAGATGCCCATGCACTCAATTCTCTTTGAACTTAATGCTTAAATCAGAATGCATCTCCTCCTACAGAAGCCAGGAAGCAGCACAACGTGCTTTCCTTTTTGCCTTATCTGCCAGGGAATCCTTGGCTAAACTGATTTCTAAACTGTGATAATTATCTCCCATTAGAGGCTCAGCAAAATCTATTTCTCTGTTCTTTTTCATTGATTTTGTCTTTTTAATGTTTAGCTGCATTTTACGCTGTTTCCGCACCGTAAGCCAAATTAAGACCTTTTGTAGAAGTAAGCCCTAACACACGCACTTATGAAATGGTAATCAAAGAAATGGTTCATCTACTGAACATAAGAAGGAATTCCTGATGGAATGAACTGTGCAACAATGGAAGAGGCTAGTTCTCTGGGGTTTCTGTCCATGGGAGCTTTGCAGCTCCTTTTCAAATTATAAAAGATTCCTCAGAAAGAACAACATTGGACTAGACAGTCTTGGCAAATTCAACTAGTCTTATCAACAAAAAGAATGTGATAAGCGAACAAGAAGAAATTTTAAAGGTGCTTTAGTTCCGATCCCTCCTTTACTGATGGGAAAAACAAAGGCCCGAGTTCTGAAACAAACTGCTAGTCGTTTGCAGGGCAGGAAGCGAACCAAGTCCAGTCGCCTGGGGCGTCAGCAGATGACAGAGGAACAGCAAAACTTTCCACCTCTTATTTCCCAATTCCTGGTTTTGTTTGTTTTAACCAACTAATAATTTACTAATTTCTCAGGAGACTATTTTAGATCTCAAAGCTTTCTGAATGGCAACTTTCTGTCCCCTCCTTGTCAAAACTCTCAGGAAGCCTTCCCCTTGCTGGAGAACTGGGACCCTGAGGTGCTCTTGCCCCCCCTACCCGCTTTCAGTAACTACCAGACATGTTAAACACAGCGAACATGAAAATCACTGCGGAATGTAATGAATGATAATCAAAATACCTTGAAATCAATTTTTATCTTCTTGTGAAAATACAAAGGACCTTCTCGTGTATTAGCTAATTTATTTTCACAGCAGAATACTGTCTCCTTCCACTTTCTTCACTGTTTTTACGTGAGCGTGACAACTATTGATAATTTGCTCATTACTCATTCACATTTCCAAGAGGCAATAGCTCTCATCCTTGAACATCTCTTTGTACTGAATAAGGACCCATGATATAGAAGATATGTTCCCGCTATTTATTACAGATAAGGATTTGATGACGTTACACAAGGCTCTGTCTGGTTACATTTCGCTGGTCATTGCTCAGTGCTCACATAGTTCAGGTCACATTCAGGTAAACCCTTCACATAAAGACATACCATCCCCTGGTGACAGGCTGCACTGGGAAGGCTGGCCAACCATCGTCCCGATGACTCATGAGCTCAGGGCTGAAGCAGGCGAGCCACTGTGAATACTCAGCATGACCCGTCACTACTCCCAGAAAAAGTTCAAAGCACATGTTCCAACATGTGCCAACACCTCCATCTTTCTGTGAAAAAGGCAGCACTCTTGAGGCATAAAAACACAATGCAATTGGATTATTATTGAGCAGACGCCTTAAGCAAGCAGTGTGCTCTGTGCTTTTTTACGTAATATTTAATCCTGATAACAACCCTGAGAGATATGGATATTATTTTCATCACATTACAGAGGAGAGACTAAAGTGTATAGAGAGATTAAGTAATTTGCCCCTGGATACAAAGCAGATAAATATTAGTGCTATGATTCAGAAGCAGGTGATGAAACTCTGAATCCCACACTCTTATACCAACGGATCCCGACTCCAGCTGTCTCCCTCGATTGCCAAATGGTAAGTATCTTCAGGCAGCTCCCAAAAGGCAGTGCTCACAGCTCTGGAAGCAAGTAAATGTATTACTACTCTTGAATCATGAGATGATGATAATGCTGCAGATAAGGCCTGTTTCTGCAATTGACATCTTTGAAAGGGAAACAGAGGTTGAACATTTCCTCCTTGAAACGCTGTACTCCCATCTATCACCATGATTCTACTTTCTCATTCTCACTGTGTCTCAGGCTTCTCCACCTTCATCTGCTCCTTCAACATTGGTTCTGACCCGGGACTTCACATAATCGGTCACACCCGGTTTTTGGAGATACTGCAGACATCCAGCTTCTGATGACTATAATGCATATTGGCAACTCCCTCTGCAATGCTGCCCTCCCTCTTCCTTTCTAGATCCCTCAGGCAGCTCAAATGTACAAAATTGAAACTTACTCCTCAAGTTTCCTCCCAGCTGGAATACTCTCTCAGTGAACGGCACTGCCGTCCTGAAATCCAGATAGTTAAACTAGAGATTTGGGGGTCACCCTGGCTTCCTCTCTCCTCCAGATCTCTCATCTCTGACTGAGCATTGCACCTGATCCGTACTCTCCACCACCATCACCTTGTGAAGTGCCCCTCAATTTCTCTCTCCTGGACTAATGCAGCAAGCTCAGATGCTGCTTTCCCTGTCTTTGGCATCTCTGTCCTTCTGCCACAGTCACCCAAGCAGTCTTCTAAAACCTAAATCTGAACTTGTCATTATCCTTCTGAAAGCTCTTCAAGTGTTTCTCATTGCCTAAGTTCAGACACCCCAAGACAGCTCCCTGTTGCATCCTATCTTCAAGGTTTAAACACATATCTGTAGTTTCCTAAATGCACTATGCTGTTTCCTGTTTCTGTGCATTTGTACGAACTGTTAACTCCAACTAGAATGCCATTCTATTTATGTATTAGAGACAGGTTCATTTTTCAAGGCTCAGCCCAGGCATCTCCTCCTCTGTTGAGCCTCTTGGTTTAAGCAAGCAGATTGACTCACTTGGTCCTTCAGATCTCACTCTACATTGACTTCTGCTATTGAATTCATTCCACAGTGTTGCTCCCATATATTGCTGGGAAGCAAGAATTCCTATCCCCTCAAAAGTCCTTTTAGCTGGATTAAGAATCAAATTGACATAAGAGAGATTCACAGGAGAAAAACAGATTTAATATAAGCGTCCATATGGGGAATTCACACAGACATGGAAATTCCAAAGACGGCCAAGCTAAATGAGGTATATACGTCATTCTGAACTCAAGAGAAGGGGGTAGGGGTCTGGGATTTCAGAGGAAAGAAATGTACTTCACAGGGTGATAAGAGCAGATGTTTAGTAATTAGATGTTTGCCCTGCCATACAGATGAGTCACCAGATAAAATGTATCTATGTTAATAACCCATATTCTGGAAAGGTCCTAATTTAGATTCTTCCTTATGCTTAAGGGAGGGACAATAGTTTCTCTTGGGCTCGCAGGGTCTCAAGTGCCTTCAGCTCAAAATAATCCACATGCCAAAGTGGTACATTCTTGGGTGCAGGGCAGGGGGGCGGTGGCAGGACACACACGACCAGTCCCGAACCCCTTCAATATTTACAATGTACCTCTTCTACTGGATTCTGAGCCCTTCGATTACATTTATATATATAAGGCATGTCAACGAATCATTCTTTCTTGGCCTTTGCCATGGCTTCCAAGAGGTGCAACACCCTTCCCCGTCTCACTGACTTAGGATGTGGCTGTGTGATTCCTTTGGTGTGGGGACAAACACAACATGTGGCACATCCTCGCAGAAGCTTTAAATAATCTGAATAATTTGCTCTCCTCTTCTTTGCTCTGCCCTCATGTTCTGCTCTCCATCCTGGGACTGCCTCACTCCAGAGAGCCACCACTGCTTCCCTGGCCAGAGTCCCAGAATGAAAGCTGTATGAACCTGAACCCATGGCTAGTACCACGGACAGAGCCTCGCCAAGCACAACCAACCAACAGCGCTCCTACAAATGAGTAAACCATTGAATTTTAGGGGCAGAAACTAGCCAACAGAGGGCCTTTTAAAGAAAGCAGCATGATTTCTGAATAATATTTAAAAGATGTCAAAAGATCTCATTTTGAAGAAGCTACACCTTGCTCACACTGACTTGTTACCTTGGCCAAGTAACTTACCCTATGTGACCTCCAATTCCTTCAGGTATAAAATGAGTGTTTTGACTAGATGATCTAAAAGTCCGTTTCAGTTCAAATTCTCTAATTGTACTCTTCTAGCAAGGAGCTTTACAGTAATAAATATAGTCATTGTAACATTTGAAAGTGGTGGAGAAAAATTACGATTTCTACTTTCTGAAAGAGAAAACTAAGACACAAACTTAAACAGTTGAATGAAAGGTGAAAATCCTGGGGGTTCGGCATTGTGACAAAGGCCCACCCAGGAAAACATGGTGGATTATACATATTTATATATGATGATAAACGTGCTAGATACTAGAGATTCTACCCTATTTGCTGGGCATCCTTCTCACCCGATAGCTCCATTATTGTACCTAATCCTTGTTTTTTACAACCTAAATTACCAAAACTAAAAAAACAAAATGCTGAAACTACACCACAAATTTCAAAGAGAAAAGAACAAAACCAGTATCTTCTTAGGTCCATCCTATACAGCAATTAACTGAGTTTCAGGGCCCCTTTGTTACGCCTTGACAGCAAGCCTCCACAAGGGGCCAAATGGTCTCAGGGCTCATTTTTGCTAAGGTCTGGATGCTAATGACAGTGGCAAATACATTGCTTGCTTTGTGCCAGGCAATGTCCTATACCTTTCCTGTACTATATTAACTCATCTAATCCAAAGAACACCACTAAGAGGTAAATACTAAATGTTTTTTAAAGATTTTATTTGGTTGTTTGTTTGTTTATCTCAGAGAACATGAGCCATGGTGTTGGGGGGGTGGGAAGCAGATTCCTCACTCCCCCATTGCCCACTGAGCAGGGAGCAGATGCGGGGCTGGATCCCAGAACTCTAAGATTAAGACCTGAGCCAAAAGCAAACGCTTAACTGACTGAGCCACACAGGTGCCCTGGTAGATATTATATTTAATCCTCTTTTTGCTGAAGGGGGAACTGAGACACAGGGAGGCTGAGTGATTTGCCAAAAGCCACCCTGTATAAGAGGAAGAATCCAAAGCCAAACAACCAGGCTACAGAGCTCAAAATCACAAATTTCTGTAATACCTTGAATTACAGAATACCTTGAATGGGAGACTCCAACTGAAGCTCTGATGACCTCATCTTCCCTAGAAATTCTTAGCATAAAATTCTCCTTCCGGATTTTTTTCAAACTGCCAATGTAAGAAAGAAATTCTCATTTCTACCCCAACCCATCATTATTCTGTACAGTAAAACAAAGTGTTTTCCTTCAACGATTTGCTTACTCTTGTAGAAACCAGAATAACACGGCAAATATATAGATATCTTCCCTATATGAGAGTGTCTTTGATATTTAGTTGGCACTTCTCTCCCACTGCCAACTAGAGTGTACACTTCATGAGACTGTTGGTCATTATAGCTCAGCTCTCTGAATACTAACTGCACATAGTGGGCATTAAATAAGGATTGACTGACAGACTGACTGACTGACTGAATGAATGAATGAATGAATGAATTACAAGTTCCTGAAGGCCTGGGTTATCATTTTGTTCAGGATTATACACATAAGAGATAAACAGAAAATGATGCTTACTAAAATTATATAAAAATATAAATATAATTTTTTGTTTTTCTCCCTTTATGCTTTTGCCTCCTTCATATTTTACTTCTAGAAAAACATTTTTAAAAGCATCTGAAGGTCATAAGGAGCTAACTCTGTGGAGAGAAGGGATTTAAAGAAAGTTCCTGTCCTACTAACACAAGTAGAAAAATAAATTTAGTACCTGCCACGCATAGGCTTTTAAGACAACAGAATACTTTCTCAGATTGTAGCTCGTGTGCCAAAGTTTCTAATAAATTAATGCAAAGCATGTTTCTAAAATGCATTAGAAATGACTTCATGATTGATGCGATGCTGATAAATAGTTATAAAGTAGCTAATATGCATATTTCATTTTAAATACATAGTTTAAAATTATAGAGCTACTAATTTATTAAATTGTATTGTATTTATTTCATTCACTTATTACACCACGAACACATTTTGTGTAACTATCACTACATAATAACTAGATATCTGAATCATTAAGAAAATTTAAACCTTGGTCAATTTTTTGATATGAATCAAGTAAAATTACTGGCAGTCAGATGTGTTTCCATTTATAGCACAGGTTGATGAGTATAGTTTAAAATTGTAAACTTGTTTTCAACTAAAGTCAGATATTCTTCTCCTTCCTATAAATTAAAGGGTCACAAAACCTAAAAAGAAAAAACAGAAATCTCCTATATTCTGTAATGGCATGTTATTTCCTGACATGCCACACGAGGGAGCAAATCCCCAAAGCAAAGGTCTGATTGAAAGCCCTCCAATGGCCCATAGCTGTTAAGAGTGTAAGCAGAAAGTAGAAGCCAGCATAGTGTTTTGGTTTTAAAACAAAGACAGACATAAAGCAATCAGCATTGTAGACAGTGTCTCTTTTTGTGTAGACACCATATGAAATATGCTGGTTAGGTTCTACAGGATTCTTTCTATGGGATTTTTTCAAATATTTTCTTGCCACTTTAGAGTAACTAAAAGAAATTGATTAAATGCTTAATTTAAGAATCAGAAAGCCTTGAAATGCAAACATTTAGTTATTCCCTGAAGTATAAACTGGATGAGAATGCTCAAGACCAGTGGAAAAGAGGAAGAATTAGAAGTCCTGTGAGTCACTGACTCATTTCCAGAACCAAAATTAATTTTCTATTAGATCCAAAACTCAACATCACGCCTTCTCAAATGTTCTTCTCTTTGCCTCCTGCTGTCTTTCACTGCTCAACTTTTCTTTTAATCTTTCTCCCTTTTCCCAGTTTGAGATCATTAAGTCTATATGTTATCTGGGCCGAAGATCCAAAGAGACCTGGGTTCAAATCTCAATTCTGGCACTGTATTGCTATTCAAAAATAAACTCATATCGAATTGATCATGATCACATTCATAATATATGCAGTTTACTATCTCGATAGTTATTTAAGCATACGGGTAATAATGGGTGAATGATTTACAGATCTCTACTTTGTCAAAGTGTTCAAAATAATTCCCATTTTCATCTAAGGAGCATTATCTGATTTTTTTCAAAGTAAGAAAGGTTTTTAATAATGTCCATTATCTGAACAAAACATCAATTTTGTGCACACTATTTTGCATTTACTTCTACTCACTCTTGGGTAGTGTTGACTATTGTCTCATTCCCTGTCATGTCCTCCCTTCTTTTTTTTTTTTTTTAAGATTTTATTTATTTATTTGACAGAGGGAGATCACAAATAGGCAGAGAGGCAGGCAGAGGATGGGGGAAGCATGCTCCCCACTGAGCCAAGAGTCAGGACCCCGAGATCATGACCTGAGCCCAAGGCAGAGGCTTTAACCCACTGAGCCACCCAGGTGCCCCATGTCCTCCCTTCTTAATCCAGGAAACTGTTCTCTTCTCTGGGTTCTAAATGCATTTTGCATATAAATGCTTTACATGCATAATAATCACACGCTTATAGTGTGAGCTAGTTGTTTATACAATTATGTCACACAACATACACAAAAGAAAGGTTCATGATGAATGGGTTAATGAATGAATCAATGAATAAATGATTAAAAATAATTCAAAATAAATATTCCTCCCAATATTTTTTAAAACTTCTTTTCTATATAAAGAAGAGAGAAGGGCATCTGAATGGCTCAGTAGGTTCAGTACCCAGCTCTTGATTTTGGCTCAAGTCATGATCTCAGGGTCCTGGGATCAAGACTGTCAGCAGGGAGTCTTGTCGTCTCCCTCTCCCTTTGCTCTTCCCCACCCCGGGCTCTCTTTCACTCTCCCTCTCAAATAAATAAATCTTAAAAAAAAAAAAAGAAGAAGAAGAAGAAGAAGAAGAAAGTGAGGCAAAAATAAAATTAGCAGCAAACTATTAAAATGATTCAACCTTTAGTAAACAAACATTTATCAAAAATTTTTTTCGGGGTGCCTGGGTGGCTCAGTCGTTAAGCGTCTGCCTTCGGCTCAGGTCATGATCCCAGGGTCCTGGGATCGAGTCCCACATCGGGCTCCCTGCTCGGCAGGAAGCCTGCTTCTCCCACTACCATTCCCTCTGCTTGTGTTCCCCCTCTCGCTGTGTTTCTCTCTGTCAAATAAATAAAATCTTTTTTAAAAAAAATTTTCTACATGCAAGACACCGTACTAAGTCCTGAGTACCTTACTCATTTCAGAAAGTAAAAAAAAAAAAAAAGAAAGAAAAAGAAAAAAGGTTAGGAAGAGAGGAAGTACAAGGGATGGTCATGTAATAGCTGGTGTTCACCTTGCAGGTAGCACAGTTTGACTATGGAGATTAGGAAAGATCAGGCTGGAAGATGGCTTTGAGCAGTACTATGAAGGGCTGAAATGTCAAAGTAGATAAAAATTTATGGGGTATGCAAAGGAAGTTATCAAAGGCTTTGACTCTTCTAGATAAAAGAGACTAATGAGATAAAATAACCAAATGCAATGCATGATCCTTTATTGCATCAAAACACAAATAAACAAAGGGCTAGCAAGGACATTAAGAGAGATTTGACTATATATAATAGATAATATTGTTCTATCTGTGTGAAATTTCTTGAGTTTAATAATGGTATTGTGGTAATATAAAAGTGTGTCCTTATTCCTAGGACAAACATAGTAATACTAAAGTTTTTAAAGGTGAAGTAACATGATATCTGCAACTTCTATATAAGGTCTCTATAAAGAGATATCTATCAATATATGAATGGTGGGGGGCGCCTGGGTGGCTCAGTCGTTAAGCGTCTGCCTTCGGCCCAGGTCAGATCCTAGGGGCCTGGGATCGAGCCTCGCATCGAGTTCTCTGCTCGGCAGGAAGCCTGCTTCTCCCGCTACCATTCCCTCTGCTTGTGTTCCCTCTCCCACTGTGTTTCTCTCTGTCAAATAAATAAAATCTTTAAAAAATATATATATATATGAATGGTGGAGAGAAAATAAATGTCACAGAGTATTAAAACTAGTGAATTGGAGTGAAGGTACACAGTTACCTCTTAACTTTGTCAATAAGATTAGGGGAAAAAAGACTTTACATTGTGGGGTTTTATTTATTTATTTTGTTTTTGGTCAGTGGTGAATTATTCTTTCTTTTTTTTTTAATGTTTATATTGAGTTCTGGTGTGGGAAAAGTAGGGTGTGGAAAAGAATTCTGAAACCAACACAAACTTCATTCCTTTGAAATTATTTTTTTCTTGGATGCTCACTGAATTCTTTATTTACCCCGATACTAAATTATTTTGAAAAGATGCACTAGGTATGGATCTTTTACATGCAACAATGTGAATCCTTTTAATTGATAAGCACAGATTTTTTTTTCCTCTTTAACTCAGGAAAGTTTATTTCTACTACTGTTGCTTGGATTTAATTATTCTTATAAATTTCCAAGAAAAGTCTCCTGTTTGCACATTATTTTCCATCACAAATTTTCATGTTTTTCTTCTGTCTCTGAAAGCATGTCAAGTCTCCCTTTATATCCCTAAAGTGACAGTTTTGCTGTCTGCTATCTCTATCTTTTGCCCTTTTGTCCTGCTTTTGATGCCTAATTTCTTGGAATTTGTATTTTCTTGAATTTTATAATTGCAAATCAAATGCTTTCAAGAATTTTCTTCTGTTCCTTTTAGTGACTATGTCTCCAAAGGATAACTTTTCTCTACAACTTCAGATTATCATTTATCATCTCTTATACTATTATTTTTTCCCAAACCACATTTTACAGAAAAAGAAATTGTTCTCTATAATCAAGTGGTTTGGAAACTCTGGGTTGAAAAGTTAAGTTTCGGGGCACCTGGGTGGCTCAGTTGTTGGGCATCTGCCTTTGGCTCAGGTCATGATCCCAGGGTCCTGGGATTGACCCCCACATTGGGCTCCCTGCTCGGCAGGAAGCCTGCTTCTCCCTCTCCCACTCCCCGTGCTTGTGTTCTCTCTCTCGCTGTGTTTTTATCAAATAAAAATCTTTAAAAAAAAAAAAAAAAGAAAGAAAGAAAGAAAGAAAGAAAGAAAGAAAGAAAGAAAGAAAGAAAGAAAGAAAGAAAGAAAGAAAGAAAGGAAGAAAGAAAAGTTTCTTTGCTGTAGGACTTCTAAGACTTTAATGTACTTTGTCGAGTCAGGGCAGAGACAATGTAGTATAAGGTGTTCTTCAAATGCATTTAACCCCTACACCTGTTCTATGGGCCACTTTTGGCTTATCAAAGACTTCATGTGCTGAAATATAAGTTGGTAAAGTTTGTTATTGAGTCTAAGGAATCTCATTATTTCTATTTTCCCCCCATTATACCAATGAAAAGAAACTTGGCATTTCAAAAGACAAAAAACAAAAACCACGTGTACATGTCCTCCTCTCCATCCAGTTGAGTGAGTGTATGTTTCCTTCTCAGGGCACTCGCATCAGGGCTGCAAATGCACCAAGCCTCAGAGCATATTGCCAATGTTCAGCAATTGTTCAGCTTTCATGGCTTTGCTAGAAGAAAGGTGGACCTTCTCCTACCCATTGGCATACCTGCTGACTGTAAGGAACAGAATGTAGTTCTTGATGGATGCTTCTCTCCCCCTCAAATTCACCTGCTGAAGCCTTAATCCCCAGTATGATGGCATTAGGAAGTGGGCTTGTGGGAGGTGCTTAGATATAGATGGGGCTGTGAAGGCGGAATCCTCATGAAGGGACAGGGCCTTCCAAAGTAGAGGAGAAGACCAGAGCTCACAGAATCAATCTCTCTCTCTCTCTCTCTCTCTCTCTCTTTTTCTCTCTCTCTGCCATGCAAGGATACAGCAAGAAGAGAAGGCAGCTCCAGCTACAAACCAGGAACCCTCCTCATCAGCCATTAAATCTGCTGGCACCTTGATCTTGGACTTCCCAGGCTCCAGAACTGTGAGAAAGAAATGCTTGCTGTTTTAAACCACCTAGTCTACGGTACTTTGTGAGAGCACACCAAACTAAGACAGTAATGCTGAGTTTGTTTAACCAGGAGAATGTGTGAAATACACCATCACAAGAGAGAAGAGTTCTCATTTCTTTCTTTCTGAAAGGTTAAATTCACCTAGTTTGCAACAAACTATCATTGCCTGTCAACTTCCATCTTGTAACATTTACTGTGTGGGAAGTGGCTGTCCCGCTTGGATGCAGAAAAGGAGGGGGCAAGCAACGGAGGTTAAGGGAAGACCCAAACCAGCAAGTCATTCCACTCAGGACAGCAGTGGCCGCCTGGTCTCCTGCTCACTGCCTGTCCTGCCTCTCTAAGACAGAAACACACACTGAGCACAGGTCAGAGCCTCCCCCTCCTTCTTCAGGACTAGCCCTGCCCCGCTGTGAAAGTCAGAATCTTCTCCAGCCACTTCTATGTCATTTCAGCTACATTCACAGTGAAGGCAGGAGAGTATCTACCCAGAGTCTAACAAATCATCAGTGGACAGACTCAGTTTACAGAGCTGCTCTGATTCTCTATCTCATGTGTGTGTGTGGGTTTCTTTTAAGATTCTATTTATTTATCTGAGAAAGAGACAAGAGAAGGAGTGTGCGAGCATGCGTGGCGGAGGGGCAAAGGGAGAGGGAGAAGGAGGTTCCCCGCTGAGCCACAAGCACAAAGCAGGGCTGGACCCCAGGACCCCGAGGTCATGACTTGAGCCAAAGGCAGATGTTTAACCAACTGAGCCACCCAGGTGCCCCTCTTCTGTATATTCTTGAATAGAAAACAAGAGGATGCTAACTCAGATAATTTTTAGCTAGCTACTATCTCCATCTAGAAGTACAAAATGGGACAAAATGTAAATAATCAGTTTAATTTGGCAACTAATAAAATTAAAAAAAAAACAGAATGGAATACACCATGAATTACAAAAAGGTAGCAATTTCATCAAACTCCACATGACTTAGCAACTTCCTACTTGTTTATTTACTATCTGGAATTCATTACTATAACGTTACATTCGAAAAGCATTAATAATATTCCTTATTTTTTTGTGTTTTCCTCCAAATAGCTCAAAATATTCACACAGAAAGGGCTTTTTTTTAAAATAAATAAAATAAGGTAAGCAAAATCAGAAACTAAAATTTAGATGAATTAGTACATGGTGTTCAGAGACAAGTGGAAGAAGAAGAAAAAAAATAGAATGCAAGCCCCCTAAAGAATATTGTGGCTTTTGAAATGCTAGTCATAGCTTTTCAATAAGACAGAAGATTTCTCCATAAGCCAGGGCCTTAGAGAAAAGGTTCTTTGCCTGTGCATCTGTGTGTGTATGTATATGTACAGACATAAACACAGATATATGTACTACCTAATAAAATGTTAATTTAACTTTATAGAGTATTTAAAACATTTGAAATATAATTTATCAGTAGTAATGTTAAGAAAAGGAAATGTTAAGAAATGCCATAACTCACAAAAAAAGCCACTTGCTATTATAGGCAATGATATTTGCAATTAAGCTGAATACAACTAAATTATGACTTTAATTAAAAGGCATTTTCTAAGATGGCACCAACATGTTTAAAATTTAATACATTTTATATGAGATACTGGAGTTATTAACATAAAAATTTCTTTCTGCAGCATGTGCACTTTTTGAAAAGCAAAACATCTTTAACCAATATCAAAATGCTCCCAGAATCCATAGAAGTTTCACTGCATAATAAAGTCAAGGAGCAATTTTTTCCAACCATTTAATATTGGCTCCTACTTGGGATATACAATTGTATTTACATTTATGGTTAATAGTAATAGGACTGTTGACACACTCTTGTGGCCACTATGTCCACATTAATTTTAAATGAAGAATGAATGGATGGCTCAGGGGATTGGTTTGAAACACACAACCTCTTGCCCTTGGGCCAGCAACAGATGAACAGAGTCAGCAGATCTCAAGATGTCTGGGCATAATAATAGCTCTTCAGTCGTCAGTGGAAGTGAGTTTGGATCTGAACCCTGTGCCAGGCAGAGAGACAGAGGCCGCACTACAAGTGTTGTCCTTTTCCAATTTTGTCTCGTCTACAAAAGTCTTATTACCTGGAAACAACTAACCTGTCAAGGTGAGAAATAGTCTGTCTAAAATAAGCCTGAAGCACAGCAAATAGGATTATTTGTGATCTTACATGGTCCAGACTTCAGAGGTGGAAGAAAGTGACAACGGCCCTGCTTATCTCTGCTCCTGGTGGGCTGTAGGGTAAAGAGGTAAGCGTTTGAGCATCTGCTGGCTTTGCAAATAATACAGCAACTGTGGAGATAGACAGGAAGAATGTAACAGAAGCAAAAAACCTGTGTGTCTTCTGCTCAAGGAGTTTATAATCTAGTTTGAGAAGCACATTTTACCTACAGTGGAAGAGGTGCTCATAATTACAAATGAGTCTTGGAATATGAAAGTTCGATGTGAAGGACAGATACAAGGTCAACACAAAAGGGTGAGCATCTTCCCTGACGAAGCTGCTGTTGTTCTCATTAGCCTTTGAGTTACCCTATGAATTAATTTAAAAGACATGCAGAAATATTTACAAAGTTGTATCACTTTGTACCCACGGTATCACTCAGGTTAACCGTCCATATTATTTAGAAAGTTTGCTTCAGATAACTCCTGCCACCTTCCAGCGTCAAAGCTACTCTCAATGAGCAAACATATAGTAGCCCCAGCTAAGGGTGTTTAACAAAAGTGGTATCCTTTCTATAAGACACTTCTGCCCTTTGTGCAATACTTTAATCAAGGGCAATCTATTACTTTGAAGGGCAAAAACATTGATTTGGTTCTAATTATATCAGCAGATTTACTTTAAAATTAAAATATGTCGCTATGGAGGCTTATCTTATATTCTTTTTTAAATTAGCATATGATGTATTATTTGTTTTAGGCGTACAGGTCTGTTATCTTACATTCTTAAGAAGGGACTTGACAGCAATCCCAAAGTATCATAAAAGTGCATATTCCATGGGATTGATGTGTTCACCGTTATGGAAACTTATCATAGTAAGTACTCTGCTCAAATTCAGTAGGAACAAGTCAAAAATGAGATAATGGCTACTTGTATGTCCACCATATGTCCAGCGTCTCAAACATCTCTAAGCGTTCTTGCCTCGATCTTTTCTCCTCTCTCACTGTAAGCCATCTCCTATACATCTTATCTTGATACTATCCCCCCTCACTCAGATCAGAGATCCAAGAGTCAGCCTAGATTCTGTGTCCGATGGTACCCCAATTCTGATCAGCCACTCACTCTGTCAGTTCTATCTTCTAAACATTTCTCACCTCTCTTTCCTCCTCTCTATGTGCCCTACTCTGCTCGGCTTCAGGCTGTCATCTGTGGAGATAAGCAGGATTCTCTCGTGAAGAACCCTGGGAGCTCATTCTTGATTGTGTAGCAAGGACCCACTGGGCCTATCTCAGGGGATTGGTATCCCCTGATACCAATCAATCAGGGGATTGGTCACCGTCACCCTCTGTCAGAAGGATGGGCTGCACCTGAACCCCACTTCCAAGAGATTCCATGGTATCCTTGGACAAAAAAGGAGCTGCAGTTCCCCTACCATACCCAAAGCCCAGAGGTGCTGAGATTTCCAAACAACCTGGCAAATAGTCGATATCCAAGCCCAGACTGCTTGGAACCAAGGCAAAGATTCCCACACTTGCCCCATAAGAAAAGCCCAGCAACAGATGGTCATGTGGCTTCTGGGCATGCCCTGGGCCAGAGTACAGCCTCAGTGGGATGACCTGAGCTTGGGTCCCAATGCCCCTCTGTGTGGGATGATGATGAACTCTGATGCCTTGCACGCACCTAGAATTTCAAACAGGGACAAGTGATGCCACTGTGTTTGCCCTGTCATTCCTCCTAAGACTAACATCTCTAAACCTTGTCCCTTCTCCACATGCTCTCAAAGGTCAGACCAGGTCACTTTCTGCCTAAAACTCACCCCACCCCCATAGAACAAGGTCCAAATTCCTCACATGGTATACAAAGCCCTGAATGGTGTAGCTCCAACTTTCCTTTCCAGGCTCATTTTCTACCATTCCTCCTCTCCTCTCCTCCATCCCCACTACACACACACACACACACACACACCCCACAGACATACAACCCTGTGCCCACTGCCTCTCACTAGATAGCTCTATTATAATCTTCCTGAAGACTGGGTGGGTCCCAGGACTGTGCCTTGCTGCCCTCCACACAAGCAAAGGCCTGGCCCATGGTAGGCACTTGAATGTTTGTTAAAGAAATAAGCAAATGTATAAATAAATGATGTTAACTCCTGAATGCATCTCCCTGAATACTGCTGATGGGCTTGTTTGCCTCGTGGCCTTGACGTTGTGATTTTTCAACTATCTTCAATCTGTTATCGCTTGCTCTTGAGAGGGTTTCACTGACGATGAATCTGGAATTCCTCTACTACTCTGGAGGTTTTGATATGCAGAGTTGCCCCAAGTAAAATTACAATGCGTAATGAAGAGTCTTTTCTGAAAAACCTACCTGCAGCTCAGTTTTAGCCCTCCAAGTGTATTTTCTTCAAACCGTATTTTAAACAATAATATAAATGTGTATAGAACTCCAAACATCAACTTAATATTAACGGTAATAACAACAATGATTGCATTTAAAGGACTTGACTGAAGTCAAAAAATAGCCAAGCAAGTTGACATGCAATCGAAATTTCATATTTTTCATCACAAAAACAATTCACTATCAGTGACAAATAACAGTGAGGCTACTAAAACTACCTGTCATGCATCTAATGAAGACAGATTCTCCGGCGACCACATATAATATGTAATATCCAAAAGTACTGCTGTAATTTACAGCTAATTAGTGTCTAGCCATTAAGAGAAATGTCATGGTCCTAACTCTCTTTCCAGATCTACTCAGACCTCAAAAGAGCTGACGGCCACGCAAGGATCACAACAAGCCAATTAGCTCCCACCCCAACCTCGGGCTGCCCCTACTCCAGCCCGCCCCAGCATCCATAAATCATGCTCCGTCATGAAGCTCTTCTGACAGCTGCAAGCCATTGCCGCCCAAGGAATAAAGACAATACTTCTAAGGAAAACGCATGTGGGAAAGACAGAGCTAGAAAAGGGGTATTATTTGCCTGCCTTTGGCCGCATAGCAGTCAGCAAAACGGAAGACCATCAATTCAGACTGATTAAGGGGACAACTGCACTAAGAAATAAATCCATGGTCTACCTGAAGATCCTCAGTGGTAATCAACAGTCAGCAGTTGGGCCGTTTGTTTGTTTATTTGTTTGTTTTAATGTGGACATATTAAAGACCTTTTTCTTTCCATTTTTCTCTTGGGTAGCCCTCCTTCTGGCTAATAAGAAAATTTTCCTTTCAGTAGAATATAATGGTCTGCATTTACTTTGTCCCCCAATGAATACACAGCAATCAGATAATTTGTTTGAAAGACTCTAAATTGTTTGACTTCATTCAAAAAGAATCTATAATGATATACTGGTTTCCAAGCAAGGCCTACAAAGCTTCCTAAATCCATAAGCAAGCACTAGAGTATTCTCAGCACATAAAAGCCAATATCCTTATAATTTTGTTCTAAGCCTGTAAAGCTGTTTTGTTCCATAATATTCTACTAAAGTGTTCAGAATAGTCACAGCAGCCTGGGCATTATTCAAAGATATGACTCAAGCCATTCTACTTTTAGTTTGTTTGCTTCATGGAAATCTTCTTCCATATGTTTAATGCTAATCTAAAACATTTAATCTAGCTTTTAGCTAAATAATGCTTACCTAATTTTGTACATAAATATTGGAAAAGCCAAATAAACAAACATGGATACACTTGAATTGGGAATTCTCTTCTATCTCTTATCATGAAGCATAGAGATTTCTGAAAGACTCGTTTTTCTTCCTCTGAGTATAATATTCTCATGGAAATCTTCCAATATTTATCTATAAGCATGTTCACTGCATCATACTCTATAACAGCAAAATAGCTAAAAATAATGAAAATACATAAAACATGAAATAGATTAAATGATGAAATACTCATACAATGGAAGGTTATGTGGTTTCTAAACATGATGATGTAGAAGAATATCAAAGGACATGCAAAATCGTTCATAGGACACTGAGAGATAGAATAAGAAAAATGCAGCCTAGGTCCACTGTGTGTGTGTGCACGTGTACATGTATATGTAAATATAGGTATGCATATATACACACTCATATCTATATTTATATATTTATTTCTTTACAAGATGATCTCTATTTACCTTCTGAATATGAGTGTGTGTTTGTTTAAATAATTACACTTACAGGTGAAGCACAGAAAAAAGCTTGCCAGGAAAAGTATTTCAATATTAAAAATATATCTTCAGAGGGTGATATTTTTTATTCTTTTGATTTTATTTAATAACAATGTTGATATTCCTTTCATGAGCAGAAAAAGTTATTAGATCTAATAAAAAATGCATGTCTGTCACCTGGGTTTGTATAGGTGTGCCCTGGTATGAAGTCACAGGCTGATGCGGCATCCATTCCAAGTGCCGAATGCCCACCCTCTATCAGTCATTATACTGTTTTATTATCACCGTGGGTATGAGCAAGATTAGAAAGGTCAGTGGTACATTTCAAAAATGTTAATCAGAACAGCATCCCCTAAGTAGGGGTGGAGTTGAAGCCAAACAATTTGAGAACATCATGTTAACTTGGGAAGGAAGAGGCAGGGGCTGAAGGATGGAGCCTCTGAAAAAAAGTGCTTCAACACCACTGCCCTTAATCTTTTCCAGCCCCCATCCATCTGCCCCGACATTTGCGACTGCCTGGTGTGAAGGCCGTCCTGCCTTCAGCTTAGTGAGCCACACAGACACAATAAAGTACATGGACATTGTGTTTAATAAACATTTACTTCAGGGCAGCAAGGATAAAGGAAGGCAAAATCCTTTCCCCCAAAAGGTTTATATCTACACAGAGTACACACTTTAAAGCAGATAATAGCACATGACGGGCCCGGGCAAAACAGAGGTCAGAGAAGAGCAAAGAGAGAAAAAGTCTCACATGACAGATGGTCTGGGTGGTCTTTAAGAAAAGACGTTCTGTGGCCTTGCAACATACACCGAAAAACAGATTCTTCAACGTTTATTTATTTATTTTAGAGGGAGAGAGAGAGCATAAGCAGGAAGAGGGGCAGAGAGAATCCCAAGCAGACTCCCAGCTGAGTGTGGAGCCTGACCCAGGAAGGGGGTGGGGGGCTCTATCTCATGAACTCCAAGATCAAGACCTGAGCTGAAACCAAGAGTCACACATTTAACCAACTGAGCCACCCAGGATCCCCGAGAAACATAGATTCTTGGAGGCAGAGACATGCATGTAAGCACCTGTAACTATTAAAGACCACTCTCGGGTCTTTCTTCCTTCCTAAGACAATGTAAAGTAAACATGTATTTGACTCTTAGTTACAAAACTACATTTGGCTAGATTTTACATGTCATGGAGTTAACTGAATGCAATTGCATCTAGCATTTCAATCCATTTTTTATTTACTGGGCAAAGACAAATGAAATGCAAAAAGTCAAACTGTATTGGGGAAAGATCAATTTTGACAACAGTGTAGTTTTCGCTTTGGCTTATCATTTCCCTAGAAGGGTAGGCCCCTAGATAATGCAAAAGTGGGAAAATGCAGCTGGATCTGTATGATTGTCATTTCATATCCGTAGTGCATGTGTTTGTTTACAGAGACTCCTATCCATACGTAGAAATTGCTTGCTAATTTCTGTATCACTCTTGGGTAGTTCAGATTTAATTTGACACTTATTATGAACATAAGAAATAAGGCAAATTTCAAATTAACTTGTCCATGCTCACACAGCAGGTTCATTACTACAGCCTCTCAAACCCACACTTAAATCACACAAAACAATGCCCATACCTGAAAGGGCGAAATCTCCTTTCTGGCTTTCACTTTCTCTGATTAGAAAGGCACCAGTCTGATTTTCTGAATATAATAGTTGTTTTTCTGCATCTGTTCTCTTGATTGCTCCAAAGAACCACCTAAAAAAGAGACAGATGTAAACTTTAATTAACCCATCAACAGTCATTTTTTAAGGGACAGGAAGTTTGGCAAGAAAGTATTCTAACATCAGAAACGTTTGCTATTCTTTGGTGAAACTATTACAGGTATAAATGGTACCTTTCGATACTTGAGATGATTTTTCTGGATGTCTGTAACCCTCACCAGGAGCCTTTTAAATAGGAATTTGGCTGATGCCTGCTGCTACATCCCTTCTCACATCTGCATTCTATTCTGCCCAAGAGGTAATGTGTCCTCCTTCTGTCAAGTTCAAAGCCTCCAGCCTGGGCCCACCACACCAGCCTGCTAGGTTCCATGCTCTATAACTACTCACCATCACCATCAAACTTTCACCGCCTCACCTAACACCTTGGTGTTAGGAGGCAAACGTTCCAATCAAAAGGGGTCACACACTTCACATTAAAGTGTGAACAATTAAAAGTGTAGTTCTCTGGGCATTAATTCCTCCCTCCCTCCACCCCACTCCCTCCATTACAGCCCAATGGCACCATGATGCGAGATGATTTTGCGTGTTTGGGGGAACTTATCAAATATAAAGGAAACTGTCCTCAGTGGAGAGATGATGTGAAAAAGATGTTTCCACTTGGGAAGTGTCCTCCTAGTGCCACCTCCACTTCTTATCTTTACCCTCCTATGCTGAACATTCCAGAAATATAAAAGTCAGATACTGAACACACCTGCTTGTGAATGTGCTTAACATTCCCTGACAAAGAATTATGGATTTTATTTTATTTTGTTTTAGATTTTATTTATTTATTTATTTATTTATTTATTTATTTATTTATTTGACAGAGAAAGAGAGGGAGAGAACACAAGCGGCGGGGGGGTGGGGGAGGCAGTAGGCAGAGGGAGAAGGAGAAGCAGACTCTCCGCTGAGCAGAGAGCCCAATGCAAGGCTTGATCCCAAGACCCTGAGATCATGACCTGAGCTGAAATCAAGAGTTGGATGCTTAACCGAATGAGCCACCCAGGCACCGCAAGAATTATGGATTTTAACATTGGAGCCAGCCTAAGATGTAGATCAAGTCTGCAGACACTAATGTGATAATAAGAGGAAGTTGAGAAAACCTGCTCTTCACTGATGACCCCCTCACTCTAGAGTCACAAAGTTGATCTTTATCATTTAAGATTTTAGGTAACACATTTATCTTTTCAGGTATCATCTTTAAAAAATGTAGACACTCAAAGAGAGGAAACGTAGGCTTAAGGGAAGACATACAGGCTGTGTGAAGAGCTACACGCTAAGGGAGGAAATACAGGCCATTGAAAATTGGCTCCAATTGGCTTGACAGGTCATGGATACTGGGGAGTATGAATGCACTGAGAGTGATACAGTCAGAAGGAAGAGAGGAAAGGAAGTGAAAAGAGAGACAATAAAACATAATCGTTACCTTCTAACAAAGCCAAGGTGTTTGTTTACTATTTTGCCAGTCATCAAGTTGGAAATTACACAATATTAACTATACCAGTTAGGATACGCCAGGTTATATTAAAGTAAGGAACAATGCTAAAAATCTCCATAGTTTAAGACAACAAAGATTTGTTTTTCCCTTCACTGCATGTCCACGGAAGGTCACGTGGGTCTCTGCTCTAGGTCTGTCTCTAGCTCTACCCGGGCATTTCAGTCTCCATGCTTCCACATTTGCTGAGGCAGGAGTAAAACATGTGACCAATCACAGGCTGGTTCCTTCAGCTTCTAGTTAAAACTGCTATACAAGAATGAAACCACTCCAAATAAGTCATATGTTTGTGCCTAAATGCAAAGAGAGTAGGAAACGCGATCGCACCATTTCCCAGAAGGCAGAGAGCTGGAATCATTCGGTAGACTGCACTAAAGACCAGCACACTGATTCCATATCAGGGGCCAAATTGATGTCCTCAGACTATTGTTTATCTGTCGGAAACTATGGAAGGCATGGAGACATTCCTAGGGGCTATGTAATGAATTCATAGAAAAATAGAAATGCCTGTTTTCTATGAGTACAGAAATAAGTCATTAGAACAAGGGAAAAAAACAAAAAAACAAAAAACAAACAAACAAACAAAAACCTCAAACAGACCCAAACACACAAATTTGAGATGAAAGTATGATTATTCAGTAACCAACATTTGTGCCATGAATAATCCATATGGCAAAAACTAATTGATACTACTTATAACATACAACATAGTTCTATATAGATTAATGACCTAATGCAAACTTTAAAACTTTCTGAGGATACCAGACTAGGGAGGGTTTCTTAGATAAGAGAAAAAGAAAAAGACATTAAAACCTTATGGGAAAAGATTGATAATATTTCTTATACCACAATTAAAAACCTCTGTAATGGCAAGATTATCATGAAATAAAGCTAAAATACAAGCCACAGACCTGGAGAAAATATTTGCAAAGTATATAATCGAGAATAGGCATAGTGTTCAGATTACATAGAGACCTGTAATCAATTAAAAAAAAAAAAAAGACAGGTGGCTCTGTTGGTTAGGCGCCCTACTCTTGATTTCAGGTCAGGTCATGCATGGTGTCAGGGGCCATGGGGTCAAGCCCTACGTTGGGCTCTGCACTCAAGGGGGGGATTCTGCTTGGAATTCTGTCCCTCTCCCTCTGTTCCTCCCCTGCACCGTTCTCATTCTCTCTCTCTCTCTCTCTCTCTGTCAAATAAATAAAATCTTTAAAAAATATCTAAAGATTTATTTATTTATTTTGAGAGAGAGAGAGAGAACACAGGCAAAGGGAGCAACAGAGGGAGAAGCAGGCTCTCTGCTGAGCAGGGGGCAGGTGCAGGGCTTGATCCCAGAACCCTGGGATCATGTCCTGAGCTGGAAGCAGACATTTAACCAACTGAGCCACCCAGGCACTCCTAAAAAGAATTTTTTTTAAAAAAAGAGACAACACAGTAGAAAAATTGGCATAGTATATAATTATGCAGTTCATAGAAAAAGAAAAATCCAATAACTATAAAAATAAGAAAAGAAGCATAGTCTCTATAAGTAGCAGTACTATTATCTATACTAATAAATATTAAAACAACAAAATTTCACACTTTTCAGGCTAGACAAAATTTAAAACTTTCACATTTGGGTATTGGGAAAAATGTGAAACAAGAACTTTCAGACACAATACTAGAGGCAGTACCATGGGTACAACTACTTCAGAGAGCAATCTGGCAATATCTAATAAGGCTGCATATTTGTAGACCATTCCATTTCACTTCTAGATTACATACCATATGTGCTCAAGGAAATAATCACCAGAATATTCACTGAAGAATTATAGCACTGAAAACTTGAAAGCAATCTAAATGTCCATTGTAGGGGAATAGATAAACTTATAGATATAAGATAGAATAATATACAGCAGTTAAAACAAACTGTTGAGAGATAAAAGGGAGTTGAAGAGTGATACATACTACTCTAATGTCATTTAAGTGAACACTTAAAAAAACACTATATATTTTTATGGACAGTTGCATGCGTAATGAAAGCTAATAGTTAAGAGCTAGTAGCATTTTTTTACTCCATTTCCAGAAATGGCAAAATTTCTTTGCACAAATATTTCAAGGCCATTAGCAACATGGATCAAATATACTGATCAACCTCATGGATTTCCTTGATTCTGAGTGCACTGATGATGCGTGAGCATTAAAATGTTTGCTCAAAATATAAATATTTAAACCTTTACAAGAATTATAATTTATCTAGCAGATTAAATTCTTAGAAGTATGATTATATCTAATATATCTCATCATTCTCAAGAAAAAATTCCGTGATATATTTTATATACATACATTACATTTGTATTTTGTATAATCAAATCTGTAAATCATGTATTTTCTCTGCCCAATATATGTATAAGCAAGCAGTTTCTGTAAATCAAAGACATAGTAATTTTACAACATTTGTA
Source organism: Procyon lotor (assembly GCA_028646535.1). Lineage (NCBI taxonomy): Eukaryota > Metazoa > Chordata > Mammalia > Carnivora > Procyonidae > Procyon > Procyon lotor. The sequence goes on along the minus strand of CM053608.1, from coordinate 39,333,607 downwards.
GAGAGGAACTCCGTGGTAATTTTTTTAAATCCTTTCTTGTCTCATCAATTTTAGAGTCTTGCATAATAGTTCTATACATGCACTTTACAAGGCAAATCACACCAGTATTGACTCCACAGTAACAATGAAATGGATATAAATATTTGACTGGATGTATCAGCTCACTTAATACCTGGAATTTTACTTGGCTGGGCTACCACCCGTAAGTGAATATAAATAAAAAATTGTTTTCTGGATGTAGTGGCATTATAATGCCATCTTTCATACTCAACGATGACGTAACCACTATACGTTAGCTCATGCGCTGCTGTAGAGACTAATCGGAGAACGATCATTCTTTCTACCCTCTGCACATGGGAAAGTTGTGCCTTAACCTGTGGTCTGAGTCTGTGGCAGAACTGTCATTCTTCTCGGTTCTGCCTGTTAGAGCCCCTGTTGGCCTCATTCCGGAGGGTCACGCATCACAGCCTGCCTGCCCATCACGGCCACTTTCAGTGCCCTCTGTCCGCGGTACTTCTTGCATGCTGAGAATGGGGAGTGCTGAGAAGTGATCAGGGTATCCCGGAATGGATCCAGGGAGAGTCTTACGGGGAAACATCCAAGAAGAGTCTTATAGATCAGTGACCCTCCAAGTGTGGTCAAGCATCCACATCACATGCAAACTTGTTAGAAAAGGAAATTAGCAGGTATCTCCCATACCTACTGAATCAGAGACTGTGGGATGGTGCCCAACAGTCTGGGCTTCACTAAGTCTCCAAGTGCATCTGATGCACAGTAAAATTTGAGAACTACTGAGTTACAAGAATAGTAAAAAAAAAAAAAAAAATTAAAAATTTTATGAGACCTCTGAGAATAGTAAGTTAGAGTTTGGGGTTTAAATGTGAAAATTATCCAATAAAATGACACTATCACATTTTATTGATCTTTAATGAAACTAATCTTTTTTGCTCCACCATACTTGCCATGAATGAGATCTTGATTAAGAATAACCAAAAAGAAGAGGAGACCCATAATAACCTAGGAGAAGGAAATGCTTCAAATAGATGAAAATGGAGCAAAAAGCATAATGGCTGTTTTGGATGAAAGGAGTATGTGATTGAAGTCTAAGGTTTATTTTGCAAATATTTATCCAGTGTCTACTGTGTGTAAATTCTGTAGCACAGACCCAGAAAGATCTGCCAGACATACTCCTGAACAAAAAAAAACTGCAGAGTAATCAAAATATTAGTTTTATTTATAGTTTTAAAACCAACAAACCAAATCTTATATGTGCTTACTTCTCTGGAGATTAGTGAGAGATAGCAAAAACATTGGGAAAAAAAAAACCCAAAAACCAAAACAAAAAACTTTCACTTTTTACTCTCCATTCTTCTCCATAATGTGGATTTTTATAGTAAGTGGTAGTTTTATATTACTTTGCAATCTACTTACACAGAAAAAAAAATCTAAGGAAGCCAATCAGAAATATGCTATAAAAATCTGCATGCTCTAAGAGAGCTGAAGTAGAAACTTCGGCAGTTAGAATCGATAGAGACAAGAAAAATCTCAAAGGAGTACGGGAAAGGTGCTGATGGATGAGGAGGGAAACAAACAGGAGAGCAAACATAACCCCAGGGTTTCAAGTCTGGATGGCTGAAGAACAATAGACCCAGCAATGCATTAAAGACAGAGCACCAGTGCTCGCTTCGGCAGCACATATACTAAAATTGGAAAGACAGAGCACCATAATGATTAAGAGCTACAGCATCTCACTGGGAAGGTTAACCTCTCTATGCCTGGACTTCATCTGTTAGTGAAAATAATAATAATAACTGCCCAGTAGGTTTGTTGTGAGAGTGTATATCAAGGGCCTGGCCACATTCATGCTCAATAAGTAGCACCTTTTTTCGGGAAATTATTTTAAGGGAAAAATTATCTATTTGGTTTTAGACGTGTTAGGTGTGAGGCCACGATGAAATGTGAATAAATATGTGAATGTGATCTCACTTCTCCAGATGGGTTTGTATTGGAAGTTTCCTCCCCAGTGGGTCAGTCCTGCCTGCTCATTCTTGTCTAGGACATGCCACCAGGTGGCAGTAGGCCATTTTACGAACAAAAAGGCTAAGGCTGTAGTGTGGTAACTGGACGCACTTTATTTGACAAAAAAGACAAAATTAGTCTTTAAAAAAACAACAGAGGGGTGCCTGGGTGGCTCAGTGGGTTAAGCCTCTGCCTTGGGCTCAGGTCATGATCTCAGGGTCCTGGATCAAGCCCCGTATCGGGCTCTCTGCTCAGGGGGAGCCTGCTTCCCCCACTCTCTCTTCCTGCCTCTCTGCCTACTTGTGATCTCTGTCAAATAAATAAAAATAAAATATTTAAAAAAAATAAATTTAAAATTTTTTAAAAATAATAAAATTTAAAAACCAACAGAACTTATGCATTTTTACTGAATAGCAACATTTAAATAATACAGATATCAATCAAAATTTAGGAAAATCAATAAGTAAATAGATGTGGTACCTGCAGGGGCACCTGGCTGACTCAGTTGGTAGAGCACAGAATTCTCAATCTCAGCATCCCAAGTTAAGCCCCACATCATGTGTGGAGCCTACTTAATTAAAAAATTTTCTTTAAATAAAGATGTGGTACCTTCACAAATATGTCCTCATTTCCTCCTAATACTTTTATTCTGTCCACTCTGCTGCCTCAGTGACTGGCACAAAGTAGATGTCTAGTACATTTATAATTCTGATCTAACGTGTTAGTTTTCTCCTACATTTTTTTAAAATAAGCTTTATGCCCAGTGTGGGGCTTGAACTCACGACCCCCAGATCAGCAGTTGCTGCCCTATTGACTCAGCCAGCCAGGCGCCACTCATCCTACATTTTTAAAAAAGAGAAAACCTATTCTTAATAACTGCTGGCTAAAATTTATAAAGTTTAACATATCATTTCTTTTCCCCATGCCTCCCTAACAACGAAGACAGCTGATCTTAAACCACAGTAGACAGACCCTGAAAAAAAATAAGTTTCTAAAACCAGCCCCAGAAGAATGCTGGTATCCTCCCAGAAACTGCAGAAAGGAAAATGGGTAGATGAGCTTGGCATAGCCACCCATGAGGAAAGTAACCTGGGGTGACTGCCCAGGTGGGAACTCAGGGTTAGGTCTGTCTTTATTGTCGTCATCACAGACACATGTCACAGTGGTTAAAACACCCATCATCCGGGGGCGCCTGGGTGGCTCAGTCGTTAAGCGTCTGCCTTCGGCTCAGGTCATGATCCCAGGATCCTGGGATCGAGCCCCGCATCGGGCTCTTTGCTCAGCAGGGAACCTGCTTCTCCCGCTACCATTCCCTCTGCTTGTGTCCCCTCTCCAGCTGTGTTTCTCTCTGTCAAATAAATAAAATCTTTAAAAAAAAAAAAAAAAAAAAAAAAAACACCCATCATCCTCACCAGCATGACTTGGGGGTCATCAGAGACACTAACACCTGTAGTCAGCAGGGTACGCTCATCATCACATTTAGTCACTTATCTAAATCATTACCATGGTCCCTTGAGCTGCGGCAGTCCCGTGTGACTGCCCTACATCTGGCAGCATCTCGGCAACACTGCCAGGACAGCCCCAGCGGTGGAGTCCCTTCCTGTCCACATAAGCAAGCCCCTCGCCTCTACAAAGTCTCCTGAGGCTCCGAGGCCCCTTTAGCTCACAGAAAGTGAACCCTGACACTCTTTTCCCACTCACATAGCATGATAAGGACAAAGAAAAGGCAAATGATGCTCCTATGTATTTTGTTATGCATTCCCTCTTTTCATTTCCCTCGTCACAAACTTTGTCCACTTTATCATCACCACTTAGATTATGGCACTGTTTTAGTTTCCGTTCTCCTTAATATCAACAGCTTCTGCTTATTGATCACGTACAAGGACCCATGGACTGCTATTACAGTGTTACACGCATTACCTTACAAGCCCCCGCCTTGCTCACGCCATCGCCACTGGATGAGTTATTTTTGATCATATGACCGGGTACATCTCACCAATGCACACACATTAATAAGTTTTAAGGGTTCCTTTTGCTTATGGGACAAAATCCCTATTGACCTGAAATTTCAGGCACTCTGCACTTCTGGACACCAGACATTTCCTGAGCAGTGTCTTCCCTACCATCAACTCTTCGGCTCTGGCTAAACTCATTCTCTTATAGCTATTTGCACTGGCATCGCTTAAATCGGCCTCCCCAGAATTCCCAGTCTTCGGCGACCACCCTTCTGGTTTCTCATGTAGCATATAAAGGTTAAAGCTGCTTTTTTTTTTTTAAAACACCCCATATGTCTTTGGAATAGTTAAATAAATACTTGTTGATGAAATAATACATTGTATCTCAGTGTGGGCATTTATAGGTCTTTCGGTTTATCCCGAATGTTGAACTCGATAAAGCCTGTGTTTTCACGTAATCTTTTATTTCCACAGACTTTGGAGTGTTAAGCGCTTATGAGAGAAGCCTTATCTGCTCTGGGCCAGTTGCAACACAGATTCACATGTTAATTGGCCACAGACCACTGATTCCTATCTGACCACTCTCTTCTCCAAAAGAGAACATTTGCCTATGAGCGTAAAGATCAAAAATCAAGCTGATTTTCCTGTCCTCCCAAACACAAGTGTATCAGGGCTGCACACATGTAAAAAATGTGTGATAACCTGACAACGTCACCTTCGATATCTGAAGTATGACTTGCAGTCCCAAAGAAACCAGGAAGCTCCTCACTGGGTTCATTTGATAAGTCTTTTTTTTTTTTTTTTTTTGTAGTTGTTCACCTGTATAGTCATCATAAAAGGGGAATTTGAAAGGAACTTCTTTAGAAAGGAAGTAAGATGAACTAATTGGTATTTTCACCACTGGGGAAGGTGTGGTGCTATGTGTTTGTAAGGATATGATTATAACCTGAACCCACCTGTCAGTGTCTGGTAATCAAAAGCTTTCAATACCTCACAAAAAGTTGAAGAGCAGAACAAAGTTCATATAGGGATTCAATTTCAAGGAACTGCTTTGGTCTCACAACCATCTCTTATTTGTATCAAAGGAAATGGGAGTTAATATTGCTTTCTCTTTTAAGATAAAAAACAGCAGTGCCTGCTGGCTCCATAGGTGGATCATGTAACTCTTGATCTCAGGGTCATGAGTTCAAGCCCTACACTGGGTGTGGAGCCCACTTAAAACAAAGTGTGTGAATATATAATGCCATTTCCAATCATCGAGCCTGAAATGTAAGGGCAAATTTTAATCTGTCTGCTTTGTTTTTATACATTTTTGATATGTTTGTCCTAGAAACGAGAGAAATATGAATTAGAGTTGAAAGCATTAATCATTAAGGAGTTTCCATCTTTGTCATAGCCAAAGAAAAGAAATGCAATTGATTTTATAACGTCTAGGAAAATGACTAGGAAAATCACAAAACACCACAAACGTTCACTCCAATTCTTTATTTGAATTAACTTGTGGGTACTAGCATGACTTTTTAATAGTTATAGGGAGCACTAATTTCAGAGGTGACAGCCCCACTTAGTTTCCTATCAAAACATAGACACACACACACACACACACACACACCCCCCACAATAGCTATCTCTTCTCATGAATCATTTATTTGCTCACTTCTAAGAAGGAAAAATGGAAGGAACTTTTTAGTTCCCTTAATTTTAAAGCATCTTAATTCCCAGTATCATGAATAACATTATCTCATCCCACTTTATTTAAAGCACTGAGTATTCTTCTCGAAAGATCTTTAAATACAGGGAAAGATCTTTTAAAAGATTTTTTTTAAAAAAACAATAAAAATTCTTCTTGAAAGATCTACTGACTGGCTGGCTCAGTCAATAGAGCATGTGACCCTTGATCTTAGGGTATTGAGTTCAAGCCCCACACTGGGCTTAGAGTTTACTTAAAAAAATAAAGATCTACAAAATACTTGTTCTTGGGAACGTTCACAAAATCAACAAGACCAAATATTGAGTCTAGTGAGCCAGCAGTCCGTGTGTACCCTCTTCAAGATGGGTTAATAATGTTACACTCTAGGTCATCGTTTATTTTCATTAAATCTTTTATCCCAAATCAGATAGTATACAACTTGAAGGTATCTTAAGTGTCTCATTACACTACATGGTCATATTGATTTAGTTTTCTGTGTGCTTCATTTGCTAAAATACACCAGTAACATTCATGTCATACTCACCACATGGAAAACATGAAGAAGCATAAGAGCAAAAGAGGGGTATATTTCTTTTCCTTTGAGAATTTTAGATTATCAAGGGAGGTAGTTATCAAAAATAAAGTGACAAAAACAAGAGGAGTATTTAATTTCTAAGGGAACTGCAATTCAAGAAATAAATAACCCAGCAGTGTGTCACCAATGGAATGGATGTTAAAGAATTAAGACACTTGGAATAAGGATTTGGAAGAGATAAGAAATCCATAGAAATGAAGGACAACAGCATGTTACAGGTTAAGAATCACACATGTGTGTAAGCAGACTGGTTTGGTGGGCAATGGTCGGGGAAGAGGGTCAATTAAATGAAGAAGAAACAAAACCAGTTCTTTGATGTTTATAGGTACTCTCCCGTGGGAACTACTAACTCCAAGGTAGAAGTAGATCTTTGGCAAATATTCAAAGAGTACATTGGGAGGATGATAGGATATTCCTTTAAGATTTAACACAGTAAAGAATTTTGAGTTCTGGGCACACCTGCAAAAATGACAGGAAAATCTGACTTGTTTTTCTTAAAAATCATTTAATGAACAAACTTAAGAGGTGAAAGTGTGGAAGGCAAGAGCAAGGGAGAGTTATTCTATGGTAGGGACACAGGAGAGGTGATCAGAATTTTAGAACTAGAAAGAAATTTTTATGAGGGTCCATGGGTACACCTCTGAAACTTATTGTAAATGCGTTTTAATGAGTATACGCATCCTCTGGGAAGGGAGTCCAGTGTTGCGTTAAATTCTCAATGATGCCTGTGACAGAAACTACACATCTCTTTCAGTAAGGCTAAGTGCCTTTTTTTTCCAGGTTCACACGAGAGCTGGTAACAAAGCTATAACCACAGCCTACCACCATAAAATTCCTTCACTCATCCATTTTTCATTCAACAATTATTTATTGAGCGCTTACTATGTGTCAGACTCAGTTCCAGTTCATAGAAATAGAGCAGTGAATGGAACAAACAGGAAGTCCTGCCTTTATGGAACTCCCATACCTATGGGGAAAGATAGACAATAAATAAAATAGATGAATATACAGTGTGTTTAAAGGTGCTAAGTGCAAAAGAGAAAAAAAAAATGAAGCAACGTAAGAAGGAGAGTAGGCAGCAGTTTGTGGCAGATGGAATTCCAGAAGTTTTGCCTGTGTGTTCCTGAAGTCAAAGTAATCAAAATAAATTCAGCTGTGGAGAAAAATTGGATAGAATCTTTGGAAGGAGTAGACGAGTAGGACCTTAATTCACTCTAGGATTGAGACAATATCCATATATTTCTCAACTGCTGCTTGGCCAATATCTATTAGCATTTTTTTTAAAGACTTTATTTATTTGACAGAGAGAAACACAGAAAGAGAGGGAACACAAGCAGAGGGAATGGTAGCGGGAGAAGCAGGCTTCCTGCAGAGGAGTGAGCCCAATGCGGGGCTCGATCCCAGGACTCTGGGATCATGACCTGAGCCAAAGGCAGACGCTTAACGACTGAGCCACCCAGGCGCTCCACTATTAGCATTTTTTTTAAGGTAAGAAGTAAACGACACCTATCAATTTCATTGTTATCACTGATATTTATGGAAATATAAAAACACCAGAAGCTATAAGTGTCCTCCAAGGGTCTCCTTGGGCGCTATGGCTCTTTAGCCAAAGAAAAATGAGTAATCTGTTTAGTAGGAAGAGTACCCTGTTATAAAAAATAACTATACATAGAATAGAAATAATATTTCTGATTCTAAAGGAAGAGTGGAGGTAGGATTTCTTTCCAGATAGCTCTTAAATCCATATAAAAAGCAAAATGTTTAAGTGAAATCGTATTTCACATTTGGCAAACATACAATGAAAAACAAAATCTCTATTCTCTCAACCTACACATGGCACAGAGACACAGGCATATATGTAGATGTGGTTGAGGATGTGTGTGTGTGTGTGTGTGTGTGTGTGTGTGTGTGTGTAGGTGTGTACTCATGTTACCATCACAGATGTGAACTAGTTTCACTGACTTCTAGAGGTTTAAATGAAGCAGGTGTTCCAAGCCAGACAAGAGGTCAGACAGAGGGGCGCCTGGGTGGCTCAGTGGGTTGAAGCCTCTGCCTTCGGCTCAGATCATGATCTCAGGGTCCTAGGATCGTGCCCCGCATCAGGCTCTCTGCTCAGCGGGGAGCCTGCTTCCCCCCCCTCTTCTCTCTGCCTGCCTCTCTGCCTGCTTGTGATCTCTCTCTCTCTGTCAAATAAATAAATAAAATCTTTAAAAAAAAAAAAAAAAGAGGTCAGACAGAGCCCACAAAAGTCCGAATGGACACACACATTCTCTCTTTCTTTTCCTTTCTTTTTAATAATTTGATCCTGCACACCCATCTACCAACTAAACATCACTATCATTAATACTTCTCAATAATCACACCAGTATTAATAACTGAAGTATTTGTAACCTACATAAATGCCCCCACTAGACTCCGAAATAGGAGAAGCCGAACCTCTCCACAAAGCAGCTTGTTCTTGTCAAAAGGAAAGCCAGAAACAGCGCCAGAAAATACACCTTTTGTTTTCAGTGTCAACAAGCTATTTGTCAGGAAACAAAAGGAAGGTTCTGCCAGTGGATTTTTCTGAAACCTGAAAATTAGTTCTCTGCTTGTTTTTGCTGAGAATTACAGGAAAGGGCAGCTGCACAAGTATATTAGAGCCCCACTCGTCGGAACTGCTACGGGGAAAGGCTGTGTGAGAGAAGGAAAAATGCCCCTCAACACCCACCCCGCCACACTACTTAACCTCCTCTAGGGCCTCGGTTCTCCAACTCCAGTTTGCTAAGAAAGCCCAGGAAGAGTGTGTACCAGGCAAATGCTCCCGGCTCGGAGGTGGGGCTCCCGATGCTACTGGTTCCCAAGCGCCCCAGAGAATTAATTCTGAGGCTGGGAACCCAGGACTGAGTTTGGAAAAGCACAGCTGTTCTTTGAAGGGAAAGAATTTCTCTCGTGTCTGCCATCACCCACACCAAACACTGGTTCTCTCTGGTCCACTCTGCCCCACATCGGACCCCACTCTCTTATTTTCCTCCCAACCAAAAGCCATAAATTCAGCCCAAACTTCACGTAAAATCTGTGGAGAGCCAAGAACAGTCTAGAGTAACAAGTTCAAATATATTAATACATTAGAAATCTCTGTTACTCGAAATTTAATACCAAGTGCCTCTTTTCCCTCAGGTCAAGAGCCCCCTGTCAGGTTGCTAAGACCCCTCTCTCCCCCCCTCTCCTCTGAACCAGGATTTTATAACAAAATACCCCAGATTTTATATGCAAAGCAATTTAGTTCTTAATCTCACTCCAAAGGAGCATTCTGGGCCTCCTTCTGTATACTCCAACAGGCATTCAATTGTTCTGCTCCATAAAGAGCCATCCACTCCAGATTTATCCTGTATTCTCTTTAACATTTTGCCTGAAAAAATATGTAGAACCCAAAGGATGGATCACTTTCAATAGGCAGTAAGTGCCAATTTTGTTTCTAAAAATGTTCCCATAGAACAACAAAATACACTTTTAGGAAGTTAAATACTAATTCCCATTTGTTATTTAGAAGTAGGCTTGGTTGCACAAGGATCAAAATTTGAAAACAAAAAGCACAAAATAAGATTCAAATAAATATTTAAATAAGCAAAGCAATCCCAAAATTTAGATATGACAAATAATGAACTTTGAAGCTTAATACTTTAAGCTTTTTCTAAACTGTCAACAAAAAAAAATGTGATCAAACATTTCACAAGTAAGATCAATTGTCATTTATTATTTCTATGGAATATGGTATTACAAAATCCTTGTCATATCAAGAATCAATCAAAGGAAATGAATGAAAAATACAGGAGAGGGGCACCTAGGTGGCTCAGTGGGTTAAAGCCTCTGCCTTCAGCTCAGGTCATGATCTCAGGGTCCTGGGATCGAGCCCCGCATCAGGTTCTCTGCTCAGCTGGGAGCCTGCTTCCCCCCCCCCCCACTCTCTGCCTGCCTCTCTGTCTACTTGTGATCTCTGTCTCTGTCAAATAAATAAATAAATAAAATCTTTAAAAATAAATAAATAAAGGGGAAAATTATCTAGAGGGTAGTTCATTAATATTTCACTATGGTTACGTTTATAATGTGTCAGCTTCTTTAAATAGTTTGTAGTGATTTCAGTTCTAAATATTCTGCTTTTTAAAAAAAAGATTTTATTTATTTGTCAGAAAGAGAGAGAGAGAGAGAGCGCACAAGCAGGGGGAGTGGCAAGCAGAGGGAGAAGCAGACTCCTCTCCATATAAGGAGACCAATGCAAGACTTGATCCCAGGATCCTAGGATCATGACCTAAACATAAGGCAGACGTTTAACTGATTGAACCACCCAGGTGTTCCTAAACATTCCCTTTCTTACCAAATTCTGTTCACATGGTTTTGTACTCATTTTCTTAAAGAGAACCTTCCCCTTCAAACCATACTAGTTGTAGGCCCATGAAACCAAGATCCATCCATGTTTGAAAATACTTTCTTAGATAGGAAATCTCAACGATGAGACACAATTTTCCCATCTTGAGTTTCCATACATGCATTCATAATAGACATTCTTAAACTTTCCATTCATATTCCAAAGTGGAGAAAATAGTATAATGACTCACTTTTATTCAACAATTCAATCCAACTTCAATAATTATCAACATATTTCTTATCTTATTTCTTACTATATATTTAATTGATCTGTATTCACATGGTTTCCAAATCTTAGTTGGAAAATTGGAGTGAACAAAAGAACTACTAAGTGGTTTCATGTTCATTTTTTAAAATGATATTTTAGGCTCAATTAATTTATAAAATCAGATTCTCTCATTCTTTAGAAACTAAAAGGATGATTTTTAAAATGTTTCAAATGCTGAGAAACATCACATCTAAAAGGAAAAACTACAATAAACATTTATTGAAGTCTACAATAAGCTATAGGAATAATAATACAAAAAGACAATATGTTTGCTTACAAGTTTACATTACAACTGGAAAAACACACATATAGATCAGTATAAAAAGAAAACACAAAAGTCAAAAAATATAAGCTACCTAACTATACCATACATCATTTTGATTTGTCAGATAATTGAAGAAATATATTTTAAAAGAAATGTATTGTGAGGAAATGTTTCATCATTGACATGAATGTGATCAATATGTCAATGGCACAGACAAAATTTCACATATAATAGCTAATAAGCAGAGACTATGAAAAAAAAAGACCTATACAGTGTAATTGCCTGAAAAATATAACTATACTTTACCTCCACATTAAAGTGCTATTTTTAGGAGTTTGGTTTGACAAGGATTTTCCACCTCACAATTTCTCTATGTGCCTCAATCTTCATGCCCTTTATATGCAATTAATTGAGATTAAATTTACAACATTTAATTAAAAAAAAAATCCCCTGGTAGGGGTGCCTGGGTGGCTCAGTCATTAAGCATCTGCCTTAGGCTCAGGTCATGATCCCAGGGTGCTGGGATCTAGCCCTGCATCAGGCTCCCTGTTCAGTGGGAAGCCTGCTTCTCCCTCTCCCACCCACCCCCCATGCTTGTGTTCCCTTTCTCACTGTCTCTGTCAAATAAATAAATAAAATCTTTTAAAAGAAAAAAAAAATAGAAAAAATCCACAAGGACAAAAATTGATTTTTCAAAAGATTAATAAGAGGTGTAAGCCTCTAGCAACACTATTTAAGAAAAAAATCAAAAACATATTATCAATATCTCCAATTGAAGAGGGGACCATCACAGATTCACACAGATATTAGCATAACAATAAAGGAATATTGTTAACAACTATATGCCAATAATTTTGACAACTTGGATGAAATAGACATGTCCCTTGATAAATACATCTTACACAAACTATCACGAGGAGAAAGAAAAAATCTTAATAACCACGAAGAAGGCTTGTTGAAGAAATTTTATTCATAATTTAAAACCTTCCCACAAAGAAAACTCCATGTCTCTAGTGCTTCACAGGAGAATGCTACCAAAATTTAAGGAAGAAAAGATATCAATCTTATACCCAAGCTCTCTCAGAAAATTCAAGAAAAAAAATATATTCTAATTTACTTTATGAGACCAGAATTACCCTGATATCAAAAATCAAAGACATTTCAGGAAAATCACAGATAAATATCTTTCATAAACACAGATGTAAAAATCCTTAAAATATACTAATAAATCAAATCCTAGAATCAATAAAATAAAAAAATATATCACAACCAAATGGGGTTTATCCCAGGAAGAAGTTGATTTATATTTAAAAATCAATGTAATTGACCATGTTAATAGACTAAAAATAAAAAATACAGGATCAAATCAATAGACACAGAATACTTTTGAAAAATGCAACATCTATTCGTGATTAAAATCAAAAACACTGAGTAAATTTACAATAGAAGAAAATTTCCTCAATCTTAAAAAGGGCAACAATGAAAAACTCTACCCAATGTCACACTTAGAGGCAAGATAAAAATAAAACAAAGTTAGGGGCAGTTATATATCTTAAAGGAAACAAAGTTTGCACTTAGATCCCAGACCACTATCTACTAAATTATCTACAAAAACAGAAAGCCAGTGATTCTCAGAAGAATGTGATAGAATCTAGAGTAGCTACAACAATGTCCTGCGTGCAACCAAAAATTAGCAGTATTGCAAAGAAAAAGAGAAGTGTGATTCACACCCAGGGAAAAAACACAGTCAAAAGAAAGTAACTCCAAGTAGGCCCAGATGTTGGATTTTAAAAATGGGCAAAAGACTTGAGCAAACACTTCACAAAGGGAAACACAGGACTGGCCAGTATGAACTGGTGCTGAATATCATTAGTCATTAAGGAAACACAAATTAAAATAAGATGAAATCAGAGAGGGAGACAAATCATAAGAGACTCTTAACTCTAGGAAACAAACTGAGAGTTGCTGGAGGGGAGAAGGTGAAGGATGGGGTAACCAGGTGATGGGCATTAAGGAGGGCATGGGATGTAATGAGTATCGGGTGTTACACGCAACTGATGAATCACTGAACTCTACTCCTGAAACTCATAATACACTACATGTTAATTACTTGGATTTAAATCAAATAAAATTTAAAAAATAAAATAAAATCACAGTGAGATATATCATACCTAGGAAAATGGCTAAAATAAAAAAGATTGAGACTATCCAGCACTGGCAAGCTATGAAGCTTCTCACATATGTTGTTGCAAGAGTATAAAATAGTACAAACCCTTTGGAGAACTATGGGGCAATATTTTATACAGTTAAACACACATTAATCCTATGGCACAGCAATTCCACTCTTGGGTATTTACTTAAGAAAAATGAAAACATATGTCCACAAATAGACTATCACAAAAATGTTGAGAGCAGTTTTACTCATAATGGGCAAAAACAGGAAACAACCCAAATATCTATCAAGGGGATGAAAAGACAAATTGTGGTATAATCATAAAATAAACTAGTACTCAGCACTAAAGGTCAAACTAATGATACCCTCAACAACATGGCTGAATCCCAAAACCATTACAATGAGCAAAAGCAGTAAGACACAGAAAAGTAAATGTTGTAAGGCTGCATTTATATGAAGTACCAGATTAGGCACAACTATCGTCCAGGGGCAGGGACAGGGGAAGTGTCTGGAAAGGCACTATGAGGGAAATTCTGAGGTGATGGAATGTTCTACATCTTAACTGCTGTGTACTTCATATGGGCATATCTATTTATCAAACTTCATCAAAATGTAAGCTTAAGATCTGCGCATTTTACTGTAAATAAACTGTACTTCATAAAATTACTTTTTAAAAAACTATCCTACGTGGCTTTTATAACTCCACTCTTTCCTTAGTTAGACTTGCAAATAACTAGGTTGGCATTTGCAAAAACAATTAAACTGGGAGGTTGAACCTCAAAAATCTTCCTCTCGTAAAGCCTGTGCCTGTGTTGCCATGGGCACCTGAAAATGTCCCCCATTCCCTCCAACTTATTAGACTGCCCCATCAGAATATAAATGTTCTTAGCTCTTGCTTCCTTAGGGTCCTATTCTCACTTAAGGGCTGGGTGTAGAAGTGTGAGTCACTTGAGGATATTCTGCTTCCCTGGTTAAGATATTTATCTCTTTAAAAAAGATCTTCTGGAGGGAGGACTTTAACTTGGAGAACAGCAAAAGTCTTAGGCTCCATGAATAGGAGAAACTGGGATTAGTGAGGCCCTGAAAATCTGTCAAATGATACCACACAGACTGCCACTGCTTCTTTTTTTTTTAAAAAAAAGGTATAGACTGACACAATTTTCAAAGGCTGGAGTAAAGAAAGTAAATATCTAATCTGCAATATGTTATGCATACCTATGGTTCTGATTGGCTAGTTTCTTAAGAAAGGAAATATGAAGACAGGAAAATAAGAAAAATGTATTTTTTTAACTTTTATTAGAGAAAAATGACTCTAAACATCTAAAACTCTATATGTAGAATCTAACTATAAAAAGTTATCTTAAATTTCAGGAGTTTTGTTTATTTTTTTTAAAGATTTTATTTATTCATTTGACAGAGAGAGAGAGAGAGAGATCACAAGTAG
>CM053608.1:39308079-39318694 GCA_028646535.1 Procyon lotor | reverse complement strand
AGCCAAATGCAGAGGCTTTAACTCGCTGAGCCACCCAGGTGTCCCAAATTTCATGGTTTTTAAAAAGATTTCATTTATGTATGTATGTATGTATGTATTTATTTATTTGAGAGAGAGAGAGCGCGCGCATGTATAAGCCACAAAGGGGGGGGTATGGGGGAGGTTGATGGGGGGGGGAGGGGAAGGAGCAGAGGGGAGGCAGAGAAAGACTCTTAAGGAGAATCCACATATAGGCATGAAGCCTGATGTGTGTCTTAGTCTCATGACCCTGAGATCATGACCCAAGCCAAAATCAAGAAATCAAGACTCAGATGCTTAACCGACTAAGCCACCCAAGTGCCCTTAAATTTCATTTCTAAAAAGAAACTTCTACCACTACTTGTGAAATCACCATGAACTTATGCATGGATCATAAACTTCCAAAGTAAGCAAGCCTTTTCTAGAAGTAATAAAGCTTGAAGGCACACCCTTAAAATTTTGACCCTTATTTTCATTTTGACCTTTAAAAATACCAGACTTATTAGGAGACCCAAATACTCAAGGTATGTGGTTATATATTTCTTGGTTATTATCTATTCCTTAACAATGTCCTTACTTATTACTGACCTTTTGTGTGTTATAATCCTTTGTTAATATTATGAGTCATCTACCATTGGTTTCATAATCCAGGACGGTAAACACTCTAGGAGAACAAGCTACAGTTCTTTATCCTTGACTCCAAAGTATGTCATTTATTCACTGTAAATAAATATGTTTCACATGTTGCATTATCTCTGGCCTCAGTTTCCTCCTGACATTGCTATTGGATGCCCCTCATTCTAGGAATCTGCTAATAACTCTGTAAGGAACATAGAGAACAGGAGTCCTATGTTTCTATGATCTCCTTCTTTCATGACAGTACCTACAGAAGAGGTACTTTGTGTTTCTTTATAATGCTGGAGCCATCAAAAATACTTTTTAAAGATCCGGCTATATACACGATGGCTAATTCATCCATGTATTCATTTACGTAGTTTTAAACCTTGGAATCAAGACTACTGATTTCAGCTGAGAAGAGTGCAGCAAGCAATTCTCTAAGTAAAATGCACTGTTGTAAAAATCAAGGAGCAAATCTTCAGGATCAGGAGCTAGGCAAAGAGATCTAAACTTTCACCAGAAGTATGATTCATCATAGGAAAACATGATAAATTGAACATCGGCAAAATTAAAAACTTGTGCTTTGTGAAAGATCTTATTAAGAGGATAAAAAGACAATCTCCAGGCTGAGAGAAACTATGTGAAGTATCTGGAAACCACATATGTGGGACTGGTGTCTAGAATAAATAAAGAAATCTCAAGACTGAGCAGGAGAAAAACAAATCCATTGCACTCTTGGACATTCATCCCAGAGAAACGAAAACTTACACTGGTACAAAAACCTGTATAAGAAAGTTCATAGAAGCTTTATTTGTAATGGCAAAAATATGGAAATCACTCAGATGCCCTTCAATGGGTAAATGGTCAAACAAATTGTGTACTCCATACCGTGGAATACTATTCCATGCAATAAATACACAGCAGTAGCAATAAAAAGCAACAGACTGATCCACACACAACTTGAATGAATTGCCAAGGAATTATACTGAGTGGGGGGAAAAGCCAATCTCAAAATGTCTGATTCCATTCATAGAACATTCTTGAAAATAATTAAAGAAATGGAGAGCAATAGTTGTCAGGGTTCAGCACCAGAACTGGAGGGAGTGTCAGGGTGCTAGGGTGGTGGGAAGCCGGGTGGTGGTTGACTACTAAAGAGTAAAAAGGAAAAAAAAAAAAAGGTAAAAAGGGAGAGCCTCGTGGTAATAGAACTACCTGTATCTTGACTATTAATATCCTGGTTTGATATTGCCATGTAGTTTTAAAAGATGTTATCATTAGGCAAAAGGGGGTAAAGGTAAAGATACAGAAATCTTTCTGTATTACTTCTATCAAAATGCACATGAATCTTCCATTATCTCATAATTAAAAGTTTAATTTTAAAAAAGGCACTAATGTCTACAAATCACTCACTCTTCTAAAATCAGAGCAAAATCAGTTATCCCGCTTGATTATGTTTCAGTGTGCTTTCTTGTTTGAGAAATAAAAGAGCCAGAAAGAAGAAATTAAGTCTATTTTATCTATGCTGCAAGCATTAATGGTTGTAGCAATTACAAATTACCATGGCACCAGATGCCAAAATGTCAATTGTGTCGTATTTAAAAGTAATCAAATTATTAGTTGTAACTGAGTTCCTGCTAACCTCAAGGAACAGAATTTGAATAGCAAGCAAAAATAACACATTGGCAGAGTAAAAAAAGAAAAAGAACAGAGAGGAGATAAATACCTACTTCTAGAAAGATGGTAGAGAAAAAGTCACAGGGCACCAATCCCTGTGCCCCAGTTTTCCGTTAAAAGCTTTAAATTCAATGAGATGATAAACAAGACATACTAATTATAAGGAAATGCTAAGTGGCTGAAGAAGAAATGAGCCTAGAGTAATTCTTGAGTTATAGTGCCCAGAAATTTGTTGTTGTTGTTGTTGTTGTTTTTAAATAGTCCCTACATACATGGCCAAAGCATAATAGGAACAATTAGAAGGGCCAAAATAGATCAAACAACAGGTATCGTAATAGTGTGATGATAGATAGATAGATAGATAGATAGATAGATAGATAGATGATAGATACAGTAAACAGACTGATATTAGACTTGTTTTTATTGATGAAAGAGTGTCAGGAGTGTGAATAAGGTGTCCTTCAAGAAGCTAAGTTCTTTGGGATTCAAGTCAGAGAGAGCTGGCTGCTCTACCCACAAAGGTAATCAGGAAAGAAAAGCTTTTGAGAAAATATTATTAGAGAGGTAACTATCACAAATGATTTTCCAGAAGGAAGGAAATGCTGCATAAAAGGGAATGATGATGCCATGACTTGGGACCTGAAGAAACTGGAGAAAAATGTGTCAAAATGGAGCAAGAAATGGAGTGTGAAATAGGAAAGAGATGGTAAGGAGTTCGTAAAAAATGGCAAAAAGTGTTGAACATTGGCCATGATGTTTGCATTAGGCAGAATCATGTGCTCCCACAGGGACAGAATCAGGCCTTGAAGAGTTAACCATGGACCATCCAGACTGTTAAGTGTGTTGATGGTTAACTACTTCACATAGTAACTGTGGCCAAAGACAGAACATATTTAAATCATCTAGCAGTGTTCAAACATGCTTACAGTTTAAGATGAAAGATTATCCTTCCATCATACTAGCAAAGTGAAAAACAAAGAGTCCCCAATAAAGACCCTCAATAGAAAAGAGACAAGGAGGTATAATTTTTAACATGTCATATACGATGATAGATAATGATACCTAAATAATGAGTATTATATAAGCAAATGAATATTATATAATGACTATAAGCAGCCTAAATGGCCCATCAAGTCATAGAATTTAAGACTGGTTTAAAAAATAAAAAAATAAATCTGTCTATTTAATATTTGAGGCACCAAAGATAGAAAGACACAAAAATGAAAACAGTAAAATGTTACATAAAAACTTATCAATTTAATTTGTTCTAATCTAGGAAAAAATATTAATTTAGAAAAGACAAAGGTCACTAAAATTGAGAAGTCATAATTAAACCTCAAAATACGTTAGTATATAAAAAGATAAATCAGAGTAACATAAAGAAATAACTATTTAAAATCAGAAGGGAAAATGGGAGGTTTTTAATCCAGTATTATAGGTCTACAATAGATTCAGTTATAAAAATTTTCAATGGCTTAAAGAAGCAAAAAATTAATATGATTAAAAAGATTAAGGCTAAAGATAGTAAGAGAGAACTTGAGTATGGAGCTAGAACTTTTACAGTTTTTTAAATGCTAATGTACAGGAGTGCTGGGACACGATTGTTACAAACACTGACCAAAGTGCTGTTGGGAGAGAAGATCAGGGCTCAAGGGAGAAGCCAGCCAGCCCAGAAAAGGAACATCGAAAATCATTATGATATTCATAGGAAGTGTTGAAGGCAGGAATGGTGCATCATTATGTCACAAGAAGATGGTCGGCTAAGGCACAGAGCCATTCCAGCCACAAGTTGCTCGAAGGAAAATGAATGACACAGGTATTCTGAATGAACAGAATCCACAGACAGCACCACCTGAGAAAGTCAGCAGTCACTTTCTTGTGACTGGGCTTACCAGAGAGGCTGGGCTTACCACACCAAAAGAAACAGCATTTTGTGGGACACCTGGGGGATCGTTCTCTCTTCCATCTATCCTTCCCCACATTGGCACTTAAGAGAAATTCTTTGAGGGGCGCCTGGGTGGCTCAGTGGGTTAAGCCTCTGCCTTCGGCTCAGGTCATGATCTCAGGATCCTGGGATCAAGCACCTCGTCCGGCTCTCTGCTCAGCGGGGAGCCTGCTTCCTCCTCTCTCTCTGCCTGCCTCTCTGCCTACTTGTGATCTCTCTATCAAATAAATAAATAAATATTTAAAAAAAAAGAGAGAGAGAAATTCTTTGAGAGGGGCTGGCTCATTACCATCTCATAATCTGTACTACGATGAGGCAGGGAGAACCAACTCTATACCACACACAACTGGATTATATCTTCTTAGGGAGGGTGTGTGGCTCACAGATAAAAAGAGATCATGGTAGGCCACTAAGAAATTCAATAAATGAAAGAGTAGGAATTTACACACTACTTTTGGAGATGGTCAGAAATTAAGACCTGGAATTAATGAGTTAAGCTAAAACAAACAACAAAAATTAGAAATAACCGGAAAATAAAGTTTCCCTAAGAAAAGTCAGGATAAAGAAGTCATTAAGAATATAATAGCAGA
This sequence comes from Procyon lotor, assembly GCA_028646535.1. Classification (NCBI taxonomy): domain Eukaryota; kingdom Metazoa; phylum Chordata; class Mammalia; order Carnivora; family Procyonidae; genus Procyon; species Procyon lotor. The sequence goes on along the minus strand of CM053608.1, from coordinate 39,313,849 downwards.
GATTATTTCTAGGAGAATCATGCCAAATAGAAGATTCCACAGAGAGTGAAAGGGATGACTAACATATCTGGATTTGCTTTCCAGCCCTTAGTCTTGCTACTTCTCAGCTTCCTTGTCTACAAAGTGAAGATAAGAGGGCCTCCCTCATACAGTTGTTCTGAAGAATTGCTGAATAATTAATGTAAATAAGTAAAATGAATGCCTGGATCTTCCCTAATGCAATAGAACATTGGGTGTTTTCCCAGATCCCTAAAAGCAATACTCAGAGGCAAATTCATGACTTGGGAGAATTACTCTTAAGGGAAAGAGAGAATTAAAAAAAAAAAAACCCACAAAACAAACAATTGAACTAGGTATTGTCATGACTACACATGTACTATCTAAATAGGTGCTCAATAAAGTTATAAAATAGTGAACTGAAAACCTTAACTATGATACTACCACTTTCATTAGTGCTCCAAAAAATGAAATACCTAGCTATAAATCTAACAAAATATGTACAAGATCTACATGAAGAAAACTACAAAACTCTGATGAATGAAATCAAAGAAGAACTAAAGAAATGGAGAAATATTCCACGTTCATGGAAAGACCTAACATTGTCAAGATGTCACTTCTTTCCAACTTAGCCCGTAGATGCAATGTAATCCCAAGCAGTCACAGAATGTTATTTTTTGCGCAGCAACAACTGTATTCTAAAGTTTATGTAAAGAGGCAAAAGACTCAGGGAGCTGACACAATTCTTAAGAAGAACAAAGTTGTGGGGCTGACACTATCCAACTTCAAGGCTTACTGTAAAGCTAAAGTGTAGTACTGGACAAAGAACAGACAAATAGATCAAAGGAACAGAACAGAGACCCAGAAATAAACCCTCACGAATACAGTCAAGTGATCTTTGGCAATGGAGCAAAAACAATACATTGGAGCAAAGGTAGTTTTTTCAAAATATGGTTCTGGAACAACTTGACATCCACATTCACAAAAGTGAATTTATACACAGACCTTGTACCCTTCACAAAAATTAACTCAAAATTGATCATACTTAAATGTAAAACATAAAACTGTAAAACAGCTAGAAGATAACATGGGGAGAAAAAAATCCTATATGAGTTTGGGTATGGTGATGACTTTTAAGATGTAATACCAAAAACATGATCCATGAAAAAAACAACAACTGATAAACTGAAGTTCATTAAAATTAAAAATTTCCCTGCGAAAGATAACGTGAAGAGAATGAGAAGATGAACCACACACTGGGAAAAAAAAATTACACAAGAGGGGCACCTGGGTGGCTCAGTGGTTTAAAGCCTCTGCCTTGGGCTCAAGTCATGATCTCAGGGTCCTGGGATAGAGCCCCGCATCGAGCTCTCTGCTCAGCGGGGAGCCTGCTTCCCGCCCTCTCTCTGCCTACCTCTCTGCCTACTTGTGATCTCTCTCTCTGTCAAATAAATAAATAAATAAATAAAATCTTTAAAAAAAAAAAACATACTCTTATCATACAATCCAGCAATCACACTATTTGGGGTTGAAAATTTATGTCTACACAAAAACCTGCACATGAATGTTTATTTGTTCATAATTTTTCATAATTTAATTGTTCATAATTGTCAAAACTTGTAATCAGGGGTGCCTGGGTGGCTCAGTGGGTTAAAGCCTCTGCCTTCGGCTCAGGTCATGATCTCAGGGTCCTGGGATCGAGCCCCACATCAGGCTCTCTGCTCAGCAGGGAGCCTGCTTCCCCCTCTCTCTCTACCTGCCTCTCTGCCTACTTGTGATCTCTCTCTCTGTCAAATAAATAAATAAAATCTTTATTTTACTTATTTTATTTTATTTATTTATTTATTTTAAAAATTTTATTTATTTATTTATTTATTTATTTTTATTTATAATAAATAAATAATAAATTTATAAATGAAATTTATTTATTTATTTATTTTTATTTATTTTATTTATTTTATTTATTTTATTAAAAAAAAAAAAACAAACTTGTAGCCAACCAAGATATCCTTCAGTAGTTGGATAAACAGTGGTGTATCCAGACAATGGAATATTATTCAGCGAGAGAAAGAAAGAAAGATGGAGAGGAAGGAGAGAAAGAAGAGGAAGGAAGGAAGGAAAAAAGGGAGAGAGGAGGGAGGGAGGGAGGGAGGGAAGGAAGGAAGGTGCTATTAAGCTATAAAAAGACATGGAAGAAACTTAAATGCATATTGCATAGTTAAACAAGCCAATCTGAAAAGGCTTGATACCATATGATTCTGAATCTATGACATTCCGGAAAAGGCAAAAATACAGAGACAATGAAAAGATCAGTGTTTAACTGACAGGGTGGAGAGGTGGGGAGAGGGATAAATAGGTGGAGAACAGAGATGTATTAGGCAATGAAAATACTATGCATATCATAATGATGAGTACGTGCCATTATGCCATTATGCCAGACACACACACATGCCACATTTATCCATACCCATAAAATGTGCAACACAAGAAGTAAACATTGGGAACTATGGACTTTGGGTGATCATGATGTGTAGATATAGGGTCATCAGTTGTAACAAATGTAGCACTGCAGTGGGTAATGTTGATAACAGAGAAGGCTATGCATGTCTGGGGACAGGGAATATATATGAATCCCTATACTACTCCTTAATTGTGCAGTGAATCTAAAACTGCTCTAAAAAATGAAGTCTTAATAATAATAAAAATGCCATCAAATAGTAAAAGCTTAGCACTGTAGTATTTCCTGATCCATTGGATCATAATTCTCTCTTCATTCATTCATTGCATATTGACTGAACATGGTCCTTAGAATACAGTAGTGAATAAAACAGACAAAAATCCTTATCTTTAAGCCATTTGTATTCTAGTGGAAGGGCAAACAATAAACAAAATAAATAAGTAAATTGTAGACCACAATCTTAGAAGGTGATAAGAAATTTTGAGAAGGGAAATGCAGGAAAGAAAAATAGGTCGTGCGAGATGTATGGTGTCACCACTTCAAATAGGACAGTCAGAAAAGGTCCCAGAACTCGTGATATTTGAGCGGAGAATTAAAGGAGGGAAAGAAGCAGGACCCATAACACCCAGTGGAAGAATATTTCAGGCAGAGGACAGAGAAAGTGCAAAGTCCTGAGGAAGGCACGTGCTCAATGTGTCCTGAAACACGGAGGACACTACTGCACCCGGGGTAGAGTCAGTAAAACAGTGGGGGAGGGTCCACATCAAAACTTCCAGCAGATCCATGAGGACAAGAACTGTATCTTTCATCTCTATCTCCAAGATTAGCACAAGGCTTAACACTGCATGACTCACTACATAAATGTTCTTGCCTAAATTACCAATAACTACATTGATAAGTGAATTACTGAATGTTATGAGTTGAATTATGTCTCCCTCAATTTCATATGCTAAAGTCCTAACTGCCTGAACCTCAGAATATGACATAACTTGCAAATAGGGTCATTGTAGATGTAGTTAGGTAAGGTGAGGTCATATGGAGCAGAATGGGCCCATAATCCAATATGACTATTGTTTTCATAAAAAGTGACAATTTGGAGACTCAGACACACACACATGCCACGTGAGTATGAAGGTAGAGATGGGGGTGAGGATTCTCCAAGTCAAACCGAGGATCACCAGCAAACCACCAGAAGCTAGGAGAGGAGCATAAATCATATTCTCCCTCGTAACTCTCAGAAGGAACCAACCGGCCAACATCTTGATCTCAGACTTCCAGTCTCGAGAACTATGAGACAATACACTTCTGTTGTCTAAGTCACCCACTTGGAGGTACTTTGTCCTAGTAGCCCTAGTTGGACATACTGAATCAACGTTTTCTTCTGACAGAGAGCATACATAATATTAAGGAAAACAAAAGAGATCCAATTTTTAAATGATCAAAAGACTAAAAATTCATGAGGAAAATAGAATTAGTAAAAGAACATACAGAAAATGTTCAGAAATCACTTTGTCTGTTGGGTTAAGCATAGACTATATTTAGAGCAACAGTTTGTGTAGAAAAAATTTTTTAAATTGTGATTTCCAGTCACTAGAAAAAACAATGATGATACTGTGTAATGACTGTGGTTCTATGAGAAGGTAAGCACTCCCTTCTGTGTCAGTGGAATCCTTTCGAATCCTTTTGAAAGAAATTTGGCAGTAAGCATTAGGTGCCTTAGAACTGTTCATTACCTTTGGCTCTGTAACTTAGATTCTGGGAATCTGTCCTAAAGAAATGATACAAAACATGGTAATATCTTTACATAGAAAGATATTCATGGCTACGCTATTCAAAACACTATAAAACTTAAAAATGCGGGGCACCTGGGTGACTCAGTCAGTTAAGCATTAGTCTTTGGCTCAGGTCATGATTTTGGGGTCCTGGGATCCAGCCACAGCATCAGGCTCCCTGCTGAGCAAAGAGCTTGCTTCTCCCTCTCTGTCTTTCCTTCCCACCCCTTACTTGTGCTCTTTCTCTCAAACAGATAAATAAAATCTTTAAAAAAATTAAAACTGGAAGAAGATCTAAATGCTAACTATTAAGAGAAGGGTTAAGCAAATTATGGTGCATTCACTGACAAGAATATTATGGAAATTTGAAAAATTAATATGAAGACTCTTTAGTACCTTAAAATGCAAAGAAGTAAAAAATAAGAATATATATATATGTATACACTGACTACTTTTATACAGAGGACATATGCATAAGAAAACTTAGAATGAAAATACTTTCATATTTTTATATTTGTTATATATGTATATCACTTGGCAAATGTTTTTAATAATATTCAAGATTAGCAGCATAAGACAACATATGATTAAGTGCCAAAAATACTTAGGAGAATTTCTGAGAAGAAGAAAATCGTGTTTAGCTATAGTGGTTAAGGGAACATGTAATGTAGCAAGTGGATTTATTTAGAGATATACAAATACATACGTATAGATAGGCAGAAAGGAAGGCAGAGAGAATTCCTAAAAGACTGATATGAAACAAAGGAAGAATTTCTAAAAGATGATACATATCAAAAATGTGGATAGTTACTATGTCTGGATGTTCAGATGAGAGGAAATTTTTCTTCACACTTTTCACTGTTGTCTGAAACATTTTATAGTAAGCCTTTATTAGTTTCCACAATCAGAAAAAAAGTAGACTTATATTCATTTTGGGAAAAAAACAAAAACAAAACTAACATAACCAAATCAAAGCCAGATGGCAGCTTTACTTCACCCAAAACCATACCTCCAATCAGCTTCTCCCCCTAAAGCTGTATCTGTCTCAATCCTGCTGACTCAGACCACGGAGCTTATCCCTAACACCACCATATCTTAAGGAAGAAGTAATTATCTACAGAACGAATAAAAGAGAAAACTCAAAATTCATCATGGCAGGCATAATAAAGTTGTTTAATAATGTAGCATTCAAACGAAATCATAAAGAGGCATGAGGTTTGTTGATGAATATACCTAATCTACTCAGCATTGTTATTATGTTCCATGTTTAAGCACGTTACATTGTTAATTAATATTGGTTAATAGTAGAAATCCTGTTAATTATAACTTAATGTCAAGTAGCATTAGAGCAAACATATTCATTTATATTTAATGTATGTTTTATTTCTTAGGGGAGGGGGAAACATATTTGAGCTGCAGAGGGTAATTTTCAACACAGAACTGACTCATAATTTTTTTTGCATTTAGAACTATTTTAGATGTGTATATATTGCATTGGATTCATTACAAAAATTCTTCATTAAAGATATACATAAGAGAAAAA
>CM053608.1:39288095-39307579 GCA_028646535.1 Procyon lotor | reverse complement strand
GATCACATGATCTACAGTTGCATCTATATAGTTTAGCAAAATTCTTGTTTTGTTAATCTTCAAAAAAATCCACATAAACTAATACTAAAGTTGCAGGCTTCAGGAAAACAGCCATAAGGAGGTCTAAAATACCATCTATCTGCATAACTACCTTCACCCAGAAACACTGGTCCAATCTTTCCAGTGCTAATAAATGTTAAGAACTCCCATTAAAAATGGGAGTCAGAAAATGCTGCAGACAAATTAGCAGCTCATTAGTAAGAAAACTAGTAAAAAGAACATATAATTAGAGTGTTTGGTAGTGTTTTAGGATGTGATAGTGAAAATCTATTAATATTCAGTAAAAGCATCAAACTTTCAGCATGCACAATTTGAAAAATATTTCACATACATAATAATTTGAAATTATGTCTGTTAAGCATAAAAACTGAAATTACAAGTCTGGTCCCACAACATTAATTTTGTAAATTGGGTTTTGGTTTTCTGTCCATTTAAAAGCTCAGGCCAATAATTCCTTTACTCTAAATATAACCACAACATAATTTAATTTGTATGTATGTGATTTTTAAATACCATTTCAATAAGATTCATAATCTGTTTCAGGTTTGATATTCATTCTATATTATAGATAAAAATTCAAATCAATCTGTGACCCCTCAGTATTTTGTCCTCAGGAGTGAATTAGAGTCACTAATTTCTGAGACCTGGAGATTATGCTATTATGACTATGAGTCTAGCCAAAAATTAAGACATGAACAATTCATTGAGAAAAGAATGCAAAATGCCCTGTGCCTTTAGAAACTCATCAGATATTTCTGGTAGGTAAAAAAGTAACTCAGAGAGGAACTTTAAAAAAAAAAAAAAAAGGTAGTTTTGTCAGCTGCTCTTTAAAAGATCTAAGATTTGTAGATAAGCAAACATTTGTTTAATTATTCATTTACCCAAACAATATTTAGAGGTGCTTATTATGCACAGCCACCACACTAAGCTCTGGGGCCCAAGCCAATGGCTCCTCTCTCCACCTCTGACACCCAGAGCTTATACTCTGATTATAGATAATCAATGATGACGAATGCTGTTAAACACTCTAAGCAGGAGCATCTCACATAGTCCAGAAAGTCAAGAAAGGCTTCAGGGAGAGAGGAACAAACAGGGTGATACTGAAGATGAGTTGAGTGTTGGTCAGGAAAAGAGGAGGGAGAGGTTGTAGGCAAGACAGCCCGCCCATATGAAGCCCAAGACTGCAGTGAGGGAGAGTGTGGAAAAAAGACTAAAAGACACTCAGCATATGAAATCCACTCCAGGAAAATAATACTGTGAGCTGAGGTTAGGGTGGATATGTGCAAAGTATGATTTATTTAGATATAAGTAAATGGGGAGCCATGCAACTCAGTAATAGGTAACATTTATGAAGCCCTCACTGTATGTCAAATTCTTTGTGGTGCACACTTTTCACAGAAATAATCTTATTTATGTCACATAATGACCCTACAAGATAGGCATCATTTTTATTCCTATTTTACATATGAGAAACAGAGGCAGAGGGGTCAAATACTTTGCTCAAGTTCATACATCTAAGCCATGACAGAGCCAGACTCAAATCTAGATCATGTGGTCACAGCCTGTGTTCTTAAGCACATTAGAAAGAGCAATAAGCATTATTTTTCCCTCAAAATTCTATGCCACTAACATTTTGACTTAGTTAAAATATCCAGCAGAAGAACCCAAAGGTTGCTCTGAGTTTTATTTGTGATATAGTGGTATCTCACTACAGTACTGAGAGTTGGAAGTCCAAAGGGAATTTTCTGAGTTGATAATCAGACAGTTAATTGAGGCAAAACCTTGTTTGTTTTTCTCTTGGGAGCCTCAAGACCTAGTAGACAAGACATAATAGTTGCTTAACAAAAGTTAGTCCTTCTTTATGGTATAGAAGTCTGTGTCTACTTTGGCAATGTCAGTTTGGTTAGATGTTTGACCTTTATTCATCAAAAATAACACCAGGATGTATCTAAAGAGGCAAACTAAACATTCAAATAAATTCATCTGAACAAAAACAAATTTGAAAAAACCAATAGAATATTTTTTCTTTCAAAAAATGAATCTGATTAAGTTGGAATTTAGCTCTAATCTTTAGGATTAAAGTCCAGGAGTTTATAAGTTAATTCACTCACATAAAAAATTTTGATAGTGTTCAATTTATTTTTTACGTAAAATTTTTTTCATCATTAGTAATTTGTTGAAAACCTGAAAAAAAATCAATATTGTTACTAGAGAAAGAGTTAGTTTTTTTGATTGTTGTTCATTTTCTTTCTTTTTTTTTTTAATATTTTATTTCTTTATTTGACAGAGAAAGACTAGCAAAGGGAGCAGGAGAGGGAGAAAGAGGCTCCCCACTGAGCAGGGAGCCAGATGTGGGGATCTGTCCCAGGACCCTGGGATCACAACCTGAGCTGAAGGCAGATGCTTAAGGACAGCCACCCAGGCATCCAGAGAAAGAGCTGTTTTGAATGGCGTATCGCAGTTGAAACTGTCAAAGTATTGGACGCCTGGGTGGCTCAGTTGTTAAATGTCTGCCTTCCACTCAGGTCATGATCTCAGGTTCCTGGGATCAAGCCCCTCATGGAGCCCCGAATCAGGCTCCCTGCTCAGCGGGAAGCCTGCTTCTCCCTCTCCCACTCCACCTGCTTGCCTTCCTTCTCTCCCTGTGTCTCTCTCTGTCAAATAAATAAATAAAATCTCTAAAAAAAGAAAAGAAACTTTCAAAGTATTATCAATTTAATCAATTTTCTTAGAAAAGATTAAGAATTACTTCTAATTCATTTTAATGACTCCATACCTTGTCACTTCACTGCTTCTCAAAGATATCCTGACATACATGTAATCAAATTTTATTATTCGGCAACTACTTTAAGCTGCTATTAATTACACTTAACACTTTAACTGTGATTTTTTTTTTCTTTTCTTTTCTTTTTTTTTTAGAGATGGGGAGGGCAGGGATGGAGCAGAAGGAGTGGGAGAAAGAGAATCTTAAACAAGCTCCACACTCAGCAAGAGCCCAACAGGGAGCTTTATCTCAGGACCCTGAAATTATGACCTGAGCCAAAATCAAGTCGGATGATTAACCAACAGAGCTACCCAGGAGCCCCTTAACTGTGATTTTAGTGCAGTTCAGTTGGTTTCTCTTTTCCTCACTTTTATGACTTTGCCATTATTCTTATAAAATTATTTTAATTTAGCAGTTAATTATCATTTTTCTTGAAAATGGTGATAATTTGCATAAAATTATTATATAACAAATTAAGAGAAACACAATTATGTTAACACAAGTATAATAGTTATATTAATATGAACAACCAACCATATATTATTATATCTGAGATGTAATGTTTTATAAATTAATTATTTTAGCACCATATTTGTTATTTACATCAAAGGATTAGGAGAGAATACATCATAATTCTATAAGTAATACAGTCACTTAATAATACATTTTCTTAATTTAAATTATTTTTTTTAAGATTTTATTTATTCGACAGAAAGAGAGAGATCAGGTAGGCAGAGAGGCAGGCAGAGAGAGAGAAGGAAGCAGGTTCCCCACTGAGCAGAGAGCCCAATGCAGGGCTCCATCCCAGGACCCTGAGATCATGAACTGAGCCAAAGGCAGAGGCTTTAACCCACGAAGCTACTCAGGCTCGCCTAATGTAAATTATTTGTCCTAAAATTCTTATGAGGGATTTATCTGAAACAAGTCTTCCTTGAAAACTATCACAAAGGGAAGGAAATAAATGATCTGGAGAAAGAACAATTACAAGATGACTTGCCTATAGATGATTTTCTAGTGATTTAAACTACTCAAAGTAGGAATGTCAGATTGGTTTGTGAATACACTGATGCCTTTGGTACAGCCACTATGGAAAATAGTATGAAAGTTCCTCAAAAAATTAAAAATAGAAATATCATATGATCAAAAAATTCTACTAATGGGTATTTACCCCCCAAAAATGAAAACATGAATTTGAAGAGACACATGCACTCCTATGTTTATTACAGCACAATTTAAATAAGCAAAACCATAACCTAAGTGTCCATCAGTAGATGAACAGATAAGGAAGATGTCAGGTATCTGGAATATTATGAAATCATAAAAAAGGTGAGATCGTGCCATTTGAGACAACATGGATAGACCTTGAGGGTATTATGCTAAGTGAAATAAGTCAGGCTAGGAAAAAACAAATACCATACAATTTCACTCATAAAATAAAACAAAACAAAAAACAAATGACTAAACAAAAAGCAGAATCAGACCTATAAATACAGAGAAAAAACTGATGGCTTCCAGAGGGGAGGAGGATGCGGGTTGGGCAAAATGTGTGCAGGGGAGTGGGAGAAACAAGCTCCTAGTTTTGGAACAAATACATTACAGGGATAAAGGACAAGGCATAAGAAATCTAGTCATAGCAATATATGAAATATCGTAATAGCAATATATGGGGACAGATGATAGCTACACTTATGGTCAACAGAGCATAATGTATAAACTTGTCGAATTACTATGTTGTACACCTGCAACTAATGTTACATTATATGTCAATTACACTCGATGCCTTCATTTATTTATGTATTAATAATAATTTTAATTTTTAAATTACACTGTTCACTAATAAGACTCAACAGGTGGTTTCATTTCCCAGTTGAGAAAGAAGTCTACTGACATCTAGTTTGAAAGAACCAGGAACACTACATACAACTTGTATTGGATAGTTACCAAATTCAGCAGTATTCAAATCACCAAAGTGAAGCTCTAATTGTATTTTTAAATGGTGGGGTAAAAGATTTCTCTTCCTGAGAATATACCACTTTAGCTTTCAATGCTACTTTCTTCAAGCCAGACAATGACAATGACCTTAAATTAGATAAAATTTTGATAGAACTCTAGTTTGACACATTAAAGAGGAGCACAATTAAGAAAATATGTCCTAAACAGATGGGGAGAAATTGCATTACCTTTATACTTCATAAAATTCTAAAACTCTCATTTCATAGCATGAACTACCAATAAAATTACAAGGTACAATTTTTTTCTTCAAAGCAGCTCATAAAGTGGTGACTAGGAGAGGAACTGGAAATAATCTGCCTTTATGTGGTAACTGAGAGGAAGAGAAAAAGCTTTCTACTGAATGCTTTCATAGTTTAATTTGGTATAAAGTATGTGAGTACCACCTAGAGCATACTTAGATAATTAGGCAAAGAACTTTTCAAACCCTTCGTAGATAAATGATTTGCTATGTGTAAATTGTACAATCACTGACCATTCTGCTTTCCATCACTATACTGCATTAGTTAAAAATTTTTATAGTAAAAACATGGGATTTAAAGCCATTGTTCTTGGTTCCAAGATTTATATGTAATTGCCATACCATTATTTTTCTGGGTGAACTTTATCTCTAAAAACACTATGAATAAAAATGTAAATGGATGAAATACTACTCAGTCCTCAAAAAATGAAATCTTGCCATTGCAATAACATGGATGGAACTAGAGGGTGTTATGCTAAGTGAAATAAGTCAATCAGAGAAAGACAATTATCATATGATCTCGTTGATTTGTGGAATTTAGGAAATGAAACAGAGGATCATAGGTGAAGAAAAGGAAAAAATAAAACAAGACGAAATCAGAGAGGGAGACAAACCATAAAATAAGAGACTCCTAATATCAGGAAACAAATTGAGGGTTGCTGGAGGGGCCAGGGGTAGAGGTATAGGATAACTGGGTGATGAAAGAGGACATGAAAGAGGGAATGTGATGTAACAAGCACTGGGTATTATATAAGACTGATGAATCACTGACCTCCACCTCTGAAACTAATAATACATTAGATGTTAATTGAATTTAAATAAAAATAAAAACATTAAAAAAAATGTAAACGGAGTTCTGAGTAATCAGACTCTAAGAGCAAGGGTTTTGAGAAATTCCATGTTGAAAATGTTGAAGATTATAGCATTCATCTATGAAAGGACCTAGGAGTTCAAATTTAAGTTAAGCTAAGTGTAATAATTTTTCCTAGAGGCGAAATAAGTCATTAAGAATGGCTGTATTGTATCAGTTAATGCAAGATATTCAGAAAAGGTATTTCAAGATGGAACAACAATCAAGTATTAAATTGGTTTATCATTTAACAATAGTACAGTTCTTTTTTTTTTAAAGATTTTATTTATTTATTAGATAAAGAGAGAGAGAGATCACAAGCAGGCAGAGAGGCAGGCCGGGGGGTGGGGGGTGCGGGCAAGCAAGCTCCCTGCTGAGCAGAGAGCCCGATGAGGGGCTCGATCCCAGGACCCTGAGATCATGACCTGAGCCGAAGGCAGAGGCTTTAACCCACTGAGCCACTCAGGCGCCCCTCACAGTTCCTTTTTTTAACATCTCTACTTCTTAGTATTAAAAAAACAAACAAAAATGCTAAAATCTTCAACTGATTTGCGCTGACCCTGACAACTCGGTAAGTATTTGCACTGTTTTTCTATTTCAGCAAGTCAAGAATAAACATGCAAACAGATAAATACTAGTATGTATGCATTAAACTAATCTACTTAGGAATTAGACGACCCAGTTTTCACTGGCTTCCCGTTGCCTCCCATCTCACACATGTAAATATAAACAATAATCTTTACTTAATACTATATACTGAACTCACTGTAAAATAAACTACATTGATTTCCACAGTACTTGAAAGGAAAAAATGAAGTATAACTTTGAAAGACTCAATGAAGAAAGATATTAAAAGACATCTTTGTGTAATTCCCTGGGTACTAAGGCACTGTGCGGGTCACTTGGACACCCTCACTCAGAAGACTGTTAACTGCTTAACTGTTAAGTTTCAATCACTACCACTTGAAATGGACTGGAATTCTAGAGGCTGCAGCTACCTGCACTGAAAGTGGTGAAGGAAGTTAGCCATTTGGTGGCAAGAACCCTCATTAATAACGTCTGTTCATAGATGAAGGCCATGGTGTATACTTAAAAGAAATGGCCCACGTTGACCAAGAGGTACAGTGGCAACATCTTCTGGCCATCAAGCTTTTATTCCAGTGGATGTGAAGATCCCAAGGGGAGCCCACTATAGATCACTAGTGACACACGGGAATACTGCTGAGAACCAATTCCAAGAGGAAAAATGTCAGGAGTTACTTGCAGAAAAGAAAAAGTATTCTTGGTTACAGATAGCCCATGAGAATTTAAAAAAAAAAAAAAAAGCCAGATATTTTAGTCATCTTATTTTGTGTTTGTTAGGCAAAATATAACCTAAATAAGCAAAGGACACTGTGCTTGAGCCTGTTACCTAGAATGTTATCACTTTTGAATTGCCTTATTTCAGTTTACTTGTTTTCTTCAGTATTTACTGTTTTGTCAAGTATGAATGTAGCTAAACCACTACATATGAAACATTAAGAGTTCATTTTCCTAGACCATCAGGGAACCCAGAGATCTATGTGACCCCAGGGACGCTAGAGATGAGCAAACAGAGGTCCTAAGTAATTATATATATTGAATACATTTAAAATTAGTAGATTATGGTTTTCAGAATACAGGTCTTTCATCTCTTTGGTTAAGTTTATACCTAGATATTTTATTGTTTTTGGTGCAATTATAAATGGGATTGCTTTTTAATTTCATTTTCTGCTGCTTCACTATTAGTGTATAGGAATTCAACAGATTTCTGTACATTGATTTTGTATCCTGAGAGTTACTGAATTCATTTATCAGATCTAGTAGTTTGGGGTTTTTTGTGTTTTGTCTTTGTTTTTGTTTTTGTTTTTATTTTGGTGGAGCCTTTAGGGCTTTCTATATATAGTATCATGTCATCTGCAAATATAAAACTATAAAACACTGATGAAAGAAATTCAAGATGACATAAAGAAATGGAAAGACATTCCATGCTCGTGGGTTAAAAGAACAAATATTGTTAAAATGTCTATACTACTCAAAGCAATCTACACATTCAATGCAATCTGTATCAAAATACCAACAGTATTTTTCACAGAGCTAGAAAAAGGAACCCTAAAATTTGTATGGAACCAAAAAAGACCTCAAATAGCCAAAGCAATCGTGAAAAAGAAAAATAAAATTAGAGGTATCACAATTCCAGATTTCAAATTCTATTACAAAGTGCTAGTAATTAAAATAGCACAGTACTGACATAAAAACACACACATAAATCAATGGAATAGAACGGAAAACCCAAAATAAACCCACATTTATATGGCCAATTAATCTTCAACAACAGAGGAATGAATATACACTAGTAAAAAGAGTCTCTTCAACAAATGGTGTTGGGAAAACTGGACAGCAACGTGCAAAAGAATGAAACTTGACCACTTCCTTTCACCATACACAAAAATTAACTCAAAATGGATTAAAGATCTAAATGTGAGACCTGAAACCATAAAAACCCTAGGAGAGAGTACAGGTATTAATCTCTCTGACATTGGTCCTAGCTACCTTTTTCTAGCTATGTCTCCTGAAGCAAGGGAAATAAAAACAAAACCTATTGGGACTACATCAAAACAACAAGTTTCTGCACAGTGAAGGAAATAATCAACAAAACTAAAAGACAACTGACAGAATGGGAGAAGATATTTGCAAATGACACATCAGATAAAGGGCTAGTATCCAAAATCTAGAAAGAACTTATCAAACTCGACACCCAAAGAACAAATAATCTAGTCAAGAAATGGGCAGAAGAGGGACACCTGGGTGGCGCAATGGGTTAAAGCCTCTGCCTTCGGCTCAGGTCATGATCTCAGGGTCCTGGGATGGAGCCCCGCATAGGGCTCTCTGCTCAGCGGGGAGGCTGCTTCCTCCTTTCTCTTTGCCTGCCTCTCTGCCTACTTGTGATCTTTCTCTCTGTCAAATAAATAAATAAAAATCTTTAAAAAAAAAAAAGGAATGGGCAGAAGATATGAACAGGCATTTCTACAAAGAAAACATACAGACAGCCAACCGACATATGAAAAAATGCTCGACATCACTTGTCAGGGAAATGCATATCAAAACTACAATGAGGTATCACTGCAGAACTGTCAGAATGGCTAAAACCAAAAACACAAGAAACAATAAGTGTTGGTGAGAATATGGAGAAAAAGGAACCCACCTGCACTGTTGGTGGGAATGCAAACTAGTGAAAAACCACTGTGGAAAACTGTATGGAGCTTCCTCAATTAAAAATAAAACTATCTTATAATCCAGTAATCATACGGCTGTGTATTTACAAAAAAAATATACAAAAACACTAATTCAAAGGAATACATGCATCCCTGTATTTGTTGCAGCATTATTTATAATAGTCAAACTATGGAAGCAGCCCAAGTGTCCATTGGTAGATGAATGGCTAAAGATGAGATAGATAAAAAGAGAGAGAGAGACAATAGGAAGATACAGATACTTACACAGATATCTATAGATAGAAAGATAGATGATAGATGGATAGATAGAGAGAGAGCGATTCTACACTCATAAAAAGAATGAAATCTTGTCATTTGCAACATGGGTAGAGCATAAAGTATAAAGAGTATAAAGTATAAATAGAGTATAAAACTAAGGGAAATCGGTAAGTCAGAGAAAGACAAATACCATATGATCTCACTCATATGTGCAATTTAAGAAACAAAATAAATGAGCAAAGGGAAAAAGAGAGAGAAAGCAAAATCAACAAATAGATTCTTAACTAGAGAGAACAAATTGGTGGTTACTAGAGGGGATGTGGATGGGTAGATGGGGTAAGTATGGGGTGGGGATTAAAGAGTACACTTATGATGAATGAAAAATAGAATGATAAAATATTAGTAGATTATGAGTTTAAGACTCTTGTATAAATATTCTAGTATTCATTCGTATAGTATACATATCTTACACTCAATATAAAACTTACATAATACCACACTACCATATCATACCATCATACCATAACATATCCGTATGTCATATAGTAGTGAAAACATAAATGCACGTAAGTAAGCATTCAATGGATAAGGTATTTCCTATAGATTAACACAGAAAACAAATGTTTATGCAGATGATTTTCTCATTTGAGAACAATTCCATTCATCAAAAGTCTAAGTTTCAATTAATTTCTAGGCATAAAATTTAGGCATAAATAAGACCCTTCTTAACATGTACAGGTTCCTGGTGTTGGGAAGAATCTCAAAAATTACCAAACCTCCTTCTGTATTTAAATTCGAGTTTAGAAAGCAGCAGTACAACCCCAATGGTAGTTCCTTGCCATTTCATTCCCTGGGCTAGAAAAGGATGCTGCAGCTCTCATAAAAAGGAACCATATGAGATACTGAGTGAATCCCCAGTGGTTTGTTCCTCTACTAAGGACTCATTCTATAAAATGAGTACTGAGAGACATTCCCAGTCTTGGGTTTCACTGGAACCAGACAGGAACAAAGTCAGGGCCAGTAACAGTCCCCACTTGCTTCTCAACCCACCAAACCTCAAGTGTCCACTGTCAAGACCGTGCTTTACCTACTTTATATTCAACCACCACTAGCATAACCTCCCTCCTCCCCCACTCACCATGCTCCTACTGTGCCCAGCATTTGCCTGGATGGATGCATGGATGCATGGACGGGTACATGGATGGATGGATGGATGAATGCATAGATGGGTGGATAGACAGATGAGTGGAAAAGTATAGAAAATTTTCCTCTGTGGGTCCATCATAATTCATAGGATTTTTTCAAATATCAGAGTAGTCTTTATCGCCTTCTCTGGGAAAATACCACCATTACTAAATATCTGTAGTTGACCAGTTTCTAATCATAATAAAAGCTCCAAACTATCACAATTTGGGTAGCATAAGTCCGTATCTGGTACTCAAAGAAAAAAGTCTAGTCATGATTTCAGCAGGAAAAAGTAGTGAAAAATTAGCATCTTCTAAATGTTACCCTGGGGGCACCTGGGTGGCTCAGTTAAGCATCTGCCTTTGGCTCAAGTCTTGATCCCAGCGTCCTGGGATCAAGCCCCCCATCAGGCTCCCTGCTTGGTGGGAAGCTTGCTTCTTCCTCTCCCACTCCCCCGTTTGTATTTTGTCTCTCATGTCTCTCTCTATCAAATAAATAAAATCTTTAAAAAAAAAAAAAGTTACTCTGTATGTTAGTTGGCCCTGTATGTGCCTAACAGAATGCAAAAGGATTAAAATTAAAGTTAGGGTTGGGAGTCGATGCTTCAAAAGTTTTAAAAGAGAGAGGGCTGGACATCAGATTTGAAAGGGCGATGTAAGGAAGATCTATGATATACCTGCAAATGAAATGCAGTTCTGTTACTGAAGTGAGGCATGACTTCTCTTACATCCAAAGAAATGGTAGGGCCTTAAATGCCTTAAATGTTTACATGATGAAGATGCACCCAAGGCCTGTGGGTATAAATATTGTAATAAAGTCATTTCCACAACAATTACCTGCCAGTTTCACTCTCACTGAGCAAGAGAGGTGTGTTTCAACTAGGAGATTCTTGCCAGTACTTCCTCATACTTTCTGGGCAGTTCTTTGGAAATTAGGGGGTTGCAGGTAAGAAGGAAAACTCATCCGCCCTCAGAGAGTTGAGAAACAAAGTGTGGGTTTGTACTACTCACAGCTCTGCCTCCAGGCTCCTGTCCTCAGCCACATAGTTAGAAGGAATATAGCCCTGCAGCGGCTGGCCAGAGCTATCTCCCCTTTTCTCCAAGTGCCTGGCGAACCACCAGCCCTCCAGGGAGGTGTCCAGGACTTGGAGCTTGTCGCCCGCGCGGAAGCTCAGGTCCTCTGCAGTCCGAGCCTGGTAGTCAAACAGAGCCACGAAGTAGTGGCCGTGGCTTCTCCTGGGCTCCTCACTCTGCAACTGGGGAGGATCCGGAGAGTGGCAAGCCACGGGGTTCTCAATCACCACCACCGGCTTGTCGGCCTCCTGGAACAAGCAGGGGAGACAGGACCGCAGGTACGCCCGGAACCTCAGACAGACATTGCCCATAGTGCTCGGATAGGGAGGAGGGGAGAGGGGCTTCTCCTTCTCCCCTCAGTCTCTGCAGATCCACTTTCTTTTCTTCCACCGGGCAGCTTGGAAGTCAGCACCAACTACCCCAGCTTCGGGGAGTGTGCAAAGTTTCACAGGGAGGGGCAGATCTGCCTGCAGTGACCCCCCGCTTGGGGACACTCACCTGCTTGCTTTCTGTGGCTGGAGCTGCTGCCCCAGTGCCAGACTGAGTGGGAGCTGAGAGGCTGCTCAGGGGAAGATGCCTTTTCTTCTTGTCTGCTTAGGAATCCCACAGCAAAAATAAAATTAAGAGAGCCTTCTTTAGACAAACGTCTAAGAACAGAAGAGTCAACTTGCCTTATATCCCGAGGTAAAGTTAGTAAGAGAAAGAGGTGAACTGCAGGTAAGATCACATCTTGCCTCTGCCAGGAGCTCTCTCTCTGCTTGAAGTCAGTCTCTGTGGTCTGGCCGGTCCTGACCCCCACTGCTCTTTCCTTTTTGCTAATGATTAACCAACCAGGGGAGCCTATTACCTTTAACATCCTGAGCTAGGAGCAGTAATTTCTCCTGACTTCCTGGTTTCCTTTTGTCTGTGACTTAAAAGAGATTCCTGTCCTCTCTACCTCTCCCTTCCCACACCCTAGAGAGAGCAGCGCCCTCGCCAGGGAACCAAACTCTTAAAGAAGCTGCCAAAGTCCATACTACCGGATAAACAGGCTAGCCCAGGGAGATTTTCGTCTTGCTATGTTTCCAGCAGAGATTTCCAATCCCCCTCATGAGGATGAGTAGGATTATTTGGCACCACTAGGGGAAAATCAAAGGATAATTAAAGTGTTAGATATTTGTTACTGGACAAATGGCAACTGGGAAAGAACTGTTGAGTTCCTACGTTTTTTCATCAATGAATAGTTTTTAATAGCTTCAAAATTTATTTACACTCTGGAAAAATACGAGAGCAGCTGACTAAAATGCTGAGAACCTGAAACATTGCTTTTTCCCACAGAGACATTTAATTTCCCATCTCTCATGTACTATTTCTGAAATGCACGCACAAGTGCGCGCGCGCGCACACACACACACACACACACACACACACACAGGCTAGGGGACCTGTAGAGAGAAGGAGTAGAAGGGCTGCACGTGAGCTGCTGTGGGTCTACAGGAATTCTGAGGAACTTCATTGGTGGGACCTCGGGAGCTAATGACGCTGTGATTAGACAGCCATCCTGCCGGGCAGTGGGGTTTGCTCTACTTCCTCTTGTCTACAACAGCTGACTCACAACTGTGTGCTCTGGAACCCGACAACAATCAGGCAGAGAATGTGGACAGATCAACACACCACCATCTTCACTAGTACAGACCAACTCTCAACTCATTTACCATGTGTCACTTGTTTTCCTTTAAGGCATTTATTAAAATTCTCCACTCCAAAACACAATCTCTGTATATGTTACTGGAGGCTTGAACTGGCTAACCAAGCCTCAGGACACTCTCAAAATTCCTGTTCTTTGACAAAGAGCAAGGCATTTTTAGTAATCAGAATAATCAAACTCAAGGAAAAGGAAAAAAACAAAACAAACAAACGAACCCAGAGAGCCATGGCCATGGCTTCAGCCCCCTCTGCTCTTACGTGGTACGAAAACCCGTCATTCATGGTGGACAGATGACCTGGCTGGAACAAGACCTCATGACAAATTCCCAGGTTTTTCCAAATATCTTCTGAGCTAGAGTGGAAGTACCAATTTAGAAGGAAAAGAAAAGCTAAAAGTTGATCCAATTTTGGTTATCTGTTTGTTTGTGACATGGGACCAAAAATATAATTCTATAATGACAATTATATAATATTGGTTAGCTGTAAGAATATTTTGTTTCAGACACAATATTAATTGTAAAAGTATGGGATCCTATTGATGCCCCCATATAGAGGCATAGGATCCAGTCTTCCCAGAGACATCTATAGGATCTAAAAATGAAATGAGATTTGAGAGCACCTAGAGAGAGGTATTCCAAACCAATTTGTAAGTGGAGGTTGAGACTTCAAAAATTCAAAGTTTTTAAATTCAGATACGGCTCCATTACGGTTATGACAAGGCATTCTGGTAAAAGACAAAGTGGCAGACATGCACAGCACAGTCACTGAACCAATCAATGAAACTGAAAAAGCGGGTGACCATCCGAACGTGTCAGGTGAACAACGGTCTGAGAAAGCTGAGCCAAGGGATGGGGAGAGAAAGGGCTTCTTTGTGTTAATAGTACCAGAACGCTTCAGTCACCCAAGCTCGAAGCCTTAAAGTCATCTTTTACTCTCCCCCTGGTTTCCCTGAGCTAATCAATCACTAAATTCTGCTCAGTCTTCCTTTAAATTTATTCCACAAACTGTTTTTTTATTCCCTCTGAACGACAGCTGGGTACACAAGATGAAAGAAAGGAAAGGGAAGGGAATAGAAGGGAAGGGAGAAAGAGAAGGAAAGAAAGAGAGGAAGGAAGAGAAGGAGGGAAAGAAGAAAGAGAGAGAGAGAGAAAGAGAAGAACGAATGAACAAACAAAAGAAAGAAAGAAAAGGGTATTTTTCCCTAGATTATTCCACAAGCTATCCTAGGCAGTCGCCCTTCCTCCAGCTTATCCCCTACTTCTGACTCACCTTGCCTTCCACTCCCAGAGCAATTTTTACAACAGTAATAATGATATGAGTGCTGGTAAAGAGTAGAAATCATTGATTGGAAGGCTTTCTATGTGCCAGACCCTGTGCTAAGAACATTACAAATGATATTCATTTAATTCTCAGAAAATAAAAACCTATAAGGAAGGTAGGGTTTGTTTGTTTTCAGTTTTAAAGAAGAAACCAGGAGATTCAGTAAATTGTCCAAGCTCACACAGCCACCAAGTGGCTGAACCATGAGTAACACCCTGGTCTCAATCTGTCTCCAAAGCCTCAGTTTTGATGACTCTAAAAAGAAACTAATGTCATTCTTTCTTTTTTTCATATAAGGATACTATTTATTTTTTTTCAGTGTTACAAGATTTATTGTTCATGCACCACACCCAGTGCTCCATGCAATATGTGTCCTCCTCAATACCCACCAAAAAAAAAAAAAAAGAAAGAAAGAAAGAAACTAATGTCATTCTTCTGTGTAAAATCCGTCAGGACCATCCAATGTGTTTGGAATAAAATCTAAATTCTTTTCTTTTTTAAGGATTTTATTTATTTATTTATTTATTTATTTATTTATTTATTTGACAGAGAGAGAGAGCACGAGTAGGCAGAAAGTTAGGCAGAGAGAGAGGGGGAAGCAGGCTCCCTGCAGAGCAGAGAGCCTGATTCGGGGCTTGATCCCAGGACCCTGAGATCATGACCTGAGCCAAAGGGAGAGGCTTTAACCCACCGAACCACCCAGGTGCCTGTAGCCAATCTCCCTCCCATCTCTGGATGGATTGGACTGCCACCATGTTAATCTTCTTAAATCACTCTACTGCATAATGACCTTCATCAGAAGGAAGATATGCGGATTTGGAAGATATGGCTTGGATTTTGAGGCTAGAGAGCTTGTACTTTACCTGATCTTTGTCAGTTGGGCCCTTTCCACACCCTCCTTCCATGCTGGCCTTTCTATAGCCGTCCTACTCAGCCAGATTGCTTTACTGTGTCCTCTAACATGCTTTGTCCATTTCCACCTCGGATCCCACCTCCTGTGTCATTCCTCTGCTTATTACTCCCTTCCCTCCCAACAGACTCCTGCCTGCATTGTGAGATCTGAATAAAAATCCCACACATTCTCTAGGCCTTCTTTGTCCATTTCTGCCAAAATAATTTTTTGCTCCCTTGAGTTTTTCAAGCTTATGCAACCCCCACACCCAGCACATACACAATGTGAAATGAATTTAACCACGCTCCTGTATCCTATTTGCTGAATACTGCAACAGAAAATCCCACAGCTATTCAGTTTTATACCAAGACAAATTAATGATCTCCAACTCCTGCTAAGCCCTTAGCACTGCTCAACATTCTTTTATATGCTAGTCTGGTCAGTTGCTGTTCCCTTCATTTTCTCATAACGCCGTTGCAAATTTGTCCACCATTCTTCTCAGCATCTCCGTGGATATCCTCTTTCTCCAGTGATGACCTTGCTGCCGACATTCACAGATATTCCCAGTCTAGTCAACATTAACCAAGTCAATTTCCTCTTCTTTCATCAAAAAAAAAATCTAAATCTGTAAATCCTTGTACGTTCTCTCCTTTGGGGAAGAAACTTCTACTTCTCTACCCGACATCCAGTTTCTTCTTGCTTATCAAAAGAACCTTACTTTTATAGAAACAAAATCTAGTGATACATTTCTCAGCACTCCTTATACCTAGAAGTGGCCATTTCTCAGCCACTCCTTATACCTAAAAAAGCAGAAATCTGTAGGTGGAGTTTCAGGACAGTGCCTTAAAAGAGCTGGACTTAGCTTGGAAGTCAATTCTTTTTTCCTTTCCTCCTTTCTCTTTTTGCTTCACTAGAATTCAGTTGAGATGGCTGGACCTCCAGCAGACATCTTGGACCATAAGGTGACCTTAAAAATGTAAAGAGCAAAAGATAAAAAGGAACTTGTGCCTCAGGAGTACCTACCTTCAGACTCGTTTGTAATATAAGAAACAAATTATCTGCTATCTATGTAAGGTGTAATTATTCTGACCTTTTATTATAGGTACCTGAGACTAATTCTAACTGCTATGCTTTCAGTGAAAGAAAAGGTGGCTAAATCTCATGTCTTGTGCTCTCGATGTTATTCCTTTGTAGGATCTGATTCCATCAATCAATTCCATCAATTCCATTTCCTCTTGCCTTTGTCGGTAGGCACCTTGGTAGGTACCTTCCTCAAAATCTATAATCAACCTGAAGTCTCTCAAGCATTAAACAGAAAAGAACAAAAGAAAAAAAAATAAAGGGAAAAAGGAGAAAAATAGAAAACAATCGTTAAATCCTTTATCCCACTGTAGGTACCACCCTGCCTCTCTTCTTTTTTCTTCAGCCACATTTCTCAGAGAAATATTTTCTCTTCCTTCCAATTTTCTCTTCCTTCCCCACCCGTAGACTGCAATCTGGCTTCACCTCATGCCACATCAATGAACTTGGTCCACCTGATGTCACCAATATCTTGCCATTTGTCAAATCAAGTCACTCCTTTTCCATCCTCATTACATTTGCCCACTCTTCACTGACAAAGATTGTTTTTAAGGCTCTTACAATGCTGTCTTCTTGATTTTCTCTTTTATTCGATGATTCTTCTCAGTAATTTACTGAATGGTCATCCTCCACCTACCCCTCAGAGTGAATGTTACCTGGGCACTTGGGCTAGAACCCTTCACTGGTACACACACTATGGGGTGGGGCCATCTTCTCCATCTATGGCTTCAATTACTGAAAACTTCCAAACTTTCATCTCGATCCCAATCTTATCTATTGAGATACCAAGCTAGATAGTCATGGTCTATATAGAATGTCCCAAAGGCACGTTAATTTCAAATTCAACAGATCCAAAATAACATTCATTATGATTTTCTTAAAACTTTCCATTTTTATGAATTCCCTGCCTCAGTCAAAATCATGTCAAATCAGTATGTAAAGAAGCACCCTAAACTCCTCTTTTTCCCCTTACCCCCCGCGTAGCTAATCAATGAACGAATGCTGGGAATTCAAACTGTTTAACATCTGCTTTCATTATTGACTTCCTCTCCACCCCACTGATACTGCTTTAACTCAAAAGACATCTTTGGCTCTTTCTGACTCTCTAATAATCTTCCTCTTTCCAATCCCATGCTCCCCCATCCATCCTCCATTCTGTAGGCAGTGATCTTACCGGAGTATAAACCTGCTAATACTGCACCCTTTTAAAAATGCTTTGATGAAAAGAATAAAGTAGAAGTAATCAGTCTACCTGATATTCAACATATTACATAGCTACAGTAATCAAGACTGTGTGGAATCATTAGCATAAACACATAGATCAGTGAAACAGAATAGAGAACCCAGAAAGAGACCCATGCAAATATGAACAAGTGATTTTTGTCAAAGACGGAAAAGTAATTCAATTGAGGAAAGATAATATTTTCAAAAAATGGTACTGAAGCAATTGGACATGCACAGACCAAAAAAAAAGGGAACTTTAATCTAAGTCTTATATCTTACACAAAAATTAACTCAAAGGATAATGAACTTGAATGTAAAATGTACAACTATAAAACTTTCAGAAAAAAAATAAAAGAAAGTCTCCAGGATCTAGGCCTAACCAAAAAGTTTGTAGACTTAACACCCAAAGTACTATCCATAAAAGGAAAATTCATAAATTAGACTTTACCCGTCTCTGGATAACAGTTTGGCAGTTTCTTATTGAATTAAACATGTAACTACTATATAAAGCAATTATTATACTATTAGACATTTATCCCTGAGAAATGAAAACTCTTGTTCATACAAAAACTCATACATAAATGTTTTTAGCAGCTTTATTCATAACATTTCCAAACTGGAAACAACCCAGCTGTCCTTCAGTAGGTGAATGGCTAAAACAAACAGAGCTCTGTACATTCTGTGGAACACTATTCAGCAATTAAATGGCCAAACTACTGATATACACAACAACCTGGATCATCTGTAAGCAATTATGTTAAGGAAAAAAAGCTGATCCTCAAAGGTTGTTTATTGTACGATGCCATTTATGTAACAATATAAGACATCTTCAAAGGCAAAATTATAAAAATGGAAATTCCATTAGTGGTTGCCAGAGCTGAAGGAGCGGGTGGAGGTGAGAAAGAAGAAGGTGTGACTATAAAAGGACAACGGGAGGATTCTTTGATGATGAGAATGCTCTGCGTCTTGGTTGTATCTATGTCAGTATCTGAGTTGTGATACAGTACTGTCATTTTGTAAGATGTCATCATTGAGGGAAACAAGGTAAAGGGTTCACAAGATCTCTATTATTTCTATCAAACACAAATCTACAATTATGTCAAAATTAAAAGCTTAAATTTAAAAAAGTACTCTTCAATGGCTACTCACTGCCTTTAGGATAAAGGCCATATTCTAGAAGGCATGCAAGGCTCTACATCACCTCACTCCTGCCTAACTCACTCTATTCCACTCTATATCGCTCAGATTTCTTAAGCAAACTAAGAAACCAGCTCTGGCTACCTTATGCTGAAAAAGAACATACTGAAACAATGCAAGTGTTTTTCAGAGTCAACAGTCAAGTTGAAGAACAAGGCTTGTGAAAGTCAACAGAAATAAAGCTGTTTGGTCATGTCCAAAGTCTTCCCACAAGGACAACAAGTCAGTGAGGGACTGCTACCATCAAGGACATTGGGCACCGCCACTGGCTCCACCATGGGCTCTAGCACAACTCCACCACCACTGGACACCAGATGCCACTGTCCCCTCCAAAGCATCTCACCCCAACTCCAGCTCTCAGGGTTCAGAGAGAGAGCTCTCACAATGGAA
>CM053608.1:39269244-39287995 GCA_028646535.1 Procyon lotor | reverse complement strand
TACATGTTAACTTTATGCCTTTTGCCTAGTATGGCTTCCCCAGGTTCATCTCCTTTTTTTTATTCAAGTGTCCTCCAAATTATTCCCCAGATAAATATGGGTACTTATGTAAGAGTCAGAGAAACAGTCTCTCTCCTTAATTCTTTCCTGACTTTATTAAACAGAATTGACTCCTTCCTCATCGTGTCCCCCACCAGACCCTATAACCATTTCTATCCTTTAACTCATAACTGTCTCACCCAATCAATTCTAACCTCTTTACACACTGTAAGCCTCCATTTGCTTCCTATACCAACATAATGCCTAACACCTAACAGGTACTCAATAATGCATGCTGACAGTGAACATCATTCATCTAAAAGACAGATTGTAATACCTTAAATAAAAAAATTAAAAAAATATGTATAAAAGTACAACTTCTCAGCATAACTTTTATTATGAGAGTCAGAAGAGCATACAGCTCTTGATCTCATGGTCATGAGTTTGAGCCCCACATTGGGTGCAGAGATTACTGAAATAAATAAAAAAAAAACTAAAAATATAAAAATATAAGACCAATTTGTGTTTTTTAATAGCTTCCCATCACTGGAAATAAATTCCAAACTCCATATCTTTAGGTACTGGCCTATCTCTAAGCCCCCCACCTCCCCAATATCATCTTCCCTCTCTCCTTCTTTGGCTCTCTGTGGTCCAGCCACAGTGGCCATATTTCTGTTCATGGAGGCAACAGCCAAGTCCTTCTGACTAGAGATCTTTTACTCACCATTCTCCCTCCCAAGAATGCTCTTGTTTAGACCTTTCATGCAGATATATCCTTTAGTTCTCAGCGTCGTTCCTCAAAGAGGTTACCCTAATCTCCAAACCTGGCTTCTTTCTTAGACTGTGCTATTGGTTGAACCGTGTCCTTCAAAAAGATAGGTTGAAGTCCTACCTCCCAATATGTCAGAATATGACCTTATTTGAAAATAGGATCTTCTTGACAAAATTCAGCTTCTTCCTTTGGCTCAAATATAGCCTGGTGCCCTGGGATCTTTGATGTGTTTCATCTTAGCCTTCATCAGTCTCTCATTTAGCCAGCTTGGGTGGGACCGGACACTAGACTGACCCAGGGCAAAATGACAAGAATCTCTTAGAATGAGCTAATGAATATGAAATATATTATGGAGAGTTCAAGTTATATATGAAGAAAATGATGATGATGAGGAGGAGGTGGAAGGGATAGCATTAATATTTGAAGCACATGATAACAACTTAATTCTAAATTTATCCCAGTTTTCTCAGCCAAAGAATACAATATTCACTTCAGACCAGAGAAAGAGGACCGGACATATTTGCCTGAGACTTGAAATTTCAGAGAAAGTTGTGGTTTTTAGAAGCCAAAATGGACTGGGAAAAAAAAAAAAAGATGCCAAATTAAGCTCAATTTCTTTCTTCACATAGAACTGCTATTACAAAGGGAAAAGTTTTCACTTGCAGCAGCACTTAGGAGATATCAAGCAAACGCTGAGGTTTTATTTTACCACAACTGGTTGTTATAAAACCATTGAAGGACATGAACTGTGAGAAGCCTGGCTGGCCAGATCCTTACTGTCCATAACTGAAGCATTTTTTCTGATCAATGACAATGGACTATGGCAAACATGAGCCAATACTGAGCACTGGCCTCATTCTGTCCCTATCTCGTGGGTGTGCTTTCCATATAACCAGGAAACCCCATTTCTCACAGTTCAGAAACCATGACTTCTCCCTTCAGTGAACTACTCAGTGAATTTCTTTACTGATATGAGTTCCCTTGCTTGCAAGAAAATTAATTCAGCTTTGGAAAAGAAAAAGAAAAAACTCTTTAAAGCTCTTCATTTCTTCTCTGGCACTTTATAAAAGACATGAAATGGGCATAGTGTATCCAGATTCAGCAAGATACCGAAAAAGAATTCTAAAGAGATCTGCAAAGGGGATGAGATAAAGAACTTGCTTTCCAAAAGGACAGAGTGTTATTGTATATACAATCTCCTAGAAGGAGCTGATATGCCTTTTCTAAAATGGAACTAGGGATCCATGGTTCACCCAGGTGGTCTGTCCTCACTCGTTAAACAGATACTTCATTAATCAAGGTTCCCATCTACCCAGTAGCACAATTATTTCAGTATGGGCACAGCTTGAAGATACTACGGTTCAGTTCCAGACCACCACAATAACACACAGATTGCAATAAAGCAAGTAAAATTATTTTTTTAATTTCCCAGTACATAAAAAAATTATGTTTATACTATACTGTACTCTATTAAGTTTGCAAGAGCATTATCTCTAAAAAGAAAAAAGACAAAACCTTAATTTAAAAACACTTTATTGCTAAAACTAAAATGCTAACAATCATCTGAGCTTTCAGTGAGTCATGATCACTGATCACAGATCACCAAAACAAAAATAATAATGAAAAAGTCTGAAATATTGTGAAAATTACCAAAATGTGATACACGAACACAAAACAAGCAAATGCTGTTGGAAAAATGGTGCCAACAGATTTATTTGATTCAGTGCTGTCCCAAAACTTCAATTAATGAAAAAAAAGTTATAGCTGCAAAGCACAATCATGTGAAACACAATAAAACAAGGTATGCCGGTACTTAAAAATTCTAATAGCATTAATAAAATTCTAACCCAGGGTGGAGGGAGAATATTGTCGTATGTCCAATCAGCATTTTCCAATTAAAAGAGATATGCAATAGTTTTACTGCTATTACCGAAGATTAGTCATTACCAATAACAACAAATGTACTGGTCTGGCTTATACAGAGATGATTTTATATAGAAACAAAAAAATTCTTATAATAAACTTCCCAGAATTAGAATTTTCCAATATTCATGCCAAGTAATTGGGCAGAATTTCAAGAATTCCCTGTTCCTCTAGGAACAGGGAAAAAGGCCTTTCCTTTTTTGTCTCTTGATAAATAAGTAGTATACTTGGCATTCGTTTTTTTTTTATATTGGACTATAAGTAACCATATTCAGATTTCTACTGTTCAGATAAATGGTTATTATTTAATTGTCCTCATGTTTTTAAGTGTTTCTTTCAATTTGTTTCTTAATTAAAAAAAATACTAGCTTTATAAATTCCTTATAAATTTAAAGTCGAAGTTAAAGAAATATTTTAGCTAACTTCAGACAAAAACCTCCAATAGATTTTTCAAAAATAATTAAATTAAAATTAAAAAATTAATTTCAAAAATAATTAAAGACTTTTTAGAAAGAAAATATTTTTTTCAAGTGCTTAGCACTTTAACAACTAAGCTCATAATAATTATGTTTTAGTAATGTTTACATTGAAAATCTCCTGTTAAATCATTTATATGTATAGTTGTATATGGGATAGCAATTTACAGACTTGTGATTGGTGTAATTGGTGTCTTGGGTCTTGAAATATAATTTTGGAAATTTAGGCAAGTCTCTGGAGCTTCATGTTACTTGGAGAACGATCAAGGTAAATATATTTAATATACAATAAAAGGCTATTAGAAGATGGTTTTCTTTTCTTCAGTGGAAGTCAAACCATGAGTCACACCTTGTCTCCGGTATACAGAATGATATATGTGTATTTGTTTCACTTTAACACTAAATGCCTATGATCTGTGTGCTACACTCTTTAGAAAGGAGTATTCATTACAGTTTGGTTAACTGTACATACTTTTACATCTCCTCAGTTAACAGGAATTTCAGAATATTGACCTAAAACAGTATATTTGAAGTGAGTTACAATTCCATTCTACAAGCCTAGCCCCAAATGTACAGAATGTGAGACAGACTTTCCTTCTGTCATTCTCTACTCGGGCCTCTAACAAAGGATCTGTCTCCAGCCACTAGAGGTCATATGCTGAATCTCTATTAATCAGTTATGTCAGATGCAATCAGAATTTTGTCCAATTACAAAAACACTCATCCATTAATTTATCAAAAGCAACTGTGTGTAATACTCATGCTTTAGAAGATTAAACCATATATTATTAATGGACCAGCTGAAGGAAGCACACTTTAGTAACTTATAAAACTGTAGCCTATTAACAGTTATTTATTCCAGTAGTCCTTGGAGCTTATCTCTTTTGCTTCACTAAATAAACAAGTATTTACTGAGCTTCTATCCTGTTTCAGGCACTTGGCTAGTGCTTGGGGATATAAAATTAAATAAAGCAAGCATAGTATCTCCTGTGTAAGGACATTATTGCAAACAAAAACTGTGGCCACATAAATATGACCGATGTAGAGGGAGATACAGATCTAAGTAAGATATATATTTGTTTGGAAAGAATGTCTCCATCTTTGACTTCCACTATAGTTTTCTTCTTCTATAATTTATTCAACATATAATCATTGAACATTGCCTACAAGGCATCAGGTATGGTGGTTGCTCTTGAGAATGTTGACATGAAAACAGACACAGCCTGTATCCTCTATAGAATTTATAAACTAGTAGAGGAGACAGTATTAGACAAATACTTACAGAAATAACTAATAAGAAATGCTTATTTGCTAAGAGCTATGAAACAGAAATACAAGTACTATAAGAGGAAGAGGGCTATCATACTCTATTCTAGACAAGAGTCTAGATCTTTACTTGTTTCATCTTTATATCATCCCCAGAGCCTGGAAAAGGACACTGATAAAACTGAGACTTAAATGAATATTTTTTGAGCCCTGAATTTGAGAAGTAGGTCAGGGACTATCACTCTTGAAAAATGAAAATATTAATCAAAATGACTAGACGTAGTATTTATTATTGCTATTTAAGGATATTTCCAGTTCTCCTCTTTCAAGAACATAGTAGAATTATACTTTCCTATCCTTTTGAGGACAGGCATGACCATATGACTGGCTTTAACCAAGGAAATGTTATTAGAATTGATGTATATCACTTCCAAGGAAAAGCCTTTTAGAGGAAGTGTGCAATTAAATGCATTTCCTTCCCTTACCATGACAACAATGTTCCAGATGAGGGATGATCTATTAGCCTACTTCTCTGGCTGCACAAAACATGAAGCAGAGCCTCACCAATCAGGGAGATACATATAAGCTAACTGAGAAATAACCTTGGTTGTTTTAGGCCTCAGAGATTTTAAGGATTGTCAAGGATCATAACATTTAACTTAACTCTAACCTACTGATAACCTGGATAGTTAGACACCTATGGAAAGTGTAATGCAAGAAGGTGGGTAGGGAGGCAACACATTTACAAGAATATAAAGCAAACTGCTGATAAGATTAGAGAGCTTCCCAAACCTCAGCAAAAGACTTAGGGTGCTCCTTCAAAAAAGAAGTATTCTTTTCAAATGGATCCTAGAAAATGTAATATGTTTGTCATGAGAAAGTTTATTATGTCATATGAGATTTGTGAATATGTCACTGGTAAGAATTGAAAAAGAAAGGACAAAAAGAATGTGTCCCTTAACTGTACTCTGATTTTAACTACCATTTATTATTACAGAATTTTGGTAAGCATGAAAAAGGTTCCCACTCTAGAACATATTAAATGAAGTTTTCATCTGCTTGGTAACACTCAGTGTCATTGTCCGGATTCTGTATTCACTGAGCAACTTTCTTGGTTTTGGATTCCTGAATATGTCTTATTAGCCCTGCCAAATATACCTGTTCCTAGGAATTAATAATTTGACATATATTTGATAAATCATTCCCTGTGAATATAACTAGTATATATTTTATAAACTTTATTTGGGGATAACTTGATTTTTAAAGTTTCTAATATGCATTATTGAGAACCAGGCCCTAGATCAATGTTGATTCTACTAATGTACTGATGTCCCAAAACACTCAGTCTGAAATGGCTGCCAGTCTTATGTGACACATTTGGTGCCAGAAGACAATACTGTCATTGTCTTAACTAAAATAGCAGCCATGACTAGAAAGAGTTAAACAGGTTGAAATTATGAGAAATAAGAAGCATTTACAATAATAATCTTGAGCTTAAAGGTAGACATGATGCAGAAGTTAAACTATTAAATGTTTAATTGTTGAAAAGACTGCTGAATTTTTAAAAACAATCTTTCCAAATTAGGCTTTTAACATTTAATGTATTTATTTTTTGACATTTGTAAAATATTACCATTATGAATATTTTAAGAATTTTCATGAATGTTACGTATTTTATGAGAAAGGCATTATTTCTTGACTTTATATGATCTGTAAGCTTAACCAAATACTTAAATATAATTATTTTCAAAGTTCCATTTTTCTCCAGTTAAATATATTTTTAACTTTATACATAGGAATGTAAGAGTGGGACAAGAATGCATGTAACGGAAATGTAAAATGCGTGTAAATGCAGTGAACTCGACTACAGAAATATCTATTCTCTGAAGCAATAGGTTTCAATAATTTTCCTCAAGTAATGCCATATGTACTTACTTACTATAGGGCAAAATTCAATGGAGGAAAATCACAGTCAATGATTTAGAAAATCTTAACCAAAACAAAGAAATGTATTGAACTTAATGTGAAACAAAATGCATCAGTACAATAAAAATAATTTTAAAAATTTAATACAAATCAATGTTAAAAACATTAAATAACAAAAGCACTAAACATATTGAAGATGAAAGGGTTATGTGGCAGTTAACAGATCATTATTTTAAAACTATTCCAAGAAGACCCTACAGTCTATGGTTTATTTTCCTTTGTGCATATTATGTAGGAAACAATTTTTCAATTCACACAATAATATTTATACTGCATTTTTCCATATAAATGTATTCATAAATATTAATCAATTCCCACAACAACACTGTGAGAAAGCTAAGGATTATCCAGAGTTGACAGACTGAGAGCTTAAAATGATGTTTGGCTATGATGCCAAGGACTGCTGAGGGAATTAATAAGAGAGCTGACAACAGAGTCAAAATTCTTGGCTCTGGCTGCTGCCAGGGTGAAGGAAACTGTCAAAGCGCTTTCTTGTCCTGTCCTGACTCCTGTGCTCCACAGTGACCCCAGGAGTCACACACACCTTCTCCAACACTATCCCTGCAAGGTCAGAGGAGCTATCAGATTCTTCTAGCTTAGCTCTTAGTGTTTCAGAGTTGGGTGTCTCATTTCTCTTTGAGAACATTAAAAACATTTTCAAATTGTAATTCAGAGACCTGCTTCAAGAAGTCTTCCGTAAGCCCCAATGACAGAATCTACTTAGAGCCAAGAAAGAATATCACTGCATCCTGCAAAGCCAAAAGCAGGATACTGGGACGGACTTACCTGAATTCTTAGTGACAAACATCTTTATTTGAATGCATTTAATGAAGTATGTATGCAGCATGCTGGTGACTAACTGTCCCAGCGAATCAGGACCTGAAGGTCACTTGGTACAAAGGACTCTCTGGGTTAAAACTAGGCAAGTCCCAGGCAAACCCAAATGACAGTTATCTTATCTTTAGGTAATGAAATATACTGATGATTCTTTATTTTATGTGACTGGTGAAATGAAAGTAACCAGTTGTCTTAGTTCTGCAGGTAATTAGATAATTGGGTAAAATTAAATTTGAGCAAAAAATTTTCAAAATATTTTTTAAATATATCTTTACCTTTTAGTGAGTTATGGTCATATTTTCAAAGATAGTAAAATTTCATATATAGTAGTCAAATTGCCTTGGGGTAGGACCATCTGTGGACATAAAAATCCACACTGAAAACTTGTCTTTAGATTCTTCCCTCGCATAGGAGTCAGACTGGAGAGATCTAATTCCCCTTGTCCCACCTCAAGGACTCTTCTCATCTGTGGCCCTTAGCTACTGTATTTTAGAGCCCTAAAGAGTGCTAAAGAGTCAAGGACATGAGAAACTTCTTAAGGTTCTGCAGGATATACAAGAATGTGTAAGGTTGTCTTGTTTTATCTGCCATGACTCCTCTACCCTGTTGAACCATGCTAGATGAGATCCTCTCTTTGAGATTACAATCTGGCTGGTTACAACCTGGGAAGCCAGAGACACTCCCTGCTCTGGGGTCTCCGCATCACCCCCTTCTCTGTGAGTGCTCCACCAGAAGGACAGAAGTAGAGATCAGGTTCATTTCAATCACCCAAAGTCTCAGTTCTCGCCTGGACCCCTCTGATTCTCTTCGTCCCACCTGCTTGAGCTCTTTGCTCATTTTAGGAGGGAAACCCGCTGTTATGTCATCATCCATTCACTTCTCCACTGTGGATGGAATGAATACACACTAGGTCCCCCAGGTTTTGGCTCTTCTACAACTACTTATGATCTTTGTGACTAAGAGCAAGTTTGTTTGGTTTTTTTTAACCCTGTTTTTAACCTTGGTTTTCTTTTTAAACTTTGTTTCCTCATGTGTAAAAATGGGGATTATTATAGTATTTACAGCATATGGGCTGTTGTGAAGATTAAATTATAAAAACTTTGACATAAAGTAAGCCTTCAATAAGTTAATATCTTCGATTTTGTTTTGATTATTTAAATCCAAGCTTTGAACTATTAAAACAGTAATAATAACTTCTTTTATCTCTCTAAGAAGCTGGTTCTTAAAACAAAAAGCCTTTCTTTTACAACTCTTGTTTCCGGTAAAGATTCAAAAGTCTACTTTGAAACTCAAGTGAGAAATTAACTCTTCATTTAGGCATCTTTTATTTCCTTCTCTCCCTGAGGACCCAGACCTCAGTCTTTTGCTCTGCTTCTAACTATGAGAGAGGTGTTCCTCAGCACCAAATTAGGAGTCAAGAGAAGAAAATCTACTAGGTGATATTATTGTCCTTTGCCAGGTATGTGACCTTGGCAAGTGACTTCAATTCTGAGCCTTGGGTTTCCTCATCTATGAAATAGAGAGAATAATAATTTAGTGATTGAGTAAGTCAATCAACAAAAATTTACTGAGTGCTGTATTCCAGAAACCTTGTCTGGTCCTGGAGATAAACACTTGAACCTGACACAGGCCGTGACCTCACTGAGTTTATAGCCTAGTGTAAAAGAGACTAAACCAATAATTATAGACAAATCCAGTAAGTTCCATTGTGATGAAAGTGCTAAAGGGGACCTTAACCTCATCAGGATGTCCTCCTGAGGCAGGGACGTGTAAGCTGGAACTAGAAGTGGGAAGTAGGGAGAGAGATGAGCTGGGGCAGAGGGCAGAAGACCAACACTGGGAACTTAACCAGTCGTCTTATTTCTGTAGGTAATCACATACACATGGGGCAGAGTCCCATTTCAGTAAAAAATGTTAAGTTTGTCATAATAAAATAATGGCATGTGCAAAGTTGTGACATAGTAAGGCATCTCAGACTCTCAAGATGCTTAAAGAGGGCCACTGTGTCTGGAACAAACAAATCGAGGAGAGTGGCAAGAGGTGAGAATGAAAAGACAGGGCGGGCCAGATGTGCAGGGTCTTGTAGACTCTAGAATGTGAAAAGGTAATGAGATAACCAAGATAAAACTTTGGTACAGAACTCTTCACTTAACATTGAGTCCTCCCTGCAAATGTAGAGTTTCTTACCTTCATTATCGTTTTTCTTAGTGTTCTTCCTTTTTTAGTATTTTAAGTTAAGCGGAGTCACTTCACTCATACATTCCATCTCCTAAGTATGTTTTCTATTATGAGGACTCTAAGTATGTTTCTATGAGTAACTAATTATGTTTCTATTATGAGTATTATGAGTTTATGACCACTGCCAAATAATGCAAGGTTTTCTGAAATTATTCATTTTATCCTTACAGTGTGTTATGAATATGTGTAGATTTATGTGTCCTACTTGCATATGCAAATTTATAAATATTTAACAGCAAAGGCCAAAATCTCTTAGCTTTAAATTATTCTGAAGTAGCCTGTTCTATTCCAAAGCATTCTGTATCACCTTTCATTCCACACTTCACATATTTTACTTTCAACTGTGGTGTCTTTTTCTAGATTTTAAAAATGATTCCACTATCAAATTTTTAGGCTTCTTTTCAAAAAGATTTCATTTATTTATTTGAGA
The DNA here is from genome assembly GCA_028646535.1 of Procyon lotor. Classification (NCBI taxonomy): domain Eukaryota; kingdom Metazoa; phylum Chordata; class Mammalia; order Carnivora; family Procyonidae; genus Procyon; species Procyon lotor. The sequence goes on along the minus strand of CM053608.1, from coordinate 39,278,028 downwards.
GAGAGAGAGAGAGCACAAAATTCCTGGTTCCTTTCCTGGCAGTGGAAGGATCACTTCCCACAAGACTGACTGACAGTAAAAATGCAGCCCTAAAACTCCAGTCCCCACCCACCCACCACCCACCCCACCTCATCTCTGGACCTTGGAGCCCAGGGCTGCCTGCCTTTCCTTTCACAAAGATTCCTGTTGACTTCAATCTGACCCTCAAGCAAAGTGGTCTTTAAATCCCAGGGTTTTCTGGCCTCTCTATGCAAATTTGTAATTTGATTTTTGTGAATGGGTTCACAGTATGGATTCAATTTGATCTTTCCCTAAATTTTGGCCTCTCTCTCTCCTCTGACTTAAACTGTAATTACTTCCTGACTTCTTTCCTGATTACTGTGTTCATTTACACATTCCCTTACTCACTGAACAAACATTTCTTGATTTACTTCCAACATGACAGGGACCATGTGGGACACCAGAGAAAGTCTGTGCTTCTTTCAGAGAAGATGGGGAATCACCTTTGCTTGGACACAGATCTCCATACCAACACTGCCCAAGACCAGATGCCTTCATTTGTTCTGCCCATCAGATCAACTCGTACTCTTATAGCAGTTATACAAAGCTGGACGCTGGTATGCCTTAGAAGATAGTGTATATCAGACAACAAAGCTGCAGGAAAGTGGCTTTCTGACCCAGGAGTAGAGTGTCACATCTGTCACATCTTCTGGACACCCTCAGTCTTTCAGCAGTTATGAACATAGCATCCTAGGATTTGTCAGACAGAGGTATTTAACTTATTGGGTAATGCTGTTTATTCCCAAGGTCAAAGAAAACAGAACACTCCCATAAGGACAGTCTTGTTCCATTTCTAAAGCTCCTTAACTAATTTAAAAAAAAAAAATAATAATCTAACCAGCCTGGAGTCCAATTATTGGATATAAGATGATCCTAAAGAGTTTGGGATGGATTCCTAATAAAAAAAAAGTTGGTTGTGGGAAGGGGGAAGTCATGATGCCAGACTTTCTGTTAGGATTTTAATCCTCACAACACTCCATAAATGAAATGAATACTTTATTTGTTAAACTTCCAAAATTGTGAAGTAGAGAAAAAACAGAAAAAAGTACATAAAACTTAAATTTACAGCTTAACAAACTGTTGCAAAATGAACACTTAGGTAACACCTACTCAGATGAAGAAATGGAATATTACAGGCACACTGATGGAAACTCTGCGGGACTCTCCTACATTCTTAGCCCCATTCACCACTTAGAGCCAAACACTTGCCTGACTTTTAAGGAATTCATTTTCCTTCCATTTCCTTATGGTTTCATAGTCTAATTTACCATTTCTAAAAATATCATTTGATTCTGCCTATTCGGGGGGTCATACAGTAACTGTTCTATTCTGCCTGGCCTCTTTGGCTGAACGTTACGTCATTAAGAGTCATCTGTTTTGCAACAGACATCAGAAGTCCATTCACTTGCATTGCTGCATGGTGTAAATTTGGTTGAAAACACCACAACTGTATATTCCTCTGGGATGCAATTTTTGGATTGTTTCCAGTTTGGGGCCATTTTGAACAATATGATGAACTTATATGCATAGGTACCTGGTATAAGTGTACACCTTTCTCTCTCTAGTAGTGAAATTCCTGGATTGTGGGTTATGGGTATCCTCACTTTCACTCGGCTCATGAGTTCCCATCACTCCACATCCTCATCGGACTTGATTAGACTTTTAATTTTTGCCAGTCTCATGAAATGTAGTGTCTCAGTGTAGTTTTAGTCTTCATTTTTCTGGATAAAAGTTTTTGCACAGCAAAGGAAACAGTAAATAAAATCAAATGACAACCAACGGAATAGGAGAAGATATTTGCAAGTGATGTATCGGATAAAGGGTTAGTATCCAGAATCTATAAAGAACTTATCAAACTTAACACCCAAAGAACAAATAATTCAATCAAGAAATGGGCAGAAGACATGAACAGACATTTCGCCAAAGACATTGAAATGGCCAACAGACACATGAAAAAGTGCTCAACATCACTCGGCACCAAGGAAATACCAATCAAAACCATAATAACATACCACCTCTGGCCAGTCAGAATGGCTAAAATTAGCAAGACAGGAAATGACAGATGTTGGCAAGGATGTGGAGAAAGGGGAACCCTCTTTCACTGGTGGTGGGAATGCAAGCTGGTGCAACCACTCTGGAAAACAGCATAGAGGTTCCTCAGAAAGTTGAAAATAGAACTACCCTATGACCCAGTAACTACGGGGTATCTACTCCAAAGATACAAATGTAATGATCCAAAGGGGTGCCTGCACCCCAATGTTTATAGCAGCAATGTCCGCAATACCCAAATTATGGAAAGACCCCAGATGTCCATCAACAGATGAACGGATAAAGAAGATGTGGTATATATGCATAGCAGAATATTGCTCAGCCATCAAAAAAATGAAATCTTGCCATTTGCAACAACGTGGACAGAACTAGAAGGTATTATGCTAAGTGAAGTAAGTCAATCAGAGAAAGACAATTATCGTATGATCTCACTGATATGTGTAATTTAAGGAACAAAACAGAGGATCATTGGGGAAGAGAGGAAAAAATAAGACAAAACCAGAGAGGGAGAAAACCTTAAGAGACTTAATCATAGGAAACAAATTGAGGGTTGCTGGAGGGGAGGAGGATAGAGAGATAGGGTAACGGGGATGGACATTAAGGACAGCGTGTGATGTAATAAGCAGTAGGTATTATACAAGACTGATGAATCACAGACCTATACCTCTGAACCCAATAACACATTATACGTTAATTAATTGAATTAAAAGAATTTAAAAATCAAAAAATAAAAATAAAAGATGTTTTATTTATTCATTTGAGAGAGAGAGAGCACAAGCAGGAGGAGAGGCAGAGGGAGATGGAGAAGCAGATCCCCCACTGAACTGGGAGACTGACGTGGGGCTCCATTCCAGGACCTGGAGATTATGGCTTGAGCAGAAGGTAGACGCTTAGTCAATTGAGCCACTCAGGTGTCCCTCATTTTTCTGGTTCCTAATGATACTGAACTTCTTTATTTATATTCCATTTGCATGCCCTCTTTTCTGAAGTACCTACTCAGGTATTTTGCCCAATGAAGAAGAAATAAGCATTCCTATGAGCCTAGTAAAAAAAAGTTTACCTCAGGAGGGAGTGATAATGTGACAAGTGATGCTTATGGGTAAGAAAATAAAGAGGACTGAAGATTGAACATTGGGTTGAGCAAACAGATATCATTGGGGAACTTAGAGAGCTGGTGAAATGTTGGAGGAAAAAGTTTGTGTGCTTAAGAGAGCATGAGAGAAGGGATCACAGGCAGTGAGAAAGGCAACTATTTCCATTTCCATTAAGGGGGACAGAGAAATGGAATATTTTGTTTTAAGATGAGAAAAATAATACGTTTATATGATGGTGAAAGAATTTAGTAGAAATGAAAAATGTTACAAGAAAGGGGAGAAAGCACTGTTTCTGAGAGGATGAGCTAGGTGCTCCAGTGGAGGGCTGACCTTACATGTGTGTGCAGACAATTTATAGCAGTGCTTCTCAAATTTCACATGTGGAGGCTTTGTTAAAATATAGATTGCTGAGCCTTACCCCCAGATTTCTGATTCAGTCATTCTCCAGTGGGATCCAAGAATTTCTGTTTCTAGCAAGTTCCCATGGGCTGCTGGTGATCTGGGGACCACAACATAAGAAGAGCTGCTCTACAGTAGCAGGAGGCAAGGTAGAGAACCTAAGTATGTATGTTAGTTGGTACTGGGTATTCTTCCAGAAAAATAGAACCTTGGTCAACACTTGAGAGTGAAGATGAGGGGACATGGTAGCAATGTGACGAGAGGAAAACCATAAAATAATCATTTAGGACAGCAGTAGAGTGAATGCATCAGGACATTAAAATATTATTGCAAAGTAGCATTAAGTACTCATTGAAATACATGTGCAATGGTTGTGTATATTTTCTTCAGCCAGGATCAGCTGCTCAGGTGTAAATACTAAAAACAAAAAGAGTTGAATTTAACCTGTGTATCTGTTACCCACTGCAGCAGAAGAAGTAACCTCAAGGGGCGCCTGGGTGGCTCAGTGGGTTAAAGCCTCTGCCTTCGGCTCAGGTCATGATTTCAGGGTCCTGGGATTGAGCCCCGCATCGGGCTCTCTGCTCTTCAGGGAGCCTGCTTCCCCCTCTCTCTCTGCCTACTTGTAATCTCTCTCTCTGTGTCAAATAAATAAATAAAATCTTAAAAAAAAAAAAAAAAGTAACTGCAAAACTCAGTTACTTAAAACAATATTTATTATTGTTTAGGAATCTACAATCAGCCAGGTAGTCTTGTTCATCTGAACCAGCTTGGTTGCTCGTGGCTGGGCTCACACATGGTCTAGGGTCAGCTCAGAGCTCACTGGGACTGACCGATTTTGGATGGCCTTGCCTACCTGTCTGGTATTTTACTGAGTATAGGCTAGGATGACTAGAGGGAACTCATATAGTGATTGATCATCCCTTGAGGTAACCCAAACTTATTCACATAGCAGTAGCAGTATTCCCAAAATGAGTGTGGAATCTCTCAACACCTCCTGTGACTCAGGCTCAGAACTGACAAAATGTCCCCCTCCCCGCACGCTGTTCACCAAAGCAACTCACAAAGCCAGACCAAATTCAAGGGCAAACAGATTCTAGTCCTCACATGAGGGGTTTCAGAGTTGTATTGCAAGGGGCATAGACAGACACAGGGAAGGAAGAATTATGCTGTTTTTTAGTATCTACCATTACCAGAATGTGATCTTTCACTAGTTTGAAGAGGTGAGAAAGGAATACAGGAATTAAAGATAAATCAATTTAATGATTATAATGATTCTCTAAGGATGTATCAACTAAGTGATTATAATGATTCTCCATGAATATTCAGCTGAGGGAGAAAATGAGAACGTAATAGCAGTAAAAGACAGCAAAAAGGAGGTGGCAATCATTTGGTTGTAGATACCAGCACATTGAAAGGGTTGGAGTTGGAAACGAGGACATGAGCTGGAAGAACAGAAGAGGGTAATAACAGTGCGAGTGATAAGACCATCACAGAAGAGAAGTTAAAGGAATTGAGAGGCTGGAGTATTATAATCATTAAAAAATAATAAGTAGAGATGGAAAAATTACAATGAGCTAGGAGCTAAAATCAAGGCATGGGGAATATGAAGAGGGAGCTGTGATAGATTGATAAATATACAAGTATGTAAATACTTGTACATATGTATGTAAATATATTTATATATATCTTTTAGAGAGAGTGTATGTGCACACAAGCAGGGGCCAGGGCAGAGAGAGAGGGGGAGAGAATCTTAAGCAGGCTCCACGCTCAGCCTGGAGCTCCACACGGGGTTCAATCTCACGACTCTGAGGTCGTGACCTGAGCCGAAATCAAGAGTCAGGCACCTAGCCAACTGAACCACCCAGGTGCCCCTGAGAATATTCTTGTAATTATGTATATACATTTTGTATGTTGGCATAGGTCTGTAAGACTATATGTTCAACTTATAGTAGTTACTTCTGGGAAAAAAATGATAAATGCATTGCGTAACGGTGAAAGGAAATTTTCGTTTTCATTCTATTTGCTTCCTTTTTCGTTGTTTCACCACACACATGTATTGTGCAGAAGTAACTCCTGTCTAAAGAAAAGATTCAAGTGGAAAAGCAAAAGAGCTTTCAAAAAAGCAGAAGGGGCTGGCTTCCTGTCACAAAGATCAGGATTTGAATTTCATCTCTAAAATGAGTATATTCTTACCTACTTCCGTGTTTTGATGATTTAGTGAGATCATTATTTAATGCCCTTCACACAGTCTCTGGCACAGGGAAGAAGTTCAATAACGTTGGCTATTTTTCTACTCCCTGGCACGCCCCTCCACCCACATGCGAATGCACTGTGTGCCTGTCTGCAGGTTTGCTAGAGAGAGAGAGAGAGAGAGAGAGAGAGAGATGGCATGGAGGAGGACACATACTGACCCAGATCTTCGGTAGCACGTGTGTACTCTCCCTGGGAGTACTTTCATTTTGGGGGGTGAAAAAGGAGAAAGATAAAAGGAGAAAATGCACATGTTGTTTATATTTCTTACCTGGCTAATTTCCAGAAGAGAATGATAATAAATTATGCATATATTGAAAACTTCACTAGCAGGAGCATTTATTCCAACATTCACATTAAGAACTCTCTTCGCATGTCCAAATGACATTTTTAAAATAGAACTTTGAGAACAAGAATAAATCACAGTAAGTACTTTCCAAGGGTCAACAGTCATAATGAAGAGAGTTTAGGAGGCAGTGTTATCTCAACATAGACAGAATCTATTAATAGAAACTAGAATTCTGTGACCCTCATGATAAAACACCAAAGTATTTAAAGTAAGTATTTTTCTGAATGATGTACTATTAAAAATTAAGTGTTGCTGGGTAAGTTAATTCTTAGGTTTCCAAAATGTTGGCTTCGGCAATTTTTACCCTGTGATTATATAGCCTGCATGTGAGCTCCTGATGTAGAAAGTGAAGAGTCTACCAAAGGTCAAATTGAAAATTAGTACCTGATACTTACACTAGTATTTGACAGGACTAAAAATTAATGGTTGTCAGAATACTGCCTGAAAATTGTGGCTCCAAGCAATTAAAATCTTTATTCTAAACCTGTGAAATGTAAATCCTGATTTATTGATTACTGAGAACATGGGATTCAGAGTCAAACACAGTGCCTCCTCCCTCCAAGTAAGTGCTTCCTGGCACTCATTCAAAATTTCACAGTGGATGAAGATATAGAAATTAGAAAATGGAAATTCATTCATTCATTCAACGGACATTATGTACCAGGCTGTGCGCTAGGAATTGAGATACAAAGATGAACAAAACACAGTCCCCAATCTGAAATAACTTACAGCTACTAGAAAAGCCTGACACAAAAACAGATATTAATAAAACAATCAACAAGATATCTCTAGGTTCCTGCAGCTAAATGAAATAATGTTATTTCCAAGGGTGATGGAGGAGGTAGCTTGCATGGGAATAGAAATCAGCAAATAAAAGAGGTTGTGGGGGCGCCTGGGTGGCTCAGTGGGTTAAAGCCTCTGCCTTCAGCTCAGGTGGTGATCTCAGGGTCCTGGGATCTGGGATCGAGTCCCGCATTGGGCTCTCTGCTCAGTGGGGAGCCTGCTTCCCCCTCTCTCTCTGCCTGCCTCTCTGCCTACTTGTGATCTCTCTCTCTGTCAAATAAATAAATACAATCTTTAAAAAAAAAAAGAGGTTGTGATGGTTAATTTATTGAGCCAACTTGACTAGGCTAAGAGATGCCCAGACAGCTGGTAAAACATTTCTGCAGGCGTCTATGGCTGTCTCTGGAAGACATTTGTATCAGTAGACTGAGTAAAGAAGTTTGCACTCATCATGAGGTTAGACATCCAACCTGATAACGACCTGAACAGAAAAAAACAAAAACAAAAAAACTGGGGCAGAGGGGTGGTGGTGGTGGAGAAAGGACAAATTTACTCTATCTGCTTGAGTTGGAAAATCCACCCTCTCCGGTCCCCAGACGTCAGGGTTCCTGGTTCTTGGGCCTTCAGATTTGAACTGAACTATAATACTGGTTTCTCTGCTTTTCTACCTTGCAGAAAGCAGATTTCACCTTCCATAATTGCATGAGCCAATTCCTATAATAAATCTCTCTCTCTCTCTCTACACACATACACACACACACACACATCCTATTGGTTCTGTGTCCCTGGGGAACCCTAATATAGGAAGAAAGAATATTTTGGGCAGAGTAGTCAGCATAAGGTGAAGAAGCCATGCTGGACTAGCTTCTCCATTTTATGTATGGTATTATTAGATACGTAATCTCCCTCTCTAAACTGAAGGTCCCTCTAGGGAAGGCACCCTTGTCTACTTTTGCATTGTGGTATCTATCATAGTGCCTGGCACATGGCAAACTCTCAATAAACATTTGCTAAACTAAACTAAGAAGCCAGGAGTTCACTACTACTTAAAAAAACCAAAATCCTGATTCAATATAGTATTTCAACTAAACGAGTGCCTAGAACACACTCGGTTATAGTTACGCTGAGATATTGATCAGGTCCACCCTGTCAACCTTGGAGGAGGCTCAGAGCTTCAAGAGCTCAGGTTGCCCCAACTATCTGGGCCAGATTCTTCCATTTGCTCCAACATGCTAAGTAGACATCACAATTTTATATATGAGTCATGACATGAACAAGTTAGGAAAGCACTGGACCGAAATATTTGTGGGAGTTTCCATCGAGTTTTACAACTTTGAATTAGGGCAGAGAATACACAGAGTAGATCACATGGAACAGAAAGAGAACACAGAATGAACAGTGGATTGGAGACAGACTGACCAATGGAGGAACTCCATTCACAGACACATTCTCACAAAGAGGAATAAATTTCATTGATTGTACTGAAGCGAATAACCACTGAAGAAGATGGCACACGTGCCTCATATCACAATTCCTTAGCTCACTTCTGATTTTAGCCACATCTCACATGAAAGCTCACAATAATAGTGTCCCACCGTGATATACCACCTCACACCAATCAGAATGGCTAAAATTAGCAAGACAGGAAATGACAGATATTGGTGAGGATGCGGAGAAAGGGGAACCCTCCTACACTGTTGGTGGGAATGCAAGCTAGTACAGCCACTCTGGAGAACAGTGTGGAGGTTCCTCAAAAAGTTGAAAATAGAGCTACCCTACGACCCAGCAATCGCGCTACTG